>JAIGNY010003802.1:290000-744521 GCA_020152595.1 Chiridota heheva
CCCATGATTCTTCCTAATGCATGCATCTTCTGCATATCATCACTTTTGGATTAGAACTTGTGATTTTCACTTTATACCTACTGTACTTTTGTTTGCAACCTAATTTATGCGGTACCATGCAGCAGCTTGTTTCTTGTTTCTTTGTTTTACTTGTCCTAAGAGAAAGTTCCTAATGTATAAAATCATAAGCAGACAATTTGAAGTTTATTCACCAAAGGACACCAACTAGCCAAGATGTCAAGTTTATATACCTTGCTGTCATAAACATATTGAATTGGGTCAAATTTTGAGAGCAGAAAATAAAAGGATCCAGCGAGACATTAGTACAGACACTGCTTAAACACTTGTTCAAATTTCAGACTTCATATTACATGCATCATTCCACAAGATTAACTTTGCTTTAAAGGAAATTTCATACTCCTTGGGAGATGCTGCTGCCCTAAGAAAAACTCTTTTGTGATGGGTGAAATCAATCACATGGTTCATTGAACAGCTTGTATGGAATGTTGACCAGATCACAGTTTTGTGGTTTGAGAAATAAAGAAATAGATAACTTTTACTTTGACCAGCCCTGCTCGTTATGAGGGCCGGTGTGATAGTAAATCTCCCCACCCGTAAATTTGGGCCCTCCGGTCCTTATTTTCTAAGAAATGG
The DNA here is from genome assembly GCA_020152595.1 of Chiridota heheva. Taxonomy (NCBI): domain Eukaryota; kingdom Metazoa; phylum Echinodermata; class Holothuroidea; order Apodida; family Chiridotidae; genus Chiridota; species Chiridota heheva. The sequence goes on from JAIGNY010003802.1 coordinate 290,655, forward strand.
CTAGTTAATTTCATCCCTCCAGATTAATTTTACTAAGTAATTTACTGGTGTGTCTGTATGTTTCCTTCAATTATTTTTGTGTACTTCAGTGATAAGCTAAAACCGAAGTTAGTAATATTTATGTACGGATACAGCGCCATTGTACTCGTAGAATTTGCCCATGAACAGAAAATGGCTTCCAGTAAATACTTTGGTCCAAAGAAATATAATATTTTCTTCAATCTGGGCAGTACCCATGGGGATACACTAAAGAAAAAAAGTGTGCTTTAAGCAAAATGGCAGTGAGATTTACTGTGAAGGGAGAAGAAGGGTTTTTTCTTGCAAAAGGGGGACAAATTGTTGCCTCCAAATTTCCTAGGAAAGAAGAGCCGGGGGCCAAATTTCCTAGAGGACCGTTTTTACTATGAGGGGGAACAAATTTACTGGATGGCTACAGCTTAATTGTCTGGGGGCCCAATTTTCCTAGAAAATAAGGGCCGGGGGGCCAAAATTTACTGGGGAAAGAAGGGGGGGCAGGGGGGAAATTTACTTTTACACCGGTCGAAGTGTTCCTGGTTTTAAACAAAGCCATTTCTAATGATTGATATCCTTGTGATGGCAGTACAAACTTCATTTTCATAAAATAAGAATGAATCTTATTTGAATTTGATGTATTAAATAGAAACACAATTAAAGTGCCCCAATACAAAAAGCAACCAAAGGAGATGAGTTAAGTCTCTTTATTTAAATGTTACTTATATAGCAAACCAAAGGTCAAGCAAAAGATTGTGATAGAACAGAAATTATATACCAATTTTTTTTTATAAATATTTCTTTTTCTCGCAATTTGCTTACTCCTGCCTGACACATACGACTACACAGTTAAGGTGCTATTGACCCCAAACAACTAACCAGAAAATGCAAAAATAAAAGAAGAACAAAATTCAACATGTAGCTTTGGACAATTAAGATGTTAATCTGAATGAATTGTTTTTAAGCAACCATTCTTTTGTCCAACTTTTCAGGGAATTTACTGCTGGTATCATCCAGCGGGACAGAAACCGTGAGAGGGCTCAACAAAATCACACGCAGCAATCACTGCAGGCGAAGAGAGCCAACAATAACGACATCAGACAGCGAGAAGAAACCCGCAGCGAGAGGGAAATGAGCAGAGAGAAGATGAAAGTAGAAGCATTGACGCAACGACATGAGAGGCGGGAAGCCATCAGGGAGCAGCGGGAGAAAGAGATACAGGACACGATCAACCGGCGGAATGTGAGTTTAAAATAATAAATGAATTAATTCATTTATATGGTGCTAAAATTTGTAATGTATTCAGTAAGACTTACCAAGAAAATTCAATTCAATTCAATTCAATTTATTGTATTCCAGTACAAATTTAAAACATTTTTAAAAAAGGAAAAAGTAGATGCATGTACATAATAAAACATAGCAGAAATTCAAAAAAGTAAAAAAATAAATAAAAATAAAAAATAAATAAAAAATAAAACAATGCTACACATACAAAAAGAAATCTAAACTTAAAGTAACACAGCTTAAAGTGCATATTCCAAGTCAAGATATTTTTGAGTTGAAAACAAAAGTTACTGAAGCTTTGGATTTTAGGTGAATATAGACCAGAACTAAGGCTGTGTGCTAACTTTTCCAGTGGGTGCTAACTTTTCCAGTTGGTGCTAACTTTTTCAGTTGGTGCTAACTTTTCCAGTTGATGCTAACTTTTCCAGTTGGTGCTAACTTTTCCAGTTGGTGCTAACTTTTCCAGATGGTGCTAACCTTTCCAGTTGGTGCTAACTTTTTCAGTTGGTGCTAACTTTTCCAGTTGGTGCAAATTTTCCAGTTGTGCTATCTTTTCCAGTTGGTGCTAAATTTTCCAGTTGGTGCTAACTTTTCCAGCTGGTGCTAACTTTTCCAGTTGGTGCTAACTTTTCCAGTTGGTGCTAACTTTTCCAGTTGGAGCTAACTTTTCCAAAAAGTATGTGGATATAACAGATTTTCATGCATTTTCTGTTGTGAAAATGGGTAATTGGCTTGCTTTGACACCATTAACATTTCTGCATGAAAGCACACAATATCACACTTAAGCGACAAAGAGTATGAAAAATTCATGACATTTTCACACTCTTTCCCAACCAGAAATTATTGTGTGTCAAGTAAAAATCACAGAAATGTGTCTTTAAATTAATGAGAATGGATTCATATTTTGTTAAATGTTTGGGGTAATTCTAAAACACTATTTCACAGAGAGAAATGAATAGTTTTGTCACAGAAAAAGGAAACAACTGACTATGAATCAAAACTGCAGTGATTAAAGCCTAAAAGAAGATACTGTAGCTTAATATTTTTTGAGATTATTGGCTGAATACATCAGAATATGAAACAGTGGTGAGAAAAGAATGACAACTTATTAAAACAAATTTCTTGTGAGCAGTTTGAAAATCGGCCCAGCTTGATTTGATATTCTAGGGGAAGGGTCCACACAACTTTGAATTTTAATTCATTTTTTGTATATGTTTAATGACTGCTGCATGGTATAGAACAGTCCCTAGGGACTTGAGAAGGTTCTAGTTTGTGAGACGGTGGTAGAAAAGGTTTAGTGTTTTGAGGCCTGAGCAAAAAGCCCTATATAAATTGATGTATTGATTATTATTTTATTCCAATTACAACTCAGTTTATTTGACTGATTTTCTTGTGGCAGGACATAAAGCAGCAACGCGTGAATGATCGATCAGAGAGGCATGTGGAAAGGCTAAGCGAGCATTGCGAGCAGCAAGCAGCTAGGGATGATCAGATGAGACAGAGCCAGTTACAGAGGAGGGAGCATTTCAGACGCATAGAACAAGCCAACCAGGACAAGAAAGACCTCAGAACATCTGTTCACATGCAGCGGCTTCAGGAGTACCGCTCGCAAGTCTTGCCCTGAGAAGTTTGAAGGTGGGGGAGGAAGTGAGGGCATGCTCCCCCCACCCCCCAAAAAAAATCTATGATTAAAATAAAATATATCAGAGGTGGAAAAAGCCCTTTTCAGATATTTAAAAAATATTCCCTTTCACTGTATATGATTTAAACCTGTTATTAAAAGTAACATAATTATCACACTATAATATAAATAAATTCTGTCTTTCTTTGGTTTTGTACCCTAAAACCAAGATTGGAAGCTGTTATTGTTCTATTATATACCATGCTTAATCAATTTTCTGATAAGTTTACAATCTTAAAATTTATTTTCAAATTAAGTTGATCAGAGGGCAGGAGGGGGTAGTTGCTCAGAGGGCAGGAGGGGGTAGTTGCTCAGAGGGCAGGAGGGGGTAGTTGCTCAGAGGGCAGGAGGGGGTAGTTGCTCAGAGGGCAGAAGGGGGTAGTTGCTCAGAGAGCAGGAGGGGTAGTTGCTCAGAGGGCAGGAGGGGGTAGTTGCTCAGAGGGCAGGAGCAGGGGGTAGTTGCTCAGAGGGCAGGAGGGGGTAGTTGCTCAGAGGGCAGGAGGGGGTAGTTGCTCAGAGGGCAGAAGGGGGTAGTTGCTCAGAGAGCAGGAGGGGTAGTTGCTCAGAGGGCAGGAGGGGGTAGTTGCTCAGAGGGCAGGAGGGCAGGGGGTAGTTGCTCAGAGGGCAGGAGGGGGTAGTTGCTCAGAGGGCAGGAGGGGGTTCCTCTTTCCCCACCCCCAAATTCAACATTTTTTGCCACTACTATTTTTAGTGACAGTTGTTCACTTTATTGACTCCTGATGTGTAATCCATGTCGAGTAAAATCTGTAACTACTTTGCTAATTGAAGACAATTGTGTGGTCGTAATTCTGCCCCCTGGACAAAACTACAAGGAGTCTTTGGTATATTACTTTGTCAGGGGCGTCTAGAAAAGATGTCCTATTAGCACAATAGCAATTCTTTCCTTGTTGATTCTAGTTGTTATTCTACTTATGTCTTTCATTGCACGATATCAAAGAATAGAACATTTTAACTTGTGCCAAACTTTTAAAGATTCTAATTAATGGGAAACTGTTAGTTATTTTTCCAGTTTATTTCGTTCTTTTAATGTGTGGGGAAGGATATTGTGGTATAAAAATATAGATAAAATTAATATCAATCAATATGTCATGCCAATGAATCATGTTCATGGTTAGTATAAAGCTTCATAGTGTTTTTGTGGGGTGTCATGTGTATGTTTGACCAAAGTCAATTAAACAAGCATAGTTTTATCATAAAATAGTGTTACTGCTCTATGATTACATGAATATACACTTGAAGGTCTTTCAAGCTTAAGCCCTGGTGCTTCTTATCTCATGTTAACATGTTGGATATGCCAGTCGGGAAGTTGTTTGTACACAGGGATCAATGAATCACTCGTTCGGCTACCTGGCATGACTAAAAATCAAAATTGGGCATAATTATTTGTTTCAGAAATAAATAAATATTTTTTTTTTTAGAAAAAATTGTGTTACATGATTTGCGTGAAGTTCTTATGGCAACATGATTTGCATCTTGGGAAGTTGGTGTCCAGTGGTTGATCCCTGTGGTTACCCCAGAAAGAGCTCTCATCATTGAAATGAGTGTTTTTGTCTTGGGATACCTCAAAATGCTAGAAACAAATTAAGTTTTCCTCGTGTTTAGTCACAAATGAGCACAAGAAACAAGTTTTCCAGTGATGGATTTTGATCAGGTATCACACAAAATTGCAATGCTCTAATTGACCTCTCTGAGTTTGTTTATTGACATGCTTTTGAACCAATCATTGCACGACTTTGCCTGGCAACAAAATCTATGTGAACAAAACTTGTGCCTATGGGCCTGCTACAAGCTTTGTAAATCAATATCCGCTACCCAGAACGGATAGCAAACATATTTTTAAAATTCTTTCTCTATAAAGATCCGGAAAAGTGACATAGATGAACATCTAATTGTCAATGCATTGGTCATGTATGATTGATTCAAATTCGAATTTGAGGTTTGTTTGCCCACCTAGATACCACGTTGCTATGGTGAGCATGGCCTCTTTCCTTATTCAGAGAGGTCAATTGTGTTTGCTTATACTGCAGCTCACCTCCAATGAATAAACTTGTTTGCTGTATGAACAGCTGTATGTGCATGTTATCATCACCCAGCAGCCACATCATTTTGGCCTCATTAGAATGTACAAATTTGTTTGTATAGAAGAAATATTTCAATAATTTTTTGTTGATAGTCTACAGTCTTGGACAAAACTATTTTATCAGTTCAGCGTCGCAAAGACTTTATTGTTTAGTGTTGTGATTCTTTATTATTTTTGACAATTTTCAATTTCCCCCACAACCCTCATTTTCATATTGGACTTTTTGTGTTTTAGCCCAATTTCAGGTAAAAACTAACCATTAACATTATTCAACATTAAATGGGGTAAGATAGTGATGTCAGGACACTAGGGACGACAAGGAAATCATGCAAATGTACTAAGAATACAACAAATACTAATTTTAAATAATAGGATACTAAGGACCACTAAGCAAAAGTGCCACTATCTATGATGCAAAGATGTTGAATAATAAAGAATAGCAAAACAGGTTCTCATAAAAGCAGCAAAAATTTCACCAAGTATTCCAACAAGTTTTGTCCAAGATTGTAGAATATTGAAGGTGAAAATATTCTACAAAATTATGAGATGTTATTTTGTAAATGATTAAAATATGACAATTTATGCTTCGCATATCAAGCTTTAGGTGTAAATACTTTATCAGCAAATTAGGTTTTATTAACTTTTTTTAATATAGTTTCTCCCTAATTCAGAAATAGCAAACTTGTTTTAAAAATCCTTTTTTTCTGAATTTGATATCAAGCGTATCCTCAGGATTAATTTAACTCATGGATTATTCAGATATTATGGCCCATTTAAAGAAAGTTTGTTTACATTTTGATGTTGTGTGAACTGGTACTGAGAATAAGTACCAAAATGGTTGTACTCGTGTCAAAGTTGAGGTATATTGTGACACTAGTGGAACCCAGAACCAACATTTAGGTATGTTAAAAAGGCTAGTAAAAACCATCAAGATCGCAAAAATCAGTAGGCCTTTATTGGACCATTTAAATCATTGGACCATTAAAATCATTGGACAGTATAGTATAATCAGTGGACCATCAAAATGTGTTCACCCATCAAAATTGTTGGACCATCAAAATTGTTGGACCATCAAAATCATTGGACAGTATAGTATAATTAGTGGACCATCAAAATGTGTTAACCCATTAACATTTTTGGACCATCAAAATTGTTAGACCATCAAAATGGACCATTTTGCATTATAATGAGCAGTAATATGTGTAACAATTTTGCTTGTTTTTCGTTGTAAATGGAAAGAAAATACAGTAAGAATGTGCCTAATGGAAATGTTTAAATGCTAATTCCGTAAATATTTGTGCTTCAAAATTCAACAGTTGACGAGTTCTATAAAAGCATCATGAAACATTTTTGAGGTATTAAGAAGACTGCTTTTAAATAGTTCGTTTTTAAATATGATTAATGTTTTCAAATATAGTTAACGTTTTTAAATATAGTTAACGTTTTTAAATATAGTTTATACGCTCTTTCAGACTAAAACAGCAAAAGACAAAAAAAGAATTGATTGGTTATAGTTGTTCAGCTGTTGATATTTGAAGTTTGCATAATTTTCTTGGATTATTTAATAGGCTTGAAATTTAAAAAGCTGTGGTCCAATTTTAAATTGATTTTGGTGTAATTTCTGTGATTTGTTAGTTAATATCATTATAGTTGTACTTTTTAATCATTGACATAGTTTTAAACTTCCTTTTGACTGCTGCAGGAATTTTTCAGTGTTTAAACTTCACTTAAAGGCGGTGTTCACATTATATTGCATGATTCCCGCACATATCAAATTCCCACTAAAACATCATTACAGGGGGGAAGTTCCCGCACAAAATAAAAATGCCAAATCTATAGCCAAATTTCCAAAAAAAAAGCCAATTTTCCCAAAAGGTCAAATTTGACATTTTCCAGTCAGTTTGGCATTTGCGGTATCATTAGGTTTTTTTGTGTGTATTTCTGTAATTGCTGAAAAATAAAAATCCCCCTTATCAACCCCAAAAAAAAAATTTACACAAGGGGAAAAACCTAATTTTGACCTTTAGCGTGAACACTAACTCAAGGTATAAATCAAAGATATAAGCTACCTACCTATGTCTTTCAGAAATAAAAAACTTCTCAAGAATTAAATGTAAAAGATTATGTATTTATTCCAAATTCTGTTGAAATTTCCAAGCGTATTATATTATTCACATTCATTACACAATACATGATGAAATTCAAAAATCATAATTCTTATTTTTATTTCATGGATGGAGCAGCTGAAAGTACAATTTATCTGAAGTAACTCTGGAATATATATTGTATATACATCTCTACAAACTCGAGTAAGTGAAAATATAGTAAGTAACTGGCATATACAGTTAGAATATATATTGAATTCTATTTAAAATAATAAAACGTACTTCATATCTATTGTTTAAAACTCTTAATTTCTAAGTATAGCTCCAAAGAATATACATTTTGACTTGATCGTTCCAAAATCATTTGGTCAATCATTTGGTCACAATACACAGCTATCACAGGTTTCCTAAATTTTTAGTTCATGATTCATCTTAACAATTACCAAGAATTACTGTCAATTGTGGACTATTAAGTGCACCCACTCTTGATTTCACTGTCTTAAGACACGTCCTAAGTGAATGTCTACCATACCGTTTTCAATAATTGCAACATCAATTTCAATATTGCAACTAAAATGAAACACTTTTCACAGTTGTATTGCCTTCATATTTTTATCGTTAAAAATTGAATATTAAATTCTGAAGTACAAAAAAAAAACCCCAAAAAACCCCAAAAGAACATGAATGGAAGGAAACTGAATTGAATCGTACTTAAAATACAGTTTCCTGCACCAATTTCACATTATTTCAGATTTACTTAATTAAACAAAATTAGAATACAAAGAGTAATAAAATATAAATTAATAAACAAATGTATCTTATTCGTAACTTCTTCCTCTCAAACCCAATGCATCCCCCCTCAATAGTATTAATAAAATTGATTTATTCATAACTTCTCCCTCTCAAACCCAATGCATCCCCCCTCTATAGTATTACCAAAATTGATTTATTCATACCTTCTCCCTCTCAAACCCAATGCTGCCCCCTCAATAGTATTAACAAAATTGATTGTATTCGCTCATAAAAATTAAACTTTACATTAATTATAAAAGTACATAGTAATTAAAAAAAAAAAAAAAAGAAGATTATTGTCTTATTGTTTACTATCTAAGAGAAAATAGATTTTCCTACCAATGATTTTGATATTAAAAAACTATGAAAATGTTCCAGAAAAATTAAACTTTACATTAATTATAAAAGTACATAGTAACTTTCAAAAAAAAAAAATCATTGTCTTATTGTTAACTATCTTAGCGGAAATAGATTTTCCTACCAATGACTTTGATATTAAAAAATGATGAAAATTAAGTACCATTAATTAAGTACTACTTGAAAAATAAGAAGTATGAATTATTTTGCTCCACGATCTTTAGTTTCACCAGGCGAGTGAAATGCTAAAAGCAAGCAGTATTAACTGGCAAATTCCTTGGGTCCACACTGAATGAAAACAAATCATTGTGACTTTTGTGTGTTTTCAAAAACATAATTATCACAAAAAGCAATGGATATTGATTAAATTTTGAATATCCGTAGAAAGACTTTCAGAACAATCACTTTGAAAGAAGCATTCAAGCATCTCTGGGCGCAACAATAATAAGCTCTCATTTTTCTGTTAAGTGCACCTTAAATGGAATTTACAGATAGTTTCCTTCCTTGCTTGAAATTTCCATTGCCTGTTTGAAAATTTCACTGCTCGTTCCTATTGTTTATTGCCCGTTCCTAATGTTTATTTCCCATTCCTAATGTTTATTGCGCGTTCTTAATGTTTATTGCCCGTTCCAAATGTTTACTTCCCATTCCTAATGTTTATTGCCCGTTCCTAATGTTCATTTCCCATTCCTAATGTTTATTGCCCGTTCCTAATGTTTTTTGCCCGTTCCTAATGTTTATTTTCCGTTCCTAATGTTTATTTTCCATTCCTAATGTTTATTGCCCATTCCTAATGTTGATTTCCCATTCCTAATGTTTATTGCCCGTTCGTAATGTTTATTGCCCGTTCCTAATGTTTATTGCTCGTTCCTAATATTTATTTCCCATTCCTAATGTTTATTGCCCGTTCCTAATGTTTATTTCCCATTTCTAATGTTTATTGCCCGTTTCAAAATTCCATCGCCCCAAATTTTCTAATATACAATGTAGGAATCGCCTCAAAGAAAGCAATTGTTAATTCTAAAAATTATTACCTTGTAAATATCACTGAGTTTATGGTGTGGTCTTCATATATGATCTGTGAGATGTATATTATCTTTATCATATGATCTAAGTGACTTACAATGAAATTCCTTTGGTTGCATGAAAAAAAGTGCATCTGGTTGTATACAAAATTTGCAATAATTCAATAAATCTTAAAAAATGATTGCACATTGATCAAAGCAACGGATACTTACAATTAGTCTCATGATCAACTCCATGCATCAAATTATGTGACACCCATAGAAATCTTAAGTTCTTAAATTTTATTATGTATCTGATATGGAGGACAAAAACTGCTAAAATATATGCTTTTGTTTGTGTTTAAAAAAAAAAAAGAATCTGTCGAGCAGAAAGTATTCCCCCGTAAATCATTAATTGTTGAGTATTCTTCTTTGGCACCTATTCAAAAAAGACATAACAGACAAATTTGACGAGATCACAAATAAGCAAGTAAAAAGGGCGGGAAAAAAAGTACTCCACTGTATTAAAGAAGTAATGATTGAAAGCCTTTGGAAAAGTACTGATAAGATTTTAAATCATCATCAAAATCAGTACTTGAAAATTAAAGAGTTTCTTATATCTCACTCTATTAATAAAATACAGCAAAGGGTCTGTTTTTAGTGTCAATTTTGAATTAGTTAGCAAATGAAAAGATTCAATCTTCTTTTTGTAAAAATGGAATGATTTATTTAAATGTTTTTTTTATTCATTTGGCAAATAATACAAAAAAATTGGAATTCAAAATGGATCCAGTAGACATTTTTCAAGAGGAGAACAACATTACTCTGAGGGGCTGTTCAAAAATAATCAAGAAAATGATTTAAATTGCTCAAGATACTGACCTTTCATTTGCAATTTGAACATAACACAATAGAAATAATTGTCAATAATAATTAACAATGTTTGTATAAATTCCAAAAACCCTTTCCCACTTTATATAAAACAAATCTTCAATTTACAAGATATTTCCCACAGCACAATTGCTGAGTTCTTCCAGAAAAATCCTGCGGATAAAATTATCTCATTCCTTCATCATGCTTCCCTCTACAACCATATTTAATTCTCCTCTTCCACCCTCTCTCTACTTTGTTTTTGTTTCACACATGCACCTCCTCCTCTTTCAATCACAGCTTTCTAACTTTTTGTTCTTGAATTTCTCTCATTCTCCCAGTTTCCTTTCCTTCCAACCTCTAGAATGATCTGACCTCTCAGGCACAATTTGAACCTCGTTGTCGTGGTGCCGTTAAGCCCTCATCAAACAAACAAGATAATTTGTAATGCAATTGAAAATAGCTTGACCAAAATCAGGGAAAGACTAAAACAAATGAAAATATATACATTACACACAAACCATCTGAAGAGTGACAGTTCATTTGTTTTGCAAAGCAAATGACAATTGAGTTTTAATACAAACGATAACGAATGACAAAACAGGGTTGGTTAGGTTGAGTTGTCATTCGTTTTGACCCTCGTTGTCATTCGGTTGAGTAATTTTAATTTTTTTGCATAGAAAACGTATTGTTATTTGCACTGTACAAGTAAGTTGTCATTCGTTTTAGTAGCAAATCACCGGCATGGATTCTTCTGAATCTTATCAAGTAAATGACATTTTCAGAGAATAATTACTTTTAAAGGATTAGTTCAGTGGTCAAGCAAGTCCATCTTATATGAAAAAGGACTTCAAGGAAACAAAATGGTACAGAAAGCACTAAAAAAGCTTATTCCGTTAAGGAGATATTTAAGTTAAAAGGATTAGTTTAGTGGTCAAGCACGTCCATCTTATATGAAAGAGGACTTTAAGGAAACAAACTGGTGAAGAAAGCATTGCAAAATCTTATTCCGTCGAGGAGATAATTAGGTTTAAAGTTTGGTATCATTTGTGTAGAAATGACTGAAATCAGACTAGTTGTGATGTCACAGATTCCTCAGTCTTTATGTATTTTAAAGAAAGTTTATTTTAATTCTTTCACTATTTAAATTATTTTTCTTCAAACTTTCTTCTAGTGGTATATTATAAATACCCTTCCAAGATTCAGTTTTACTACTTTTTTTACATATCCCATGGTTTCTAAGCCACAAAATCGCAGGACAAAATATGATAGAATACATAAAGACTTTGAGAAATCTGAGGCAATGACATCACAACTAGTCTGATTTAAGTCGTTTCTACACAAATGATACCAAACTTTAAACCTAAATATCTCCTTAACGGAATAAGATTTTTGAATGATTTCTTCGCCATTTTGTTTCTTTTGAAGTCCTCTCTCATATAAGATAAACATGCTTGACCACTGAACTAATCCTTTAAGAGTAAGACAAGTTCTTGGTTTAATTACCCTTCATCAAGAGCAAAAAGCATTAAAATATGTTTATTTTTTTAATCTTTAGTTTTAATTTACAGCTGATGAAATTGTGTTTATTTTTCGATATACATTAATTTTGTGATATGTGGATTGAAGACAGTTCAATCTATATGTGATTCTTTGACTTTCTTTGATAAATTTCTGCTTTGAAATCAATTGTCTGCAATAATTTAATTCCAGTTATGGGAATGTGTCTTACAATTAACTTTTACTGGAGGCAGGAGTAAGTTCCAGAAGCTGTCAAGATTTGACTGCTCTCTTTCAAAAAATTTTGCTCAAGAATTAAAAAACAATGTTTTTACAAGAAAAAGAGGTGTGCCCATACATACATCACAAATTTGCATAAAATTTGGCAAAATTATGGAAATTCATGAAGTTGAAAATTGACATTTAAATGTTTTTTAATGAGACATTTTGCTCTGTACAAAGGTTTTGATTATATATTAAAACAATCACTTCTCAAGCGTTTCCTCTGCTCATTTACCTTTCAAAATTGAAACCATGCTTTTCTACACTCAATACATATTAAAACACTTGCACTAGAAACCTCTAGGGTCAAATATATCCCACTTAAAGATGAACTCCCATTGCTACACTTGCAAACCTGAATATCACAGAACAAATTTCATGGACTTCAGAGTACAAAACATCTATTAAGTGCACTGTGGTATTTTCACAATAAAACAAATTAGGTAGGTAGATTAGTACTGTCTATGTTTTAATTTCCAGTTACTGCTGAAAACAAAAGAACAACTGAAATAAGACCAGCAAGGACTTTTGGCATTACATCACTAACGACTATCTATATATACAGAGCAACGAGTTGCACTTGGAATACATGAAGAAGCTTTGACCGTATACCTAAACATTACAAGAAGGCACGATCATCAAATGATTACGACAAGATTTGGTTAAAATGCCTTGCTGGAATAAAACGACACAAAATTTCACATGAAAAAAAATCAAATTAAGGCCTCTGCGTAACGCCCATTATGTGTGGCGATATTGCTGTTTTCGTAGATATCCTGCATTTCATATCCATTTGGCTGAGAGTAATTTTCATACAATCCTTGGTCTTGGCCATATCCCTCCTGCAAAACTGTGAGGAGACACTCATGGATGAATATATACTGTGCCTGTTTACCAGAAGAAAATCAAAAGAAAAATATTTAGTCAAGAAAAATTTCTAAGGAACGGAAAAGACGGCTAGAAGAAAATGTTGCTTAAGATTAGAGTGCAGGCAACTTTGCCTTAAGTCAACCAATTGTTGTATCACAAGCTAGGCAATGGGTTAGGAAAGCAGACTATACTACCCAGTGGAAAAACATATCAAACTGATTTTAGCATGATTAATTCAAGGTAAGTCAACCAATTAACTGCTGGGGAATTTTCTCTCTGTTACCCAACCAACCAACTGCAGTTGCTGGTGAGTAAGTTGTAACCAACAATGCACGTAAACACACGTATGATAAGCGTATGAAATTAATTTTTTATACGCTTGATCCCATTCCCTTTGTGAATTGTGTAAATGGCCAATAATCCCCCAGTATTTGATTGATCGATAAGACACCTAGTATTTGATTTGTCAATAAGACTCAGCCAGTATTTGATTGGTCAATAAGACTCAGCCAGTATTTGATTGGTTGATAAGGCTCCCCCAGTATTTGATTGGTCGATAAGACTCAGCCAGTATTTGATTGGTTGATAAGACTCCCTAGTATTTGATTGGTCAATAAGACTCAGCCAGTATTTGATTGGTCAATAAGACTCCCCATCCCCAGTATTTGATTGGTTGATAAGACTCCCTCAGTATTTGATTGGTCAATAAGACTCAGCCAGTATTTGATTGGTCAATAAGACCCCCAGTATTTGAATGGTCAATAAGACTCGGCCAGTATTTGATTGGTCGATAAGACTTGCCCATCCCCCAGTATTTGATTGGTCAATAAGACTCCCCAGTATTTAATTGGTCAATAAGACTCCCCCAGTATTTAACTGATCACTAAGACCCAGTATAAGAATGGTCAATTAATAACACTCTCCCAGTATAAGATTGGTCAATAAGACATCCCCAGTATAAGATTGGTCAATAAGACACCCAGTATACGATTGGTCAATAAAACCGGCCAGGATATTTGATTGGTCAATAAGACATCCCCAGTATTTGATTTGGTCATCTGATTAAAGATTCCCCAGTATTTGATTGGTCAATAAGACTCCCCAGTATTTAAGATAAGACTCAATATTTGAATGGTCCCCCAGTATTTGATTGGTCAATAAGACTCCCCAATATAAGATTGGTCAATAAAACACTCCCAGTATAAGATTGGTCAATAAGACTTGCCCATCCCCCAGTATTTGATTGGTCGATAAGACTCCCCCAGTATCTGATTGGTCGATAAGATTCCCCTAGTATTTGATTGGTCAATAAGACTCCCCAGTATTTAATTGGTCAATAAGACTCCCCCAGTATTTGAATGGTCAATAATAATCAGCCAGTATTTGATTGGTCAATAAGACTCCCCCATCCCCCAGTTTGGGTCGATAAGACTCCCCCAGTATAAGATTGTTGAATAAGATTCCCCCAGTATAAGAATGGTCAATCAATAACAGCCCCAGTATAAGATTGGTCAATAAGACACCCCCAGTATAAGATTGGTCAATAAGACAGCCCCAGTATAAGATTGGTCAATAAGACAGCCCCAGTATAAGATTGGTCTATTATGGACAAGTGAATTTACCCATGTGACATCTAAATTTGTTTTCTGGAAATTGTCGATTCAGATTTGAAAAGATCTTATACTAAATGATCAACTCTTCAAGATGTAACAAAGTGTCGTTTTTGGCTCATATAAGGGATGCAACAATGTAACAATCTATGGAATTAATTTTGACTATTTACTTCTTCCAATGCTTTCATGAAAAAAAAAATATTTTGCAAAAAGGGCTGTAAGGAAGAGCCTCTGCTCCTCCCTGGGCTAGGTCCCAGCTGCAAACGTCTGAAATCATATTTCAGTTAAGTTAGCTCTGGAAATTTAAAGCCACTCTTTGCAGTACCTACCTCGGTCTGCACCATGAGGTTTCGGTGTTCCCGCATCTCCTGACCATACCAAATATATCCACATAGTCCCTTTCTTGAATTTGTTGCAGCAAGCGATCTAAGATAATAAATGTCCCAGTCCTGCCAACTCCAGCACTAAGAAAATGAAATAACAAAAAAAAAAAAAAGGGAATGTCAACTGATGCAGGTCGTTTAAATGGTTTAATATAAATGTCAAAATTGATGTGGATCATTTTAAAAGAAATTACAACAACAACAACAAAATCAACAAGTTATATTGTTTCCAATCTATCTGTAGATGAAGTCAACTTGACAATACCACAGACTCTCTTCGTGCCAATTTGCATAAACTCACATTGATGATAAACAAAGGGGAAATAAATGTATTTTACATTTACATTAATTTACATTCTTCACCGAAATAACATCAGCAAGTGTTCTTTAGTGGATGTAAAAACTTAATATGTCAGAAGAATCTCATTTCAACCCTATACCTGGATACAAAAAAGCTTAGCATTTACAAGTCAAACTTTCAGGGAAAGTCACTGACTTGCATCAACTAGCTTGCACCACAGAAACCAATACTAAGCCTTCAGAGCTTTCATGGCTAGGAAAGATTTTAATATATTTACTCGACTTGCATACAATGCACATATGTGGATGAATATTATTGGCCCAACCCCACCTGTCGAATCCATATAAGTGGAGCATGTTTGAAAATGAAGGGGAGGGTGAACACGTGGATGGTGAGGATATCATTCCAAGGGTATACATCTAGTCTTAGCACGGGGCCATGAGGGGAAGTTTCCAAAAGCATTTGGGCATTTTGTAGAAAGATAAGTTTCCCCAGTTAATAATTTTGGGGGAGGGTGGGGGTACCCTAAAGTTTTGACAGCTTTTCAATAAAGACACTGAAAGAAATGAGAATTCCAAAGTAAAAATCACACTGTACATAGTTGCATGGTTAATTTTCAACCAATGCTTCTGTTTTATTCATATTGTTCATTCATAAT
Source organism: Chiridota heheva (assembly GCA_020152595.1). Classification (NCBI taxonomy): domain Eukaryota; kingdom Metazoa; phylum Echinodermata; class Holothuroidea; order Apodida; family Chiridotidae; genus Chiridota; species Chiridota heheva. The sequence goes on from JAIGNY010003802.1 coordinate 306,468, forward strand.
TTCAGACATGTTGCCTCTAGTCTTTACTAGTTTAATAAGTTCTTAGAATGATGTACAAGTAAAAAAGGATATATATTTTAAAGCTCACCTGCAATGGACAACAGTTGGATACTGTCCATCAGCTCTTTCTGAGATGTTTTTCCTAACAAGTTTAACAAAGCTGATGATGGTACTATGGTCTTCTGGCACACCATGGTCTGGCCAAACTGTGTAGTGGTAGTGAAGTACCTTCCTTGTCATGTGACCCTACACAACAGGTGAAAAGAAAGCAACCAATTAATAATCTGCAATTCATCTGGGTAGTGGAAAACCACAAGTCTAATCAAATGGTTTAATAATAATCACCCATCCACGTAGGTTTGGTTTGTTGATGTTTAACGGCACCGCGATAGTCAAATGTGCCAAGAGGGTGTTAATAAAAATGGTGTAAGATAGTATGATAGTAAGATGGAAGGTTTGTAAGGGAGATAAAGGGGAAAAGCTGAATGTGGGAGAAAAGTTAGGTGAAAAGAAAGGGGTGTGTAAGGTTAGGTGTAGGAAGGAGGAGATTATATGTGGTGGAAGAGGTTGTTGTTGCGAAGGAAGTTGATGATGTTTGAGGAAGAATTGTTTTCGAATAGGTCCGAGATTGAGGACAGTGAGGAGAGAAGAGATCTGGAGTTCTAGTATAGAAACAGGTTAAGAAAATATGCTTGATGGAGAGATCGATGTTGCAAGTGGGGCACGGGAGCCGGATAAGAGATTGGAGTGAGTAAGAGAGGAGTGGCCGAGGCGAATGCGGGTTGACAACGATGTCTTCCCTGCAGTTGAGACTATGCAGAGGGGTGTTGGTCCTGACTTTGCGTTTGATGGTGTGGAGTTTATTACTGGTTTTGTAATTCCAGGAATTTTGCCAGGTTTTGTTGATGTAGTTGGAGATGAAGAGACGGAGGTCTGAGTGTGGAATAGGAAAAGGAGAGATGTTATTTGACAGAGCTTTCATGGCAGCTCTGTCGGCTCTCTCGTTGCCAGGGATGCCGACAGTGGCTGGGAATCCATCCATGTAGCTGCCAAAAATGGTTGTGGATGTAACTGTATGTTGTAAAATGTTTCTGCACCATTTTGTTTATTCTAGTCCTCCATTATTTAGGATGCACTTGCTTGACCACAAAACTAATTCATTAATCACTTAGTACATACAACAGTACTTTTCATTTTCCCATTAAACTCACATTACTGCCTCGTCCTATCCTCCGAATAGCATGTGTGGAACCAACAGTTCCTAGTTTTTATTTTAATTTTAGGAATAACCTGATGAATACTAAACATCACATGAGTACTTACCCTACACATCTGAAAGCTTCTAATGGTCCAATCATTTTGTACTTCTGTTTTGATTGGCTTGACTTCAATTTCTCGAACCATGAGAGGACCATCCTCTTCATCTGGCCAGTACTTATGACATTTGACCTGGAAAATATAACAAAAAGGCATGTGAACTAAAAAAGTAGTTTAGTGGTCAGAAACATCCATCTTGTATGATTAAAAACAGACCTAGGAAGATATTTTTAAGGAAACTACCCATTACGACCTGCCGCTGTTGCCTCAGTGAAAACACTTGTACTCATTATGACCTGCTGCTGTTGCCTCAGTGAAAACATTAGTACCCATTATGACCTGCCGCTGTTGCCTCAGTGGAAACATTAGTACCCATTATGACCTGCTGCTGTTGCCCCAGTGGAAACATTAGTACCCATTATGACCTGCTGCTGTTGCCCCAGTGGAAACATTAGTACCCATTATGACCTGCCGCTGTTGCCTCAGTGGAAACATTAGTACCCATTATGACCTGCCGCTGTTGCCCCAGTGGAAACATTAGTACCCATTATGACCAGCAGCTGTTGCCTCAGTGAAACATTAGTACCCATTATGACCTGCCACTGTTGCCTCAGTAGAAGACTTATGGTGTTCTTTTTTGCTAATACACTCAAGAGTTGACAGTATCAAAATACATGCAAGAAAAATGTGTTACCTACTTTAGGGACCTTCAAACTATAAACCTTTTCAAACCCATTTTAGCTAAAAGTGTTACTTCAGTACTTTGACCAATCAGCTGCTGAATTTTCCTTTTGTCACACAACCAATCAGGTGCAGTTTTGGATGCACGCAAGTGTTTACCTTCATGTATAATTCACGTATGATAAGTGCATTTGAAAACATGTTTCAAAATGCATGGTCCCATACCATGGGTGAATTGTGCTGATGGCCTTGATTTCCCCAGCATTTGATTGGACGTTAAAATTCCCCCAGTAAACCATTGGTCCATATGGGACATGTGATTTTCGGCCATGTGACATTCAAATCAGTTTTCCGGAAAATGCCGATTTAGGTTTAAAATTGTCTATAGGCTTTGTAATTGCGCCAAATGCTACTTTCAAAAGAAGTGATGCTGCAAACTGGCATAAATTACCTTCATTTTTTCAACAAGGTTTGTCAGCATGACCAAGATGGTGACGTTCTGCTCCCATATCATCCTCCACATGTCATCTTCTGTACTTTGCAGGGGACCTTGGCAAGCGACATACTCCCGAGGAGATCTGTAACCCTGTGCAATAATGAATCAATAATTGAATTTAATTGAGTCAAATTGTGGATAATAATGATTCATCTGCATTAATAAGTCTTTTTGTGGTGTATAGCGAGTGATTTGAACTTGAACCACCCCTAACTTAACCCACCTAAGCAATGTTTGACAAAATTGCTACACTCATCAATTCTTAATTAAAATCCATTTTCACTAATTATATCTTGTTTCAAAGGATTGGAGAATAAGTTGGAACATTGTTGAAATTTGAACCTACAAATGATACAAACTTACAGGGAAGAACAGTGTGTTTTGTATCACTAAGCAGTTTTACAGCCCCACAATTAGCAGTAAATCAATGCTAAAACCATATAAAATATTAAGGTTTATGAATATGTTGTGTCAACATTGCATAAACTTTTTAAATTTCTATTAAAAAACTGTTAAAAACACATTTTGATGAAATTTCATCCTATAATAGCTTGTAAAGTTTTCAGGTCAAAATATGAAATTCACACTATCTCAAATATTACAAATCTACAAGCACTGAGAAGCTGTTAATCAAAACCGTAAACAAGTAAAAAGTGACTGCTCTACTTGGAATCTAGAGCTCCTTTTATTTGGCGACTACTTTACTACCCCCTTCTACAATTGAACCCCAATTGTAACACAAAGTCGTAAAAACAAAGCAAAATAGTCCTCCTTACCGGAATGAAACTGGCATTGATGTAATCAGACCCTTCTTCGTCGTCGATGGAGTTGAGCATCACCCGTGAATGATCATCTGGAAGAGTACAAATATCATCCAAACGTCAGATGACAAGGAGATTATGGATTTGATTAATCAGTTTTCCAACTTTCAAACAACAACAGTAATCAAAACAAAATTGGATACAAATATCACGTACTCGGAATGCATTTGATTAAGATATAAAAGTTAAAAACACAAATTATTAGATTTTGTTTGTTTGTGATTGAATGATCCTGTGTGGTTTGGTGGTGTTCACTGGAACATCAATAGTGCCAGAAAAGTTAAAGGATTAGTTCAGGGGTGAAGCATATTGATCTTATATGACAGAAGACTTCAAAAGAAACAAAATGGTGAAGAAAGAATTCAAAACTCAATATTTAGTTGAGAAGATATCCAAGTTTAAATTCTGTCTTATCTTTGTAGAAATGACTGGGTGTAGTAAAGAAAATACGTTGAACTATATTTAAATTTAAATTATTTTCCCTTAAACTTTCTACCTGTTATAAATCGTAATCATCCTTTCAAGATTCTCTTCTACTACTTTCCTGACATTTTCCAACAGTTTTAAGCCACAAAATCGAAGGACAAAAATGATAGAATACATAAAGACTTTTGAGGAATCTGAGGCAGTGACATCACAAATAGTCTTTAATATTTTTGAATGCTTTATTCACTATCTTGTTTCTTTTGAAGTCTTCTTTGACTTGCTTGACCCCTAAACTAATCCATTCAATTGCAAAAGGACAACATTTAAAAAAAATAGAATGGTGACTTAAAGGAGGGAAGAGATGATGAGATGGTTGTTTTAGATAATTTTTCTTCTTTTTGTGTTGTAGACAGGAGATCAGCGTGAATGTTTTTAAAGAGCTCCAGAGGAGAGTTCTGGAATGGGCAAAGATAACTCTTAATAGAAATCCATTCAAGCCTTTATGTGAAGATGCCCACTGTTTTAATAAAACCATATTAAAATCTCAGACTAAAGTTTGCTTACATGGCAAGATGTTTGTGAATCTATTTTTGGTTCTGTTATAAACCTCTTGTGAAGCATCTTGGCTTTGATTCTCCCCACTGGCTTTAAATCCTGTAAACAAAGAAATTAATGAAATTTATTGTCGTTAACATGATATCAATTCTGATACACTACTGTCTGCATTTAAAGAACTATGGAGAGGAAGCAATAATTGTATTGGAAGAATACATGCTACAAACTATGAAAATGGCAGGTTTCATTACAATCACCTAAAAATGTACCATTTTACAGTATTTTGAAATGTAAGGCCTTAATATAATAACTTAATATGCAAATTTTATTCAAATTTTATGACATCATAAAAACAAAACCTATGAACTTCCTTATTTATATTAACTTATTTTTAATTCATCACCAATGTTATTAGAATGAGAGCAGGTGAAGGCTTTGAATCTCTATTATACCAGAATTTTCTCATATTTTCCTCAATTGTCATACATCACAAATTTAGCATCGACAAAAAATTAACATATTTTTCAAAACTAGCATCCTATTTATAATGCTCAAAAATATGATCTGCTCATGTTTTAAATTTCTTTTATCAATACAGAAATGTCCATAAGAACTCTTATTAACTGAGCAAGAAGCAAGGTGTTGAGCAAGAAGCAAGGTGTTGAGTGTTGGTGTATATATACAAGAATATTTGTATAAAGTCTGGTGCTTGATGTGTTTACCAAGAAGGAAAACGAATTGGGATCGACAAGCATAAGTCTGTCCTCCCAATTTATATTTTATACAAAACAAGAGGGTGTACACTCACATTATATTCTTCAGAAAACAAATACATAGAGTCTGCCTGCATCTCCTTCAGAAAATAGGGAAAGTCTACGACGTTGATTGGCCTGAACGTAAAGTAAAAAGACAATTCAAAGGGAATCTTCTTCAAGCATGAATAATTTTTGTGGAACTTCAAATTTATTTTAATCAATACCACTTATGGCATGGATACTATCCATGTTGTTGCTAGTCATCATGGTTTGGTAACCTTTGTCAGAATTAATATCAAATCCTGGCATCACAACACTACAACCTAAACACAGACAAAGCTAATGACACAACTGTAAAAATGGACACAACCCAAGCATCAAATTCTATTTTCATATTTAAATCCAGTGCTTGCTGGCTAAAGGTGACAGGTCTATATCCAATGATGTCAACTAGCAAACTGATTACTGTCATTTTCAGGTCACAGGGCTGGCAACTAATTGCAGAAACATCAATCTTGAGCTAGATAAATCGGGGACGTTAGTCACTTTTATTTAAACAGATTGAATAAAATCAGGTATGTCGCAATACCACATGATAGAAGGTAAGACATATTGAAAACAAAGACTAAAACAGCAACATGTATGTACTGTACACCACAAAAAGACAAAAGTAGAGAGAGTTACCTCTTGTTTCCTGTTTTCTTAGCTGGCATTTCTTTCACAAATACGTTGTTATCCTGACCATGCTGAGACTTAGGATTGCTGAGAAAAGCGAAAGTATTATAAAAAATGCAAGACAAAACTTACATACCTACAAATGCTTTGAAAATATCACTGGAAGATTTATAAAGCCTCAACATAGTTGAAAGAAATGTACCCTTAAAGGATTAGTAGATGGTCACATACATTTTCCTAGAATGATAGAGGATAAGCAACAAGCAGAATTGTGAAGAAACATCTTGGATATCTTTTTGGAGATAAAGTTTCAAAGATGTCACAAATTTGTTTGAAAAACACTGGTTTTTAGATGAGTGACTTCACACACTCACTTTCTTGACAAATCTAAATACAATTCCTAAAAATTGTACTTATCTTTTGCCTTTTGAGCTTGTAACTTGACAAAAAAAAAAGTCTTTTAATACTTTCCTTCCCACCTGGTTCCCTTATTGGCCTTTATTATATAAAATGAACAAAAGGATTATTTCAGTGATCAAATACTGGATATTTCAGTGATCAAATACTGGATATTTCAGTGATCAAATACTAGATATTTCAGTGATCAAATACTGGATAATTCAGTAATCAAATACTGGATATTTTAGTGATCAAATACTGGATATTTCAGTGATCAAACACTGGATATTTCAGTGATCAAATATTGGATATTTCAGTGATCAATTACTGAATATTTCAGTGATCAATCACTGAATACTTCAGTTTGCTTGATGAGGGCTTAACGGCACCAAAACAACGAGTGTCAAATTGTGCCCGGTACCATGACAAGAAGGGTCAAATTGTGCTGGAGAGATTAGATCATTCTAGAGGTACTTCAGTGATCAATCACAGGATATTTCAGTGATCAAATACTGGATATTTCAGTGATCAATCACTGGATATTTCAGTGATCAAATACTAGATATTTCAGTGGTCAATCACTGGATATTTCAGTAATCAATCACTGGGTATTTCAGTAGTCAAGTATTAAATACTTCAGTGAACAAGCACTTTTTTTTTTTTAAAGGTTAAGCACTAGATATTTTAGAGGTCAAGCACTGGAAATTTTAGGAGTCAAATACTGGATATTTCAGTGGTCAATCACTAGATATTTCAGTGATCATTCACTGAACATTTCAGTAGTCAAGTATTATATATTTCAGTGATCAAGCACTAGATATATCAGAGGTCAAGCACTGGATATTTCAGGGGTCAGCACTGGATATTTCAAAATAATACTAAACAAAATCTAGTAACATAATCCAGTAAAGGTACTATTTATTTACCACCTGAAGAAATTTTGAGAAAATATTTTCAATTAATTAAAAAAGAAAGAAAATTCAATGAATATACAGTAACAGTGTAAAGATAGTGAGGGTGTGGCACCACATTTCTACAGTAGATTTACTACACCACTCACTTTTCTACAAATTAATTACCACTTTAAAATTAAGCATCGCTTGAATGGAACAAGATAATCTTAGAAATTTCTTCTTTTGTCCTCTATCATATAGAGACATATTGACTTATAAACCAATCCCTTATACATCTAAATGTATCTCCATAATAATATAACAGAACATATGGTTAAAGCCAAATGATTTATATAAGAAAATTTCACATAAAATTTAGAAAATTTATTATTGTAATTTTTTTTATAGTCTCTTTTAAGACGCTTTTCGATAACACTTTTTGACAATATTGCTAAAGGTTGGTTGGTGGGGCAAATGGGATGATTTAAAAAAGAAAATGGCAGAGAGTTGAAAGTGTGTCGTATGTGGGGAGGGGGGGGGGTTGAGGTCAAATGTTCTTGTGATACTTAATGTAGTGAAGGAAGGAGATACCTTGTGGGTTGGGTTATTGCAGAAGAGATCAGTGATGCTCTTAAAGAAGGCTGTTTGTGGCAGTTATTTCAGTGAGATGGGAAGAACCGTTAATGAGGTGGGAGTGGGAGAATTAGATGTCACTGATTCTGAGGTGGGCATTACAAACTTATCTTCATAAAAGAGATTTGTAGATGTAAGGATAGGCAGGTATGGTGTGTTTGGACATATAGATGTAAGATAGGCAGGTATGGTGTGTTTGGACATATAGATGTAAGATAGGCAGGTATGGTGTGTTTGGACATATAGATGTAAGATAGGCAGGTATGGTGTGTTTGGACACATAGATGTAAGATAGGCAGGTATGGTGTGTTTGGACATATAGATGTAAGATAGGCAGGTATGGTGTGTTTGGACATATAGATGTAAGATAGGCAGGTATGGTGTGTTTGGACATATAGATGTAAGATAGGCAGGTATGGTGTGTTTGGACATATAGATGTAAGATAGGCAGGTATGGTGTGTTTGGACATATAGATGTAAGATAGGCAGGTATGGTGTGTTTGGACATATAGATGTAAGATAGGCAGGTATGGTGTGTTTGGACATATAGATGTAAGATAGGCAGGTATGGTGTGTTTGGACATATAGATGTAAGATAAGTATGGTGTGTTTGGACATATAGATGTAAGATAGGCAGGTATGGTGTGTTTGGACACATAGATGTAAGATAGGCAGGTATGGTGTGTTTGGACATATAGATGTAAGATAGGCAGGTATGGTGTGTTTGGACATATAGATGTAAGATAGGCAGGTATGGTGTGTTTAGACATATAGATGTAAGATAGGCAGGTATGGTGTGTTTGGACATATAGATGTAAGATAGGCAGGTATGGTGTGTTTGGACATATAGATGTAAGATAGGCAGGTATGGTGTGTTTGGACATATAGATGTAAGATAGGCAGGTATGGTGTGTTTGGACATATAGATGTAAGATAGGCAGGTATGGTGTGTTTAGACACATAGTGTGTTTGTAAGATGTAAGGCAGGTATGGTGTGTTTGGACATATAGATGTAAGATAGGCAGGTATGGTGTGTTTGGACATATAGATGTAAGATAGGCAGGTATGGTGTGTTTGGACATATAGATGTAAGATAGGCAGGTATGGTGTGTTTGGACATATAGATGTAAGATAGGCAGGTATGGTGTGTTTGGACATATAGATGTAAGATAGGCAGGTATGGTGTGTTTGGACATATAGATGTAAGATAGGCAGGTATGGTGTGTTTGGACATATAGATGTAAGATAGGCAGGTATGGTGTGTTTGGACATATAGATGTAAGATAGGCAGGTATGGTGTGTTTGGACATATAGATGTAAGATAGGCAGGTATGGTGTGTTTGGACATATAGATGTAAGATAGGCAGGTATGGTGTGTTTGGACATATAGATGTAAGATAGGCAGGTATGGTGTGTTTGGACATATAGATGTAAGATAGGCAGGTATGGTGTGTTTGGACATATAGATGTAAGATAGGCAGGTATGGTGTGTTTGGACATATAGATGTAAGATAGGCAGGTATGGTGTGTTTGGACATATAGATGTAAGATAGGCAGGTATGGTGTGTTTGGACATATAGATGTAAGATAGGCAGGTATGGTGTGTTTGGACATATAGATGTAAGATAGGCAGGTATGGTGTGTTTGGACATATAGATAAGATAGGCAGGTATGGTGTGTTTGGACATATAGATGTAAGATAGGCAGGTATGGTGTGTTTGGACATAAAGATGTAAGATAGGCAGGTATGGTGTGTTTGGACATATAGATGTAAGATAGGCAGGTATGGTGTGTTTGGACATATAGATGTAAGATAGGCAGGTATGGTGTGTGTTTGGACATATAGATGTAAGATAGGCAGGTATGGTGTGTTTGGACATATAGATGTAAGATAGGCAGGTATGGTGTGTTTGGACATATAGATGTAAGATAGGCAGGTATGGTGTGTTTGGACATATAGATGTAAGATAGGCAGGTATGGTGTGTTTGGACACATAGATTAAGATAGGCAGGTATGGTGTGTTTGGACATATAGATGTAAGATAGGCAGGTATGGTGTGTTTGGACATATAGATGTAAGATAGGCAGGTATGGTGTGTTTGGACATATAGATGTAAGATAGGCAGGTATGGTGTGTTTGGACATATAGATGTAAGATAGGCAGGTATGGTGTGTTTGGACATATAGCAGTGTGAGTGTCCCAGTCAGCAATGTTGTTTATGATGAGATTGAAGAGGGGAGAAGAGATTGATAAGAAGGTATCTATGTAGTGAGAATTTATTGAAAAGGAGGTATCTATGTAGTGAGAATTTACTGAAACGGAGGTATCTATGTAGTGAGAATTTATTGAAAAGGAGGTATTTATGTAGTGAGAATTTACTGAAAAGGAGGTATCTATGTAGTGAGAATTTATTGAAAAGGAGGTATCTATGTAGTGAGAATTTATTGAAAAGGAGGTATCTATGTAGTGAGAATTTACTGAAAAGGAGGTATCTATGTAGTGAGAATTTACTGAAAAGGAGGTATCTATGTAGTGAGAATTTACTGAAAAGGCGGTATCTATGTAGTGAAAAGTTATTGAAAAGGAGGTATCTATGTAGTGAGAATTTCCTGAAAAGGAGGTATCTATGTAGTGAGATGTTATTGAAAAGGAGGTATTTATGTAGTGAGAATTTACTGAAAAGAAGGTATCTATGTAGTGAGAATTTACTGAAAAGGAGGTATCTATGTAGTGAGAATTTATTGAAAAGGAGGTATCTATGTAGTGAGAATTTATTGAAAAGGAGGTATCTATGTAGTGAGAATTTATTCAAAGCTGACTGAGAGATCATGGGCAACAAAAGCATTGGCTTTCACCTTCTTTCAATTGGACTGTATCTCTTATCACAAAACTGTTTAGTTTCAGAATTGTGTAAGATCTCTAACAAAGCAAAATCAAATACATTGGCACTTCAGGAAAAGGAAGGGGAAAGGGGAAATTATCTTTTATCGTTTACATGAATATCCAAAATCAATAATAAAAATAAAATAAAAAAAATTGTAATGATATTAAATAATAGACAGCCTGTCACCTGTCTACCACATAGAACAAGTAATTAATGTAATGATTATTATAACAGCTGGAGGATTAGTTCAGGGGTCAAGCAAGTTCATCTTACATGAAAGAGAACAAAAGAAAACCAGAACCAAAAGGTTTTGTGATTCCAATGCTTTTTTTTCACAAGCTGATTAATTTTTTTTTTTTTTTTTAATAAACTGTCATGTCATTGCATATATCATGAAATATTTGCTTCATGATATTTATTCATAAGCCACACCCACCATGCAGATCAATAAAAATGTTGACAACATTGGTATTTGCACAATAATTAACAACATTATCATAGCAAGACCGGGCAGCGGAGGGCGGGACCCGGCAGCGCACACCTAGACGGGCAGCGCACACCTGGACCAGGCAGCGGACAACTAGACCAGGCAGCGGATACCTAGTTCAGGCAGTGGATACTTAGACCATGCAGCGGACACTGCACCGGTACCAGCCTCACAAAAAATCTAAACTAATGTATGCTCTATTTTATAATAAAAGTATTAAATGTGTTGATGTAACATTTTAAGTTAACTTCACGTTTGAATGTATTAAACAAGTAATCAAATTGTGGTACATATTTGCCACAGTACTCTTAAAAGTAGAAGCAATATGAGGTTCATAATTTCTAAAACCTTATTTGAAAAATGACACTGCATATTTATTTGTTTTGATAAGTAGACCACACCTCTATTTAAGCGGAGTTTGATGAATTTGATCAATTAAGGTGGAGTTTGCTAAATTTAATAAAATAACATACAAAATTATATATGCAGTTTATATTCTTTGCAAATTGTTGTCACATACATGTGTTCAAAGAATCGAGGAATATTGATAGGTTTTGAATTTATCTTTATTAAATGGAGGTTTTTGTCGATCAAAATCCATAGGGTTTTTATTCTAAATATATACATGGGTGGAGTTCAAATCACTACTCTGAGGCCTACTTCAATGTGTGCATTTCCACGGCCAAGCTAACTCTGAATCTGAGCTTTGAAGGCAGAGTTAAGGTTTAAGCCTAATAACGTAAACCATCAGTGATATTTCCATTTGTGATTAATTAAGCCATTAGCTATTAATTTTGCATTTGAATTTTACTCTTAAAATCAGTGGAAACGTGGAAAATATATACAATGTATTGGCCTTAAGAAAGTGACCATGTGGGAGGAGTTTCAAATCAGCAAAGACATCTCCATGTGGGTGGAGTTACATAATATTGTGTTTTCGACACATTAACAGAAACCAATTGTTTTAATCAAATGTTTTTTATTCTTAAAATTCTTACCATTTATTTGGTTTGAATCACCCTAGTTTAGTCATTTTAGGAAGGGGATTGGGAGTGTATTTCTGAAATCAAGTGTCCTTTTATCTTTTAATACTAATACATAATTTCCAAGATGCACCTGCACACACTATATTCTGGCTTAAAAAAAGCGTTCATGTTGGAGGAGTTTTAAATGTGGGAGGAGTTATAAAATATTGTGTTTTTGTTGGGGGGTTTGGGGTTGGGGGGGTGTTCTAACAATCGACAGCAAAAATCAAGTTGGGGGATTCCCAAGTTAAACACCCACACCATTCAAATAAAAACAATGACATGTACTGTTTTCATTTAAAGGACTTGTCTTTAGTCTTTAAATTGTTATCACGATTTTAGTGTTAGGCACAAACATGCATGTGAATCCTTTAAACATTTCAAAAAATGCGCAAATATCACATGATATGTACACATAACAAGTCCAGAACAGCGACATGTTAATTTTTAAAATTTAAAGTGGCCGCCATGAGGGTCGGAACTAATCATAAATATGATATTTTGAATATTTGATTTGCAAAAATATGATTTTTTCTGCTCTACATCCCACTGACTGTGAGAAATGGTAAAGGAAGAATGACTTTTTTGTCACCTTGACGGGAAAAAAAATATCAGAATTAGGTGTCATACGTGATGACGTCACTTCGCAGACTTCTGTAAGTAAACGATGCATCGCCATCACATTTTGTGTGTGTACGCCATTGAAGTTTTGTGACTAGTGTCAATTATTATCTTCCTTTGTTTGTTAAAATGTGAATATTTTCCAAGTAAATATTAATCAAAATCCTGCAGCTTTGTGTAGTTGGAGGATTTAGTAATATTAATTCTCAAACTAAAAGTCGTTTATCAATGGCAAAGGGTAACAAAATGAGACAATTTGAGACGTGTTTTGTGCACTTGACATGAACCGAGTTTTCGGGGCTTACCGGGTACAGTGTCATATTCAGCTCACGCCAGATTGTTATATTCCTGTTCTGAACGATTTAAACAGGCTTGACCACATCGCTTTCTCTAACATGAAATTTTTACTGTTTTGTGAGTAATACAAATTCAAATAAGAGAAACAGAGGAAAAAAATAAATAGAATAAGACTCAATGAGATTTGAACTCATAACCTCTCGCTCAAAAGGCAATGCCGTAACCGACTGGGCCGCTTAATCTATTATGACAGAACCACTTTACATTTTACAGAATAAATCACAAAAACTATAATTAAACAAAAAAAAGAAAAACCAAAACCAAACTTTAAATGCTTACCTTCCACGTTTTCTCTGTCGCCTCACTATAAAAACTGCAAGAGCAATAATGACTAGTACTAGAATAGACACAATAGGAGCAACAATTCCAGCAACGTTAACACCTGCAACGAATAAGATGAAGCTATTGAAGATCTAACACAAATCCCATCAAACTATATTTTCTTGTATGTAAAGAGCTTTTGAATGTTTTTACAAAATTAGCGCTCAATAAATTTATGTATTATTATTATCATTATTAGAGCAGGTGCTTACAACACGGTTTCCATGGTGTTAGCTTCCGAGCCAAAACTGGTACTCATTTCACAGCTGATTGAACTGGAGCAAATTGGATAAAGTGTCTAACTCACGGACACAGCACAGTACCCTGGCTGAGATTCGATCACGGTACCTTTTGAGTACAAGACTAATGTCCTAACCACTGGGTACTGAATTCCCATATCAAATATTTCTTGAGGGGAGTTTGTTGCTCAAGAAAACTAGAATGGTAAATACCGTCATGGTTCACATACCCATGCAAATTGACACCCATATCATATGACCCAGCCAATTTTAAAATGACATCTCACACTAAGTCCCACATGGCATCCCATGTCCCACATGGCATCCCACCCCATGTCCAACATGACATCCCATCCCATTATCCCACATGGCATTCCACCATATTTCCCACATGGCATCCCACCCCATCCCTTGTCCCACTGGCATTCCACCATCTCCTACATGGCATCCCATCCTATGGCATCGCACCCTATGTCCCACATGGATCCCATCCCATGTCCCAAATGACATCCCACCCTATGTCCCACATGATCCCATCCCATGCCTTGTCCCACATGGCATTCAACCATATCTCTCACATGGCATTCCACCATACAGTATGTCTTACATGGCATTCCACCATATATCCCACATGGCATTCCACCAAGTCCCACATGGATCCCATCCTACATGTATGTCCCACATTAATCCAACCATATGTACAACATGACATCCCTCCCTATGTCCCACATGGCATCCCTCCCTGTGTCCCACATGGCATCTATCACTATGTCCCCCATGGCATTCCACCTTATGTCCCGCATCAGTGGCTTCCCACCTGATGTCCCACATGGCATCCCATCTTATGTCCCACATTGGATTCCACCATATGTTCCACATGGTATCCCTCCCAATGTCCCAATGACATCCTACTTTATGTCCATGTCCCATCCCATGTCCTCCAAGCCTATGTCCCACATAGCCTCCAAACCTATGTCACATTCTGTGTTACTTGTGGCATCCCACCCCATGTTCCACATGGCAGTCCACCCTGTCCCACATGGCATCCCACCCCATGTCCAACATGATGTCCCATCCCATCCCTTATTCCACATGGCATTCCACCATATCTCCCATATGACATCCCAACCCATCCCTTGTCCCACTGGCATTCCACCATGTCCCACATGGCATCCCATCCTATGGCATCGCACCCTATGTCCCACATGGATCCCATCCCATGTCCCAAATGACATCCCACCCTATGTCCCACATGACATCCCATCCCATGCCTTGTCCCACATGGCATTTCACCATATCTCCCACATGGCATTCCACCATATCTCTCACATGGCATTCCACTATACAGTATGTCTTACATGGCATTCCACCATATATCCCACATGCCATTCCACCATGTCCCACATGGAATCCCACCCTATGCCCCACATGGTATTCCACCCTATGTTCCACATGGATCCCATCCTACATGTATGTCCCACATTAATCCAACCATATGTACCACATGACATCCCTCCCTATGTCCCATGGCATCCCTTCTTGTGTCCCACATGGCATCTATCCCTATGTCCCCCATGGCATTCCACCTTATGTCCCGCATCAGTGGCTTCCCACCTGATGTCCCACATGGCATCCCATCTTATGTCCCACAATGGATCCCACCGTATGTTCCACATGGTATCCCTCCCAATGTCCCAATGACATCCTACTTTATGTCCCATGTCCCATCCCATGTCCTCCAACCTATGTCCCACATGGCCTCCTACCCTATGTCACACATGACATCCAAACCTATGTCACATTCTGTGCTACTTGTGGCATTCCCACCCCATGTCCCACATGGCATTCCACCCTGTTCCACATGGCATCCCACCCCATGTCCCACATGGCACCCCACCCCATGGCATCCCACCCCATGTCCCACATGACATAACATAGGCTTCATAAAAAGCCTCATCCTAGCTATCACAGTTCCTGATTGAGCATACTATGTGTTAAAGTGTCAGTTCATATAATAACTTATATGCAATTGACTTGTTAAATAAGAAAAAAAGCGGAGTCACATAATTATGCCTGATATAGCCCTTGGTGTTTACCACATGGTATATATTATATGATATGTCCTGCATGGCCCCCATCCATGTCCCACATGGCCCCTATCCATGTCCCACATGGCATCCCTCCCTATGTCCACATGCAATCACATCCTGTCACTAAATAAAATAAGTCTGGGTCACTTCATATACTGTAGCAACTTTATGCAAATGAGCACAATAATAAAGGTGGAGTTTAATAATCATGCCCAATACAACTGTTGGTGCCCAAATATTTTACAGAATTTTAATGATTTTAAATCTCCAGTGCTACGAGAGAGACGCTTGAGGATCTCTGAAGAATATTGAAAAATTATATCATTTTACAGTTATCTTCTAAGGAAATATTAAATGTTTTGTAGACTTTTTAAGGAAACTAGCCTTCAATCTGTCTTAAGTGTCTCTGAAAACTTTTAACATTTTGTAAGGAAATTCTAACCTTCCATAAAAATATCTGAAGAAACTTTTAACTTTTCTGAGGAACTCTGAAGAAACTTTAACATAATTCTCCAAAAACTAACATTTCTGAGAAAATCTCAGGAAAAATTGTGGTCGACCGGGTGGCCGAAATCACCATTACATAGGTTCGCATTAAGCTTCGCATGCTCACCAGTAAAAGAACAAAACTTATGTTGTACAGAGCCCTTGAGTTAGATTATCATAAAAAAAGTTGTATGCAAATATATTACTGTAGGAAAAAGTAAAAAAGCAAGCACATTAAAAAGCATATAATACACAAAAAGAAAATTACGTTAAATTTGTATTCATAGACACAAAGGATGATGACTTGCTTGCCATATCCCACCAACCCATCAGTAAAGGCCACTTTCTCTCTAGGCAACATAGGCAACAAATATTCTAGCTATAAAACAGGTTTTGTAACTATTGTTGAAAATGAGGAGAGAACTTACAGCTAAATCAACCAGTTTATGAAATTTAGTATAAAAATTGTTTAATTTTGGACCAAAAATTTGCAATTATGGACAAAACTCT
This sequence comes from Chiridota heheva, assembly GCA_020152595.1. Taxonomy (NCBI): domain Eukaryota; kingdom Metazoa; phylum Echinodermata; class Holothuroidea; order Apodida; family Chiridotidae; genus Chiridota; species Chiridota heheva. The sequence continues at coordinate 323,140 of JAIGNY010003802.1, forward strand.
TTTAAATTCAGACCCAAATTCTTCAATTTTAAACTAAACATTTTTGGCAGGTAGGTAGGTTGGTAGCTTAGGCATTTTACATCCCTTTCCAACAGCTGAGGTTATATAGAAATGCCCATGGCTGTTTGATAAACCAGTTGTGTAAATAATCGGAAAATACATTATTTCTTTTGCTTTTCAAATGGGACCAATTTTATGTCTCTTAGACTGACTTTTGGGGGAATGCTGGGGCATCCCACATCCATGCTATCTTTGTTACTTAATTGAACTTACAGCCAATTTTCTCAATAAACACACTGAAGATTGCCCCCTCTGACTGAAGATTGCCCCCTTTGACTGACCCAGCTGGATAAACTACTGATCAGTAGGTGTTCCAAGGTAAATTTCATATAATTCAAACCTGTTTCGTTATTTTTTGTAAGCCCTTTAAATTTGCATACAAACAATTACAAACCTATAACAACTGCTTCAGACCAAACAGAATCACTGAATCCAGCATTATTACGCACTCTGAATTTGTAGCTGTTGTGAAGAAAAAGATTTAATTGTTAAAAGTATTCACAAATAAAACAGAGGGATGATAAATCCTTCTAGAGCATGCAGTTACCTTATTTATAAGGTACATAGCATCCAATAATCAAAGGAGCAATGGAGTCAAAAGGAGATAAGGTACATAGCATCCAATAATCAAAGGAGCACTGGAGTTAAAAGGAGATAAGGTACATAGCATCCAATGATCAAAGGTGCACTGGAGTTAAAAGGAGATAAGGTACATAGCATCCAATAATCAAAGGAGCACTGGAGTTATAAGGAGATAAGGTTATATAGCATCCAATAATCAAAGGAGCACTGGAGTTAAAAGGAGATAAGGTACATAGCGTCCAATTATCAAAGGAGCACTGGAGTTAAAAGGAGATAAGGTACATAGCATCCAATGATCAAAGGAGCACTGGAGTTAAAAGGAGATACGGTACATAGCATCCAATAATCAAAGGAGCACTGGAGTTAAAAGGAGATACGGTACATAGCATCCAATGATCAAAGGAGCACTGGAGTTAAAAGGAGATACGGTACATAGCATCCAATGATCAAAGGAGCACTGGAGTTAAAAGAAGATAAGGTACATAGCGTCCAATAATCAAAGGAGCACTGGAGTTAAAAGGAGATAAGGTACATAGCATCCAATGATCAAAGGAGCACTGGAGTTAAAAGGAGATAAGGTACATAGCATCCAATGATCAAAGGAGCACTGGAGTTAAAAGGAGATAAGGTACATAGCATCCAATAATCAAAGGAGCACTGGAGTTAAAAGGAGACCAAGTTGTCAAGGGGTCTCCAGAGAAATGATATCCTTCTATCTTCAATGCAAATATTGTAGTGCAGTTTAAATGAATTAGTTAACCCTTACTCTACCATGCAGCGATATTATCGCCGTTTTGGGTGCCCCATCATTGACCCTGCCTCCCAAGCATGTTCTCTAAAAAGTGCTGGTAGAGTAAGGGTTAATCAATTTGCGACAAGTGTGCCAACTCAAAAATATGTGCAGCATAGTGGCTCACTGGGTCACTGAAGCAGAATGAGCCTGACTCTGCTGCTCAGAAGACAGAGGACCCTTCAATAATCAGCCTGTGCTGAACCCTGACTCTACCACGCGGCGATATTATCCCCATTTTAGGTGACCAATCTTTGACCCCGCTCTTCAAAAAAGTGCTGGTAGAAGAAGAATTAAGGTGACTTTTAAGGGACAAAGTGTGGTAAAGCGGTTCTACAACCAGAACATCAATGATGTTGAAGCTCAACTTTATCACAAAAAATGTTCAGAAGAGTAGTAAAGATGAAATCAAGAAGATAAAATGGAGAGTTGCCATTTTCAGTAATTTAGTTCAAGTCAAGCTTTAGCATATTTGTGGTTTATGGCCATTTAATAGTATTTCATATGAAACATTTAATTATTTGCAATATTCCCACTGATTATACTCTTAACATTTTACATTTTCAATTGATTTGTCTGAAAAATACACCAATCATATGTGAAACTAAACATTGAGCAAGGCTCTCATATAAGTATGTTATTATGAACCAATACCAGGAGGAAGCCTCAGTCCCTCACTTTTTCAAAAGAAACTTAAATTAGAAATTTCAACTCTTTTAGCAAAAGTGTCACAAACTAGCTACTATTCATCATACATTGCAACAATTCTCAACATTACTTCCAAATTCTTAGTCTGGTCATGCCTTTTAGGGCTTCTAATATTAAGTACAATAAACATCAATATTGAAATCAATGGGCCAAAAACCTCTGTGATTCTGTTCACCTCTGACTTGGGACTGTTTTGTACACAAATCAACACTAACTGTACTGTACACATTGCAGCTTGTGCACTCCAGTAGCAATGAGTTACGGTGAAGTCAATGAAACTTGAAAACTCACCTTACAATGGATGGATTACTGAAATTCCACATCCAAATGGCAAAGCAACTCCCAGATTTGAAATTCTAAGCCATCAAAGGGCCGAAATGAAAGTCTAGAAGAGCTTTAAAATGGCGTCCGGAGTGCATTTTATTTTGCTGTAACATTGCGCAATACTGGTATATGGGCGCCAGGCTTAATATATTAGTTGGCATATTAAAATTCAAGTTGATTACAGTTTGGCTTTGATACTGTAGCTTAATTTGGCTTTTTTTCTCGAACTGATCTGGCTTTTTTCCGCTTGGAACGATCTTGACATATTAGTTTTTTGTTCAAGTTTTGTTTGGAAAAAAATAGTTGCTGATTGTGAGGAGAATTTTTATTATGTGACTTGCAGATTAATATTTTAAGGATGAATGTGACATGAGGGAAGAGGTTAACCTGCTCTTTTGTGTCGAACGGAAAAATTTACACTCGAAATGTTCAACGCTGTTGTGAATTTGCAACATTTATTTATTGTCAGACGAAAGTAAATGCAGCTTTCTTTTCAAAAGAATTAAAATATATTCTTATGAAATTCTGTTGTTATGATAGTACTAATAATACAGGCATATTTCATGACAATTGGACCAAGAAAGTTTGCAAAAGTTATCATCTGTACTATCCTGCTCTGTACTGTACTACATGTAGGCCTATATTGCATATTCGTGAAACTAGTAGTGCACTAAGCCAGCTGTTATTGAAAGTTCAAGAAATAGCTGGAATATTTACTAATTTCACAAGTTTTGCAACCATGTCTTCCCTAAATATTATATTCTTATGAAATTTTGAGGTGATGTACCATGTTCAAATACATATAATATTTTTGTTGATTTTTAAGTGATTTAAAGTATCTTTTGTAACTTATTCTTGCAAGTACCGATACTTCGGTATTTTTCATTTGGTGGTATCATACTGTCTGGCACCGTAAAGTACCGACACTTTTCTTAGTACTGGTATACCGACAGTGCAACGTTATTTTCAAGACTGCGAAATTTATGCATTTTCTGGAAAAAATCAAAAAGCTGATAACTTATAACATATTTGGAAGACTGAAGGTGTGTGTGTGTGTTTGGTGTGGGAGGGGTGGATGAAGTAGAAAGAAAAAGTAGCTAAATTTTAGAAAATAAAGTGATAAAGAAAAAAAGATCCTATACCTGTACTTTCTATTATACTCGAGCTTCCCATTACAGTAATCTCCATTACATGTTGTTTTCCAATTACTATGTATGCTGTTGTAGCTGCTCTTTTGCTTCGTTTGCCAGGATTACAGCCAGCATCTATCAAATTAAAGCAAATAATTGGCAAATTGTGATAACTTGCTTGATGTTTTATTACAATATTTTGTACCTCCTACTTAATCTCAACCTTTTTGTGTATATCATCAAATATGAAAATAACAAACCAATAAATTATGTATCTTAGTTATGTACTAAAAAGAAATATAGAAGCCTGTACAGAGAAGATTAAGGATTTATTGATGAACTCCTTTCCCTACAGTCTCTATGCCACTGAATAATGCAGACTTGGGCTCCTTTAGCGCACAACACAATAGCTGAGTCTGCATGTTTATGGGTAAAATATTCTATGGACATATAAACAAGTGTATAATTCCTATTAAAAGAATCACAAGGTCCTTAAAATTGTGATATTTAGCAAACTGCGGTTTGTTTTCATATAATGACTACTTAAAGTTTGAGGATTATTAGATACATCCAAAATTTGTGACACACAAACAGGAGTTCTTTTTTATTTTAGTAGTTTAAAATGATAAAAATGTCTTTTCAATTAAAAAAAATGAGAAACAGTCAGGCTAAAACCTTCAAAATCATTTACTCCTTTTCAAAGATTTGAGCCAAGAGGATTTTAAACCGCTGGGTTTTGGAAGATAATAAAAAGTTTATCCTGCATGTATCAGAAATTTGCGTAAACAACTGCAAATGAGCACCTTAAAAAAAAAAAAAAAAAAATCCTAAAAAGATTAATATCTAACCTGTTGATAGTATTAGAAATTTAGCAGTGTAGGCAGGATGAAATCAACCAGGAATGAGCGGTCATACTCACATGTCTGTTCTAAGTCATATGCCATATACGGAAAAGCTTGATATGGAACCGTAGTCTTCTTTTCATAAAGAGCTGTTTCTGGAGCTTCGGCATAATTACGCACAGGAGGATTTTCTGGAGCTGTCAAAATAAAAATGTACATTAGGAAGATAAGTATTTCTACTAGAATAACATCTCAGAGGATTTGGGGGATATGATTGTCCCAACCCTACCATCCCCCATTCACCTACCGTCCCCCATTCACCTGCCATCCCCCATTCACCTACCGTCCCCCATTCACCTTCCGTCCCCCATTCACCTGCCGTCCCCCATTCACCTGCCGTCCCCCCATTCACCTGCCGTCCCCCCATTCACCTACCGTCCCCCCCCATTCACCTACCGTCCCCCATTCAACTACCGTCCCCCATTCACCTGCCGTCCCCCCATTCACCTGCCGTCCCCCAATCACCTGCCGTCCCCCATTCACCTGCCGTCCCCCATTCACCTGCCGTCCCCATTCACCTGCCGTCCCCCATTCACCTGCCGTCCCCATTCACCTGCCGTCCCCCATTCACCTGCCGTCCCCCATTCACCTGCCGTCCCCCCATTCACCTGCCGTCCCCATTCACCTGCCGTCCCCCATTCACCTGCCGTCCCCATTCACCTGCCGTCCCCCATTCACCTGCCGTCCCCCATTCACCTGCCGTCCCCATTCACCTGCCGTCCCCCATTCACCTGCCGTCCCCCATTCACCTGCCGTCCCCATTCACCTGCCGTCCCCATTCACCTGCCGTCCCCATTCACCTACCGTCCCCCATTCACCTGCCGTCCCCATTCACCCGTCCCCATTCACCTGCCGTCCCCCATTCACCTGCCGTCCCCCATTCACCTGCCGTCCCCCATTCACCTGCCGTCCCCCCATTCACCTACCGTCCCCATTCACCTACCGTCCCCCATTCACCTACCGTCCCCCCCCATTCACCTACCGTCCCCCATTCACCTACCGTCCCCATTCACCTACCGTCCCCATTCACCTACCGTCCCCAATCACCTACCATCCCCATTCACCTACCATCCCCATTCACCTACCATCCCCATCCACCTACCACCCCCATCCACCCCCTTTCACCTACCATCCCCATTCACCTACCATCCCCACCCCATTCACCTACCAAACCCCCATCCACCTACCATCCCCATCCATTAATGGCCCACCATCAACACTGAGCGATTTGTGTTTTTTTTTTTCAGTTGAAACCAGACATCGCAAATAATACAAATCTTGCCACTAATAACACACCTTTCACCTTGTCCCACATTCCTTTCCACCCTGTCCCCTACACCATCATAATTGCTTGATCTTCCAATCATTATGCCATCTTCCACCCAACATTTTTCCCTCTATCTTCCCAACCAACCACCTCTATCAACCTAACATACCCTATTCACCTACCATCACCCATTAATCTACAACCCGTATGTTGCCATCCACTCATCTACCAAATATACTCTTATCCAAATCATCATTCCAGCCTTCACTATAAACTTTACACACTCCATTGCACCACAGCTCCCTCCTTATTCCTCCTGATATTTTTTATAAACAGAAAAACATTAATGATGAACTTAAATATGAATTAAATATAAAACTTCCCATAAAAGCATGCTCAAAACATATAAACAAAATGAATCTACCAAATAAATAAAAGTGCATTAAAATTAAATTCATTGAATAAATATTACACCAGAAAATACATTTTAATTGCTATTCATGTCAGGAATGCATTTGTTGTAAGTTCTTTGGAGGCATGAGTCTCCTTTATATAAATTTCCTTTCAAACGAACCACAAAAATAGTTGCCCTTTCTTAGGGCAGAAATCTTTTGTTCCCCAGTAGCTGAACAATGCATATATATATATAATCAACAGTAAAGATGCCATATCCCTTCTTGACCAACTGTTGGCGGGGGGAAAATAAGTACTATTTTGCAAAAGATTGTACAAAATATAATACTACGGAATCAGCAATTTCCCCCCTTAACCACCAACTAACCAACCCAATCCCAGGACATTTGAAGCACTAAAGATAAAAAGCTCAATGCAAATGAGCCTACTAGTTTTTTTAATTTTTATATACTGTCAATATTTCAGACGTATCAAGAGTTTTTTTTAAACCTTTCATGTTGTTTAAACCTTAAATGACAATGTGGTCATGACATGACCGAGTGGACATGCACTTTAAAAAAATTTATTTTGGTCCATCAAATAGGCCCACAGCAGTGATCCTGGTATCATTTGAAAGAGCTTGAATAGTTCTTGGTTATGTTGACAACTTTTGAGAAAAAATTGATTAAAATAGAGAAAATACAACAAATTTAACCAACAAATATTTTTCTTCTTCAAAAGCTTGCTTGCAATACTTCCAGACCTAGCTTTTGCTTAAAAAGCAGTGAACAACTGTCCAAGACATCAAAGTATCCAATTCCAGTTCAATTTTGTCTGGCAAATTGTGCAAATTTGGATGATTTTACCTTTTTGAGACCAGAACTCTGGATCGTAGTACACCTACTGCACGCACGCCAAAAATATTGTGATGAAACTTACATCATGTACTTTCAATTGAAAAAAAAAAGAGCAACTACCCCCTCTTTTTTCATGTCGTTATTTAAGTTTAAAAACAAACTCATGTACTGAAACATATGCAGTCTTGTGTAGCCGATAGTGTGCGAGCTGGCAACGTGCACGCCCCAGGTTTAAATACCGACCGTGTGTGTGGCTTTCTTTTTCACGAGTAATTCCATCAGTGATTTTTTTTCTTTTCCCTTCATTGTTATTGCATGTTTTGCTTTGAGAAAAATAATAAGATTGGTATCATTGGAAAGAAAATTTCACAAACAATCTAAATATGTAAAAAATCCTCCATTTTCATCATTCACAAGAAAAAATACAAGCTCAAAAAATTGGCCTAATTTTGCCTACAATTTGCATATTTATGTCAATATTTTCTGTAATTTGACTTTTTTTATTGAAAAGTTTATTGTCTTAGCATTCATATAACTAAACCTGTAGTGATAGAAAACCAAGGGTAAGTTATGAAAATTAATTTTGAAAAAGAGAAAGAAATCAAAAAAAATTTTGGTCACATTTTGAACCCCTGCGGCTTTAAGGCTTAAAACCATCAGATTTTCCCTAAATGACCACAGAGAAGTTGTTTGGAGATTGGAACTACAAAAAAATTGGTGAGTAGACTTAAAAGATAAAGACATAATCATTCCTCTATGAAAAGAAAATATGTACCAACCTCCATCTTGTACCACAATGACAGTGTACTCCTTGATATCTCCATTGCAGCTGCTGAAAAGTGTGCTTTCGAATTGTATTGTAAAGGTATTTTTTTCAACAATTGCGCCGGTAGGTATAACATCTGGTGGAGTTGGTACTGTAATCATGATAAAAAAATATAGGTTTTTTTCCTTCTCTCACAATAAATTTATCGAAAAAAAGATTTTTTGGTTCAAAAGCTTGCTTGCCATACTTCCAGACCTAGCTTTTGCTTAAAAAGCAGTGAACAACTGTCCAAGACATCAAAGTATCCAATTCCAGTTCAATTTTGTCTGGCAAATTGTGCAAATTTGGATGATTTTACCTTTTTGAGACCAGAACTCTGGATCGTAGTACACCTACTGCACGCACGCCAAAAATATTGTGTTGAAGCTTACATCATGTACTTTCAATTGAAAATAAAAAGAGCAACTACCCCCTCTTTATTCATGTCGTTATTTAAGTTTAAAAACAAACTCATGTACTGAAACATATGCAGTCTTGTGTAGCGGATAGTGTGCGAGCTGGCAACATGCACGCCCCAGGTTTGAATACCGACCGTGTGCGTGGCTTTGTTTTTCACGAGTAATTCCAGCAGTGATTATTATTATTATTTTTTTCATGCAATAGCAAACACCAGGGAGGGGAAGGGATGGGAAAACCTTACAGACCTCAGGTAAAGTGAACACACATGGCACCTTATTTCCCAAAGGATCCACACCACCATGGTTGCCTGACTGTATGAATCATCATTTTTTTAACCATTCTTTATTCCAAACAAGTGCAAGAATATAAATAAGAAAAAAAATGAAAAAGCACCATGTAAGTATGGAAAAGTATAAGATCATAGAACAAATTAATAGCAGAATATACAAATTGAAAGAAAATACACTACAAAAGAATGGCATGGAATGGAATGAAACTCTCAAGGATCTCATGGGACCCAAGTCTTAAATAGCATGTTATAATAATATTAAAATAGTTGACATGAATTGTCCTTCTCCTAAAAATTAGTTCCAGAAAATCATAGCCACAAACTTAATAATGTAGCAAATAATGAGACCACTTATCTTGATTAAAATAGCCACTGAACCACACAATAAGGACTTCATCCATTGCTAATTTGATACTCAACACTAACTTCCACAACAGCCCAAGACCAAATGGAGAACTAGTACAATGGAGCCATCAATATAAAGGGAAATTTGATCCTAATGGGCTTGTGGTTTTCAGAATAAAGAAAATAAAGAGGAAAAGTCTAACCCGACCTGCTTATATATCAGCTCGGGTCTGACTGTTTGAAAATTTAAGGAGCGTAGCAACTAATGATAAGAATTCAAAGATTGATAATCATGAGGTATGAAACAAATGATAAAAAGAACAAGACATGCAAATATACATTAGAAAAATCAAAATGAAATTCTACAAACTGATGGCTAAAGTATACAAGTTGTTTTTGAGATATTTCTTAAAAACTGATTAAAGCTATATTTACATTACATATTTAAAGGAATATTCCCATATTTTTTCGTAACCTTTCATAAGAGAAATTTTTAGAAACAATTTAGTATGAAAATAATTTTGATATGTTATTCCTACCAGGAGATATTCAAATTTGAGGGTTTACAAAAATGTCAAACAGGAAAAGGCTCAATATGACATCACAGCAACACACTCTCCCACAAAGTTGATGTATTTCATTAAAATCTATCATTCCTTTTTATTAGTAAAACCTGCTAGAAAAATTAATTGATGAATGTTAGGTATTTATATACAGAAACAACCAATTAACGTTCAAAGAAATACATAAACATTTACAATGGAATTGTCTCTATGACATCATCAAACACGAATTCATCATACTGTACAAAAACTTTAAAATGCAATTGGGAAATCTTTAATAATCCATATCTCCTGAATGGAATATGATATCAACCTGATTTTTGTACCAAATTGGCTCTAAAAGTACGCTCTTTCAAATAAATTGTCATTATAAATTATCATTATATAGACCCTCGTCAGATATGGTGTAACATAAGAATCAGTTTTATGTCTAATATTAGTATTAATGAATATGTCTAAATTATATATTTCTTAACAGTCAAACTTAACAGTCAAAGTCTAATAGCAGCAGAACTACTTTATGGTGTGACATGACATCCCAGCAAAAAAAAAAAAATATTAAAACAAATTACCATGGTAAATTACCTTATTTTACCATGGTACATTACCTTATTTTACCATGGTAAATTACCTTAATACAGTCAAAGTCTAATAGCAGCAGAACTACTTTATGGTGTAACATGACATCCCAGCAAAAAAAAAAAAAAATATTAAAAACAATTACCATGGTAATTACCTTATTTTACCATGGTACATTACCTTATTTTACCATGGTAAATTACCTTAATACAGTCAAAGTCTAATAGCAGCAGAACTACTTTATGGTGTGACATGACATCCCAGCAAAAATAAAAAAAATATCAAAAAAAATTACCATGGTAAATTACCTTATTTTACCATGGTACATTACCTTATTTTACCATGGTAAATTACCTTAATTTTACCATGTTAAATTACCATATTTTACCAAAATGTACCATGCTAAATTCATGGTAAATGTATGGTAGATCACCGTGGCATACCATTGTATTTTGGCGCTATGAACATGGTAAAACCAATTATACCACCAATACAATGGTATTACCCCATCATCAAACCTTAAGAGATAAGTGCAACAAAAGTAAATTTTCAAGCACATTTTGTGCCCTTGCCTGATAGCCTTTCATTCATTTTCTTCTCAATTAGCAAACAGAATACTTCAATTGAATGATTAACCAATTTAAGATATGATCAGGTATACCACAACATATTTTAATTGAATTGAATAATGCAAAATATAATGTTTGTTTGTTTGATGAGGGTTTAACGGCATCACAACAACGAGGGTCAAATTGTGCTTTAGAGGTTAGAAAAGTGTAATGTGATAAAAAGAAAAACAAAGTTATGTACAGGGGCATTGTCAGCTTTCGGGAATGGGGAGGGGGGGGGGGGGGGGAGTGCAAGCTTTTATGATTTGCCGATAAATCTTATGTTCCAATAAAATAATGTTGAGCCCTCATTCCACACCTACAAACACTTTGGCCTTGAATCTATGTCTATAACACTTTAAACCTTTGATTACATTAAGAACAGTCTATTTTCCCAACTTTTTCTCATTAATTTCAAAAATACATTCTACTTTTATAATAAACAAATCCAAACCTTCCTAATAAATTTTCATGTCATTCTTGCAATGTATATGATTTAATAGTATTTTATATCCTTATTCATCCTCTTTTGATGTATATAATGTACAACATTGTTTGTTTGTTTGTGCAACTTTATTTCAACCATTTCTATTACTTACAGAATATATATATATACAGAAAAGGCTTGATATGGTTGAGGGGATCCTTGAAAAGCTCAAAAGAACTTGTAAGAGAGGTAGCCTCTTTACAAATTACGCAGAAACATAATACAAGTGTGAAACAGAAAAATTTTTAAAAGAAAAGGAAATAGAAAATAAAATAATACACAGATTCTGTCTGATGATATATCAAAAAAATACAAACTTACAGGAATCTACTACAAAGAAGGTAATGTTTTACTTTACGTTTGAATGAGGATAAGTTTTTAATAGAGTTAAAGTGGGTAGGGAATTCCAATTTGTAATAGCAGAATATTTAAGAGAGAGTAATGTTGATTACTTAGCATAGCATAGCAAGGTTTAATGTCCTGAAAGCATTCAGTGCTGGACATTATATCAAGACGGCCACCGCGTTTGATAACCAGTTGTGAACTCACTGGTTGCAGACCTACTGGGTTTAGAATCTGGGATGTGAGGGTGAGAGGACAAAGCACTAACCACTACACCACAGAGGTCCACTTGTTAGAAAGAAACAGGAAATGGAAAGTAACTTAGCATGACGGGTATAGTGTTTCTTCCTGCCAATTGCATATATACATTATGGTTACAAAGGTAAACATTATATTAACTTATTTGTTAATTAACTTTTTATTTTCCGACATCGGAAATTATTGAATAAATTTCTGTTTGACACCCCATAATTTCCTATTCTTAAAGGCTAATGGCGATCCTTCTGGTTTTCAGGCCAGCCCACACAGACACCAATCTTGGAATTTAAATATTGTCAGTAATGTCCTTTTCACATGCCATTAATATTAGATATTCAATCTTGTCTTCCAACATTTTCAATCTACAAAATATCTTTACTTGTTTTAATTTACTGAAGCTTCTTTCGTTCATAGCGACAGTGACTGGCGCAATGCGGGCTAGCCTGTACACTCTATTTGTCAATGGAAAAATTGTTTTTTGACTTTCTGCCATTGCAACAGCTTCAGCCAATTTTAGAGACAAGAGGTTTGGATGAATTGGAACAGGAAAAAGATTGGCAAACTACTCAAAGCTCTCTTTGGAAGGCTTCGGGGATAACAGACACTTTATTATAGGTTTTGAGGTCATTTTGCAATTATTGTGCGCATCAGGTAAGAAGGAAAATTGTTCATCGAGCACGATCTTGAACTCTCTTCAATACAAAATTTCCAAATCACATCTCCTGGATGGGTGATGGATGAGTAATGGGCTAGTCAAAAAACTCACGAGAACAGTTTTTGAAAGAAAAATTGGCAGTTAAGTTATGTTTAAAAAGGAAGCAAGAAAAGGTCAACCTTAAGAATAAAGAGTTTATATGCTTAATTTTGCATTAAACTTTCAAATTCGTTTACACCCATGAGTCAAAAATTGAACAATGACCCCCCCCTCCCCCTCCCACCACCAACACCCTTGGCTACGCCCTTGCTGAAAAAATGTTCATTGGTTTAAAAGGAAATGGTTGGGAGAGCCAGAAAAAGAAAATGTTTAGTGGTTCGATGCATTCTTTCATTGTTGGTTGATTTTCAAGTTTGATACTAACTGGCATTGCATGTCATGAAATATGCTAAGTAACATATATTCATAAGCCATGCCTGCCATGCATATCAATAACGTGAACTTGACAACATTACAAGTATGATGCAAAGCATGCATATGCTTGCACATTTATCACTGTTTGAAGAATTTTACATAATGACATGGCTACCAACACAATAGGTCACATACTAGTGTACAGACCATAACTCATCTGTGTACAACATATGATGTGTGTGCGATGTGTTTACAAGTTTAAATTTAGAGCATTTTCACATTAAGGCATGCATATTAGTGATAGAACCTGTTGTCAACTTAAGCATGTACACAATAACTGACAAATAACATCCAAGTATGATGCAAACAGACATGGTTGCTAAAAATGTATCACTTTTTCAAGATTTTCTTTATATTAAGCCATCCCCCTTCTCCCACTTAGTAATAGGCATGACATCATCACTAAAAAGAATAGCACACAAATGGACAATAAGTTATCTGTGTACCACATATGACCTGTATCTAATGTACTGTCCTGTGGTTACTGTGTTTACAAGTTCTTTTGTTTGTTTGTTTGATGAGAGTTTAATGGAACCACAACAGCAAGGGTCAAATTGTGCCTGAGAGGTTAGATCATTCCAGAGGTAGGAAGGAGAGTAAACAGAGGGGGATTGAGAGAAACACGAGAACTAAAAGCCAGAAAGCTGGGATCGAGAGAGGAGGTGTATGGGTGAAAGAATAATGTAGAGAGAGAGAGGGTGGGGAAGAAGAAATAAATATGGTTGTAGAGGAAAGCATGATGAAGGAAGGAGATAATTTTTCGGAGATTTTTTTTTTTTTTTTTTGGAAGAGCTCGGCTACTGAGTTGTGGGCAGCGAGGGAAGCTCTGGGAAGGTTGTACAGGGCTCTGGAAAGTTGTACAGGGCTCTGGGAAGGTTGTACAGGGCTCTGGGAAGGTTGTACAGGATCTGGGAAGGTTGTACAGGGCTCTGGGAAGGTTGTACAGGGCTCTGGGAAGGTTGTACAGGGCTCTGGGAAGGTTGTACAGGGCTCTGGGAAGGTTGTACAGGGCTCTGGGAAGTTGTACAGGGCTCTGGGAAGGTTGTACAGGGGGCAAGCAAGGAGAACGTTCTTTTCAGCAAAACCATATTTAGCCCTGCCCGTTATGTATATTAATGATATTCAACAAGTTTATACCATGAATATGTACACTAGCTAAACACATAAATATACTAAGTATGAGTCAAAACAGACATGTAGTCGTTAGAAAATATAAGCATTTGAAGATTTTTAAATTGGGCCCACTCATTCATTAATATGCATGACATCCCCACCAAAACCAATAGGGCGCATACACAGACCATGTGCTATGTGTACAACATATAACATGAATCCAGCTTAATGTTGTTTAGATTTCGTGTATACAATTTTTTCTTCAGCAAAATCATATTAAGCCCCACGGGCCCACTACGTAGGTTAATAAAATTCATTTTTTTTAAAATCAAGAGCATGTGGACACTACCTAACAACATATCTGTGCCAAATGTGAAACCTAAACAGACAAGTGGTTGATGAAATATGAACATTTCTAATTTTTTACATTAAAACCCTGCCCACTCATTAATATGCATGACATCACCACCAAAATTAATAGGGTGCTTAAATGCGGACCATGGGCTACCTGTGTACCACATATGACATAAATCCAATGTGTCAATCTGGAGATTTCGTGTTAACAAACTCTATTTGCCAAAACCACATTTAGCCCCACCCACTCATTAATATGCATGACATCATCACCAAAAACATATGTACCACATATGACATGAATCCGATGTACAGTTCTTGAGATATCGTGTTTACAAGCTAGGCATAACATAGACACATACATACATCTACATACACACACATACATGAACACACACACATACACACGCACGACAAGTGGACCGGATAGGTTCCTGATGCTGATCAAAAATGACGTTCAGACTTTTGTCAGAATTTATTCTTTTTTGTCGGGAAATGCGATGTTCAGAATTGCAGTGACAGAAAGAAACTAATCGACCGTTTGTAAGAAAATCTGATCTCTTGTCGTAAAATACAATGTACCGGTACCATACTGACTACTCCGTCTGTTCGTCAGGCCGAAAACATGGTTAACCACTTTCTTCTACTTCTCTTTTTTTCTTGCTTTCCTTCTTTACTCTTTCTTATTTTCTTTTTCTTCCTTTTTTCCCTCTTTTACTTATCCCTTTTCTTTTTTGCAGACAAGCATGTTCAATTTGTCAATGCCCCTGGTTACATATATACATACGGCTAATTCCAGCATGACAGATGGGGCTGATTTACACTACTCTTTTGTATTAAATGACTGCCAAAAACAATCTGTAAATTGTAACTTCCAAGTTAATGATAAACTCATGGTAGTAAACAATCTATAATTCACACTAAAAAACAATCCATGAAACTACAGGATTCACTGGCGGGACGAAAATTACACTCAATTTTTTGAAAACAACTTTCATTGGAAAAAGCTACCTGCCCCCTATGAAAATTAATGTTTTTTCTTTGTCAAGTTAATCACTTGTATGCAAATACTCAGTAAACATTGGACAAAGTAATAGTATGTTACTTTCAACAATAATTAATCCTTGAGTACCCTTTAATAGAGAGTAAATTGGAGCACATTCATTCATGCCTGAATGTAAGCTAATTGTGGATTGAACTGTTTCATTGAGGAACTAATTACTCAACATTTCACTTCAAAATGGAATTTACTTGATTATTTTGGCACTTAAAAGTATTTGCAAAAAGATGTCAATATGACAATGAATTTGATTAAAATTTACAATCCTAGTGAGAGTCAAACATCTACATTTAATTTTTGGCACTTTTGCATTAAAATTCAATTTGACTATTGCTTCCTAATACAAGCTACTTTCAATGGTAACTTGAAATGTAGACCTACAGTAAGCATCAGTGGTTAGGCTGTGTGGAAACTGTCGGCCAGGCCAGTGTGTTGTGTCCGCAAGACACTTTATCTTTTGACCATACACATGGGTACCTGTGAGGGCAGTGACAGTTCTATGTGTTTGAAGCCCGGCGCCTGTATATGGCTCATCTACCAGGGAGTGAGAAAGTTTTCAGAATTGCCTTTTCCAAAAGTCTATGACAGTTTAAAAGCGCTATATAACCTGCACTGTAGGCTATCTGACTAAATGCCATCTTTGCACCAGTAAGTGGTTAAGCTACTTTTACGCTGGGATGTTACTTTACTTTATTCACTTTATTTGCAACACAATTCATTAAACATTCAGAACATATTTACAGTGGAAGAAAGTACAACTTAATATATAATACAGGAATCACAAGAAAAGGTTGAGGAGACTTTACAGAAACTTTAGAAAACTTGTTAAACGTAAGTCCCCGAGACATGACATAAATATATCAGAAACATGTAACTATATATAATCATATACACTAACAAAAAAAAAAAAATATGTTGTCATTGCATATCACATAACATAAGGTTGCACAGCCACTCTAAAAAAAGTGCACACTATAAGGTCCAGGAAGGGTAAGAATTTTCTGCACCTTCTGCTTGCCATGAGGCATACATGTCTTGTATGTGTTGAATTACATCTCAAGTGATACATACAGGATATGTTCTGTTTTGTGTTCCAGTTGACCAAGACATATTCTGTGACATGTCGCTTAAGAGACCCACGAATACCATGAGATATTGCTGCAAATGCAGGTCACACATTTTAAAAAATGACATGGTATTCAGAAGTAAGAGACACATGTTTATCCTATTTTACAACCAACAGATGATTAAAAAAAATGTGACAGACGGGACAAAATATAACAAAAGGGTGCATTGTGACACACGGGACAAATTTTGGCAAGGAGTATCAGATGAACTATACATTACAGGTTATTTTCATTTTATATCCTAGGTGAGGTTATCTTGATAAAAGATATGAAATTCATCTTTGAAGCAAAAATATATAATCAAATAAACAATACAAAACGTTTTCATGTTTTTTTGTGACAGACAAGGCATGGCAATGTGATTATTTTAAACTGGTACAAGATTGTCATATTCCATGTTTTGGGTTAAAAATTTTAGTGGTGGATAGGCACGGTATCAGACTTCATAGTCAATCAATAATGATTACCTTTGAAGCATAACAACTGTAACAGAGGGCAACTCAAATTTCCACCACAAATTAGGTGGAAATGCTTAGTTCTGTTTCCCCAAACTTCAAACCTTGATAATGTTTGTTTGTTTGATGAGAGTTTAATGGCACCACAACAACGAGGGTCAAATTGTGCCTGAGAGGTCAGATCATTCTAGAGGTAAGAAGGAAAGAAAACAGGGGGAGAATGAGAGAAATTCAAGAACAAAAAGTCAGAAAGCTGTGATTGAGAGAGGTGGTGCATGGTTGAAACAAAAACAAAATAGAGAGAGGAGGTGGAAGAGGAGAATTAAATATATATGGTTGTAGAGGGAAGCATGATGAAGGAAGGAAATAATTTTATCCAGAGGATTTTTCTGGAAGAACTCAGCAATTGAGTTGTGGGGAGCGAGGGAAGCTTTGGGAAGGTTGTACAGGAGGCAAGCAAGGAGAACGTGATGGAATGTAAGGGTGCAATGGCAATTGTTGCAGAGGGGTTGGGGGAGCCAATAAGGAGGTGGGAGTGAGTGAGGTGGGTGTGACCTATTCTAAGACGGGTAATATGAACGTTGTCGATACGAGAGAGGTTGTTGATGGTGGCTTTGATCGACATAAATATTTTTCTGAAAGATTGATTAGTCTACTCTCCAAGAAAAAATGATTTGCAAGTAGGAAGTGTACTTTTTCAAATTCATGCATGTGCAAACCCTATCTGAAATTAACCATATATAATTGACCATATATAATTCTAAAGAGGTTAAAACTTACTCCAATTTAATGAACAAAGTAATACTCACACATTTCTGTCAGAGTAATGGATTTGCTAGTGGGCACACCTTTATCAACATCGTTTACTGCATAAACCTATACAAATGAATGAAAAGACCACAATACTCATTAAATAGATGCAGCATCAATTAACCAAGTTCTTCAGATGTGGATTGTAACCACTGTCCATAAAAGTTGTTATTCCAATTCTATTTCAACTGTTAGAATATATCTTCATCAGGGGTGTAGTGGGGGAGGGGAGGGGGAGGGGAAGGAAGGTCATATGGTGGAGGGCTCATCTGAATTTAAGAAAATAGGTTACCTCTATCAAATCTGTATCTTATTACGTGTCAATCATGTCATTCCCTTTATTTTATACACTATTGAACGATCAAATTTTATATCATTGAAATTGCTTTGGAAAAATTGATATACATTATTGTATCAGTATTTTTGGAAGATTTTTTCCACAATCAAGTTGGAAAGAGCATCTCCCATTGATTTAACAACATCTTATATTTGGTACCCACAACTCAGTTATCTTCGTAAAGAATATTTCCTTGTCTGTGCATAGTAAGACACTTTGCATGAATGGTGTGTTGTTATTTATTCTCAGTCAGTCGAATTCCAGATTCTCTTCCAGATACTAGATCCCCATCAGCTCTATGTTCATATAGTTGTAGTCTGGCAAGTTACCATTAGTGTGTATTCTATATTTGTAATTTCAATGACTTTTTACTTTCTCAATACACATCTCATGTGGAACCCAAAGCCCTTCATTGATATTTTCTCTTGATTCTCAGTCCCACGCTAGTTAGGAACATACAGTTTGTTTATAAGATCTCCGGGGATTGGTATATCAGTATAGTATACCAACAAACCTTTGGTAGAGGGGGGAAATGATAAACAAAATTTCTGAAAAATAGAAAATTGCAATGATCAAATTCGCTCATGGATGAACCATCATTTTCTTAATTGATATTAACTTGCCAGACTAGAACTATATGAACATAGAGCGGATGGGGATCCAGTACAAACCTAAATTTTTGACAAATGGAACTAAACCTGTCCAACTCTTAGATCAAAACGAGTCCAACTCTCAGATCAAAACGAGTCCAACTCTCAGATCAAAACCAGTCCAACTCTCAGATCAAATCGAGTCCAACTCTCAGATCAAATCGAGTCCAACTCTCAGATCAAAACGAGTCCAACTCTCAGATCAAAACGAGTCCAACTCTCAGATAAAACGAGTCCAACTCTCAGATCAAAACGAGTCCAACTCTCAGATCAAAACGAGTCCAACTCTCAGATTAAAACGAGCCCAACTCTCAGATCAAAACAAGTCCAACTCTCAGATCAAAACGTGTCCAACTCTCAGATCAAAACAAGTCCAACTCCCAGATCAAAACGAGTCCAACTCTCAGATCAAAACGAGTCCAACTCTCCATCATTCATGTTGGCTCATGTTATATGTTAAAACCTCTGACAAAGTGCACAATCTTGGAGTTATGTTCAACACTTCTTTGACTGAAGATTATGACTTGACATAGGAAACTCCTATATGGAATAACCAAATCCCAGCTACAGCATTTTACAGTGACTGCATAATGTTGCAGTAAACCTCGTAACGCTCACCAAGAAGCCTGATCACATTACTCCAGTTCTGAGAGATTTGCACAAGAGAGAGTTGCCTGCCGCCTGATTCGGTTATGATCAAATATTACTCCAGTTCTGATAAGAGATTTGCAGGTATGATAACCGCTACACCACAGTAGGTAGTTGCCAGTTGAATAGAATTATATATAAACTAGGGCTTCTTGTGTATAAATCTCTTTACAAGAGTGGCCCACAGTACCTATCTGAATGTGTTGAGTCATACTCTTTTAAACAGAATGATCTTTGATCATCTAAACAACTATTGCATAGAGTTGAGTTTTTCAAATACTCGCTGGGGAGACTCGTTGTTTTGGCATCTCCTCTGCTAAAGTCTGGAATAGTTTTCCATTACAAGTACAATCTGTTGAGACTATTAACTCTTTCAAGAATTGATTGAAGACATTTTGTACATGAACTCTTTTATTATTGAACTGTTTGTTTTGATGGTCTTTATGCAAAGCACCCCGAGTGTCAATTATGGTGGATACAGGCACGTTACAAGAATGCTGATTGATTTATTGGTCAGTATGGATTGTCCACTTACTGTCACTGTGTAAGAGTACCCAAGCTTCAGTCCTTCAACAATTTGTTCATATGCATCTTCTTTCCCCTCCACATGATCAACAGGTATATCTTGTATACTATGGGATTTATCCTGCAAAGAAATAAACGAAACAAATATATATAAATCCCCAGAACATCTAATGGATATCTGAAATGAATCAAATGCACTTTTATTAAAAGCTTTTTCTAAACCTCTTCGAGAGGTAATTTCAAAATTGCTCGACACCATAAAGAGTAAATCTGATACATATCAGCGACGTCACTTCTGTGGCAGTTTTTTATTGGCTTGTATTTGTGTAAATATAATCAGCCAATCAGAAATGTTAAATTGTGTTGCATAATTTTCTCCACATTTAGCGCACTGCTGTTTAAGTCTACATCACATCACCATCCTTCTATTTATGTGCTGCCAGCACAAACTCTATCCTTAGCTTTTTAACTTCACAACAGGCTCATTTCAGGAAACGATTGTCTACTTTCAGGAAATTTGGTTCTCATTTCTGGACATTTGGGTCTCATTTCAGGACATTTGGAGGTTCATTTCAGGACATTTTGGGGCTCATTTCAGGACATTTGGGGGCTCATTTCAGGACATCTGAGTCTCATTTCAGGACATCTGAGTCTCATTTCAGGACATTTGGAGGTTCATTTCAGGACATTTGGGGGCTCATTTTAGAACATTTGGGGGCTCATTTCAGGACATTTGGGTCTTATTTCAGGATATTTGGGTCTCATTTTAGGAATCTTAGGTCTCATTTCAGGATTGGATTTCATTTCAAGATATTTGGGTCTCATTTTAGGACATGTGGGTCTCATTTCAGTATATTTGGGTTTCATTTAAGGACATCCTGGGTCTCATTTCAGGACTTTTGGGTTTCATTTCAGTACATTTGGGTTTCATTTCAGGACATTTGTGTCTCATTTCAGGACATCTGGATCTCATTTCAGGACATTTTTTTCATTTCTGGACATTTGGATCTCATTTCAGGGCATTTGGGTCTAATTTCAGAACATTAGGATCTCATTTTAGGAAATTTGGGTCTCATTTCAGGACATTTGGAGACACATTTTAGGAAATTTGAGGCCCATTTCAAGACATCTGGGTCTCATTTCAGGACATTTGAAAGTTCGTTTCAAAACATTTGGGTTTCATTTCAGGGCAATTGGAGGTTCATTTCAGGACATCTGGGTCTCATTTCAGGACATTTGGGTCTCATTTTAGGACATTTGGGTCTCATTTCAGAACATTTTGATCTCATTTCAGGACATTTGGGTCTCATTTTAAGACAATTAAGGTCTCATTTCAGGACATTAGGGTCTCATTTCAGGACATCTGGGTCTCATTTCAGGACATTTGGGTCTCATTTCAGGACATTTGCGTCTCATTTCAGGACACTTAGATCTCATTTCAGGAAACTAAGGTCTCATTTCAGGACATTTGGAAGTTCATTTCAGGACATTTGGGGGCTCATTTCTGGACAATTGGATCTCATTTCAGGACATTTGGGTCGAATTTCAGAACAATAGGATCTTATTTCAGGAAATTTGGGTCTTATTTCAGGACATTTGGAGGCACATTTCAGGAAATTTGAGGCCCATTTCAGGACACCTGGGTCTCATTTCTGGACATTTAGGTCTCATTACAGGACATTTCAGGACATCTGGGTCTCATTTCAGACATCTAAAGGTTCGTTTCAGGACATTTGGATTTGATTTCAGGACATTTGGGTTTGATTTCAGGACATTCGGGTCTCATTTCAGGACATCTGGATCTTATTTCAGGACATCTGGGTCTCATTTCAGGACATTTGGGTTTGATTTCAGGACATTCGGGTCTCATTTCAAGACATCTGGATCTCATTTCAGGACATTTTCTCATTTCTGGACATTTGGGTCTCATTTCTGGACATTTGGGTCTCATTTCTGGACATTTGGGTCTCATTTCAGGGCATTTGGGTCTAATTTCAGAACATTAGGATTTCATTTCAGGAAATTTGGGTCTCATTTCAGGACATTTAAAGGCACATTTCAGAAAATTTAAGGCCTATTTCAGGATACCTGGGTCTCATTTCAGGACATTTCCGTCTCATTTCAGGACATTTCTGTCTCATTTCAGGACATTTGGGTTGCATTTCAGGACATCTGGGTCTCATTTCAGGACATTTGTGTCTCATTTCAGGACATTTGGGTCACATTTCAGGGCATTTGGGTCTCATTTCTGGACATTTGGGTCTCATTTCAAGACATTTGGGTCTCATTTCAAGACATTTGGGTCTCATTTCAGGACATCTGGGTTTCATTTCAGGACATTTGGATCTCATTTTAACACATTTGGGGCTCATTCAGGATATTTGTAGGAAATGAAGTTTATCATATATATATATATATATATATATATATATATATATATATATATATATATATATATATATATATATATATATATATATATATATATATATATATATATATATATATATATATATATATATATATATATATATATATATATAGATATATGGTTGTGTGTGGGTGCGTGTGTGTGTATGCATGTGTGTGTGCATGTAGCTTACCTCATCTACACCTTCAATCACAATCTGATATATAGTGATGACTCCATTAGGATCTTCTGGGGTTTTAAAAGATACTTTTATACTGTATGTACTCTCTTCAGTTACAGTAAGGTTTATGACAGGTCCAGAGGCTGAAAGGAAAGCATAAACACCATCATGAGGTGGAGGTATAGAATAAATTAGTTTTCTTATGTATGTAACACACTTTCTAAATTAAGAGAAAACAGAAATTCCTTGCAGAGGGTTACAGATTTTGAAATTGATTGCAAACAATGAAAAAAGAACACAATTCATAAAGTGGTTAAAAATTGGAAATTTAACTTCTTTCTGAATCTTAAAGCCAAAAAAATATGTTTGTGACCCGGCAGATGGCTTTATTTCCTGATAATACTTCGGTTTTGTATATGAACATCTGCCACAACGTCTGCCACAACGTCTGCCACAACTTCTGCCACAACTTCTGCCACAACGTCTGCCACAACATCTGCCACAATTTTTAAACTCCCTCAAAGCTCAAATCAGCCATAATTGCAGCTGTTTCAGAAATTCAAAGGTGGTACTACCCAAAATCTAAAACTCTTTTTATGACAATCAGACTCTTATTGCTCTTGCATTATTTAAATGTCTATCATCCTAATACATCTTCATCTGCCATGTTTAATATACAACCACTACCATCCAACCTTCATCTTCCACTCACCTACCATTCCCAACCCTCTCTTGTGCACTCACCATTTATTTTGTAAACAGTATTGGTCTCTTTTCTCCTTTTGAAAAAGCACATAATCAATATTCAGACTTTCAATAACATAACTTACGTATTGAAATTGTGCGCTGCTCTTTTATAGCAGAGTTGAGTGATCTTTGGTCTGCACTTAACGTTGTTACAGTTATTGTGTACGCTTTGCCTGGGGTAAGGTCACTAAAATGTGCTGAAGGAGATGGTAAAGTACCGGTGAACTCTTTTGAACCATCATCAGGATCAATAACATATTCATAGTCAGTAACTATATATGTCGCTGCAACCCAAGAAATGGATATTTCAGTGCTTGTTGTATCTATGACACTGATTTCACCAGGGTTTGCGGGGTCTACAGAGAAAAGATACATTGAAAACATTAATCAAATTGCTACAGGAGGCAAAACTTCCCTCTAGTCTATGTATGAATGATCAATAAAAACCAGAGTTAACCAGAGATGGTGCTAAAGGGGACACTTACCCCCAACATAAGCATGGGAATGCTTATAACCCCCCAAATTTGTGCATTCTTACAAATTGTCATTAATTATAGACAGGGTGATAAAAAGACCTGGGAAATGTAAACTGCAGACAAAGCTACAGCCAAAAGCCCTTTACATAATGTAACAAGAAACAAGATGATAAAAAAAACCTATAGTGCTGGGAAATGTAAACTGCATACAAGGCTACAGCCAAAAGCCCTTTACATAATGTAACAAGAACAAAATTAAATCCAAACAATAGACATTATTTATAATCACTTTGCAAACAGATCTCTCAATGTGTTTTTGTTGTAGTAAGTGTGCCTATATAGTATGTATGGGAAGTCATATATATATATATATATATATATATATATTATATCTATATATATATATATATATATATATATATATATATATATATATATATATATATATATATATATATATATATATATATATATATATATATATATATATATATATATATCTATATATATCTATATATATAGATATATATATATATATATATATATAATATATATATATATATATATATAGATATATATATATATATATAGATATATATATATATATATATATATATATATATATATATATATATATATATATATATATATATATATATATATATATATATATATATATATATATATATATATATATATATACATACATACATACATTTATATATATATATATATATATATATATATATATACATACACTATATATATATATATATACATACATACATACATACATACATACATACATACATACATACATACATACATATACATATATATATATATATATACATACATACATACATACATACATACATACATACATACATACATACATACATACATACATACATACATACATACATACATACATACATACATACATACATACATACATACATATATATATATATATATATATATATATATATATATATATATATATATATATATATATATATATATATATATATATATATATATATATATATATATATATATATATATATATATGTGAGTGTAGAGGAAGTCACCTCTTAACTCGAAAACTCTCCAGGAAATTACCAAAGAGGTTTATTTGATGTATTCTTGTTGAAATTGGGGATACTTCTCAATTCCAACTGTAAATAAGTCAAGTCCCTGGAAAAGTCTAAGTAACCTGCAGCTATTCAAATGATATGGGGCATATTTGATGGGAATATCCAGAGGTTTTTCATTTATTGCCTTAAAGCTGTTTTGAATTTCTCTAAACTGGGGTGGTCAAGCACAGCAGCTGGTGTAAATCAATGTTTCACTTATAAGTTTCTTTGCTTGTATGGTGAGAATTAACGGCACCACAAAATGGATGGTCCAAATGTGCCAGAGGAATAGATTGTGCCAGAGGTGGAAAGAGGTTGGGAAGATGGTGTACATAGAGTACATGAGATACAGCTACAGAAAGTTGGAAGGTTTGATATTTTGGTTTAAAGTAGTTGGTGTAATGTAAGAGGATTTTCTTCATTAACTCTTACAGGACCGAGCCCCCAAAATAAGTACTCCAAATTATGCACTTTTTGTTCTTCTTCAAATCGCCCTTTGAGGGCTTGCTCCTCACCCTACAGCTCCAAATCATATGTTAAATTGAAGCGCAGACTTTTCTCTTTAAGTACATTTATTCATGGATTGTAACTCCATGATATAATTTTCAATCCCGATATTGCATAAATACCCCTACTGAGCCTCTAGAGCTGTCAGAATGGACTTTGGACCCTGGAGTTCCAACAGCTTGATCAGATACCAAAAAGCTGCATGATACATTCAAATCTTTTTTGCTCTGCCCCTTTCCCTTTTATCGCAATAAGTTGTTTCAGCCGGGCTATACCAGCGCACACTAAAATTGTAGCGGTTCGTTGACAGAATGCATTCCCGGCGTTTCTGATACTGAACAACGTATACGCTCGTTGTGCCATGCCGTAACACGTGTTTTGATTTTTGACTGCGCTAAAGGATTTAAGATGGTAAGGAAAAAATGTTACAGAGGGGGTACATACGCAAATAATACATGTATGCAAAGAGCATTTCAGGCGCAATATGTACGTCCTTGTTGAGCCCCGGGACTTGTTTGGTTTTCAATATATGATTTTTGAAAATTTTGTACTAAAAATGACTGAAACTCATGATTTTGGGGCAGATATGTTGTAATAAAATGAGATAAAACATAGAAGAAAAATTCTTTCAGATTATAAATCATTGACATTTTGCATATTATATTTGTGATTTTTTAGTCTGTAGGTGGTAAAAATGCGCAAAACAAAAACAAATATACATATTTTCTGAAAGATCTTTTAAAGTTGTTTCTAATGGTGTAAAATTAAGTCTATAGACTGTTGGTAAAGCACCTAATTTTGTTGTTGTTGAAAAGTGCATGTTCAAATCGGTCGTGACACAACAGCAAGGTCCTTAAAGGTTAACAAGGATGTCGGGAATCAAATACATCTGCAAGACCACTCATATTATTTGAAAGAAATACACAAACATAACCAGACATCATAACCAGACATCACAACCATACAAATCCCCTTCCTGCTAATAACATGTTTTCCACCCTCTGTCACTACTGCCATCCCACCCTCTTTTCCACATGACATCCCATATCCCTCTATAGGAAATCAAACATGTACTCCAGATACCATTCCACCACATGACCCATATTCCATCACACCTGCAATAAAGATGCCTTGCCACCCTGTCCCATTTACCATCCCTCCATGTACCTTGTGACATCCTACACTGTCCCATATGCCATCCATACCTGTACCACGTGCCATCCCACCCTGTCCTAAAGGCCATTCCATGCTATCCCACATGCTATCCCACCCTCTCCCATATGCCATTCCACCTGAAATCCAGATGACATTCAATTACATGTCTTCATGTCCCACAAGTAATACCACCCTGCCCCATGACATCCCACCTTCTCCCACATGCCATCCCAGCCTGTCATAAATGTTGTAACACCACCTTGTTTCACATGCCACACCGCCCTGTCCCACATTTGATCCCACCCTGTCCTATATGCCATGATATCCTCTCCCACATTCCAAGGCACCCTATCCCACATGGCACAATATCCCACATGGCTCCCTATCCCACAAGGCACCCTGTCCCACACGCCACCCTGTCCCACATGCCACCCTGTCCCACATGCCACCCTGTCCCACATGTCAATTGAAACTGTTCTACATGTCATCCCATACTGTCCACCATGTCATCCCACCTTCATCCCACTTCCTACATCTACCAATCAATTATTCTACCATCTTCCAACCAAAATTCTTTCCTCTGAAATCTCATCACCTTACTTCTAACAACCCAACATGCCTCATTCACTTATCATCCCTTTCACTTGCCATCCTCCATCCACTTACCATCCTCCATTACCTTACCATCCTCTATTTCCCAACATGCCCCTTTCACCTAACATCACCCTTTCACCTACCATCATCCATTACCCTACCACCCCAACCCACCTTTTGCCATCCACTCATCTACCAAATATACTCGTAACTAACTCATCATTCCAACCTTCACTACAACCTCCACTTATTCCATTGCACCACATCTCCCCCCACCCCACCCTTAACATAAATCTGACACTCTCAATAAAAAGATGCTCAAATTTTTTCCCCTTATAAACAGATATGGCTGATCTATCTACCAAATCAGAATGAAAATTCATTGCAGATTAAATTGGAGATTATCATAAGTCTATTATTTTTCCACTCTGTTCAAGGGAAGACTTTGTTTTTTTTGCTATTCATTCCCAAGACGAATCATTATCAATTCTATTTGGTCATCAGTTCTTTTGTTCAACTTTTTTTTTCATGCCTGAACTCTGCTTTATTTCATGACAGAACAAAGCCTTTAATTGCTATTCAAGTCTGGAATGCATTTGTTTTAAGCTCTTTCGAAAGTCTCCTTCATATAAATTTCTTTTCATAAAAATAGTTGGAATTCCTTTCCTTGGGCAGAAATCTTTTGCTACCCAGTAGCTGAACGATGCATGAGGTCGGACGGACAATATGATGTGGAAGGACAGACGGATTTATACAAATAACGGGAATTCCTTTCCTTGGCCAGAAATCTTTTGCTACCCAGTAGCTGAACAATGCATGAGGTCGGACGGACAATATGATACGGAAGGACAGACGGATTCATAAAAATTACCGGAATTCCTTTCCTTGGGCAGAAATCTTTTGCTACCCAGTAGCTGAACAATGCATGAGGTTGGACAGACAATAGATGTGGACGGACAATAAATGTGGACGGACAAACGGATGGAGGGACGGATGGACAGACGGACGGATGGAGGGACGGACGGAGGGACGGTCGGAGGAGGGACGGACAGATGGAGGGACGGACGGACGGATGGAGAGACGGACGGAGAGACGGACGGATGGAGAGACGGGTGGAGAGACGGATGGATGGAGAGACGGACGGACGGATGGAGAGACAACGGATGGAGGGACGGACGGAGGGACGGTCGGAGGAGGGACGGACAGATGGAGGGACGGAGGATTTGATGGAGAGACGGAGGCGGCGGATGGAGAGACGGACGGCGGATGGAGAAACGGACGGATGGAGAGACGGACGGATGGAGAGACGAGACGGATGGAGAGACGGACGGACAAGTGGAGAAACGGATTTGAGGCAGATGGAGAGACGGACGGAGGCGGATGGAGAGACAGACGGACGGATGGAGAGACGGACGGATGGAGAGACGGACGGACGGATGGAGAGACGGACGGACGGATGGAGAGATGGACGGACGGATGGAGAGACGGACGGACGGATGGAGAGACGGACGGACGGATGGAGAGACGGAGGTATTTGTCTGATACAAAACAATTGACTTTTAGGCAAAGAAACCTTACCTTACCACTCTCCTTACTGTGGAGATTGAGGCTTCAGGCATGGAAATCAGATTTAGACAAAAATCAGGCTATTTTACCCTTTTTATTACCTATTTTACACTTTACTCTTTTCTCTGTCAGGTATATAGGTCATTAGAGCAAACTGTGCAATGCAGTTGTCAGGGCAGATCCAGGAAAACCCAGGGATGACTTTTCAACTCGGTGAATACTTAGAATCATGGTTCACATAGAGGCACTGGTAAATCTAGTGAGCAGCATGTGATGGTAATTATAACTAAATCATTTATTCTTTCTATAGATTAATATAATTTTAACAATTCACTATGTGAAGTGGAGCAAAATAAAAACTTACGTAATCTTTGATCAACACTTTCAGTGGCACTTTGTTCCATGCCACTCATTGCTTTAATAAGGAAAGTGTAGTTCTTCCCAGGAATCAAACCAGAAATACTTGTATTTCTGCTATCTTTACTACGATCCATGGGGTCATTACCATCATTTGGTGTGTATGATATAATGTAAGAGTCCCATACACAATTTCCTGCCTCGCACTTAATTTGATTGGTCCACATGACAGTAGCTGAGGTACTGTCATAACTGTCCACAACAAAAGTAGCCACGCTTTCCGGGTCTATCAAAATAAAACACAAACATCAATTTACAATTAAGATTTCGTTTATGTCCAGTTGTGGAAATTATGCTCAAATAAAAGCTTTTACTAATATAAAAGAATTGACGGTAAACTCAACTATTTATTCTATATTTTGAGTCAAGATGTTTTCCAGAATGAAGAACTTTTAAATATCCTAACCTAAAAGTGTTAACAGTGGTTTTTATATTTCCTCCTATTCCCCTTCTGGTTGTTTCCAAAAGCCCAGTATATTTTCGCACGAGTCCTGTATATCAGTTTCTGGTTCTATACGTACAGTATGTCTGTGATCAGAGGCGGGGAAGATGTTTGAATCTGGAGTAGGGGGCACAAGATCTGGGAGGTACTTTGCAACTGTCGTATTTTCAAAGCATGTAGCACAACAGTATACTCCCCTTCCCTTAACACCACTGAAAAATTGATAATTTTATTGGTCCAAATATTATTAGGTACCCATTTTTTATTTTACAAGTTTAAAAGTTCAAGATTTTTGGCCTAAAATATCTGTAAAATAGAACAATTTGGAAAATTTATAGATCATAAGTCTTGAAATTGGAAGGATTTAGACTTATCTGCTTATAGATCATGATTAGCCAATTGCATTAGCCATGAATCAGAATATATCAAATTGATTTTAATGTCTAAAATAATGTGACAAGCAAATAAGGGGTCCTGAAGAATTATTCAGCAGGCTATCATTTTTGTGCTGAGAATAAATGTAACTCGGTATATCAGTATATATAAATTAGACCAGATAGCCCAAATTCACATCCAATTTCAGCGAGACAGTCAGTGGCAAGAGTCCCCATTGTATGTTTTTTTCAGAACCCCAATTAATGACGCTCTACGAGTGAAATTAGGGGTATTTTGCAGTCAGTAGCAAGAGTCCCCATTGTATGTTTTTTGCAGAACCCCAATTAATGACGCTCTACGAGTGAAATTAGGGGTATTTTGCTTGATGTTTATGTTACTTTCTTTTTTCTGTCAATAAAAAGATAAATTAGCCTATAATAAGGGGACTTAAATATATTTTAATAGTTGGAATAACATTTTTTTTTAACCCTGTAAAGGGGTACCTTTTAAACTTTACAAAAAAGATGGGGAGGGCTTGCAGTTTATGCCATGACAATGGTCCGGGTCCAAAAAGTTTTCCCTTGCATCGCCCATTTCAAAGATGCCCAACTAATAAAATTTGGGGTGAATAACACACTCTAGAAAGACACTATTTTAAAGAGATTTTACAAATTGTAAGCTGGGAAAATAAATGTGGGCAAAGGAGAAGAATTTAAGTAAAACAAAGTCCAAAATATAGGGTTGTTGGGCCCCAACTTTGTCTTTCCATAAAATTTAGAACAGTAGATCTGCGCAAAGGGGTGAAATTTCACAATTTTAGTTTTTTTGGTGATACTTGTGTTACTTTCTTTAATGAAAAGATCATATATATAATTTTTGAAGGAAATAGCACTTGTTTTTTTAAAAGACACTTTTCCTTCTGTAAAAGGGCACCTTTCCCTCACAAAAAGGGCACTTTTCCTTTCTGAAAAAGGGCACTTTTTAAACTTTTGAGAAAAGTGGAGGATTTGCCCCCTGTGGGCTCCCCCACCCCCATTCCGCCGCCTATGTCTGTGATCATGTTGAGCGATTTGTGACCATTCAAAAGTTTGTAATCCCATGAAGCAGTGTATGATTCTGTTAAATAGTATGTGATTCTCTGCAGTTGTTTGTGATCCACTAAAGTACTTTTGTAATTCTCTCCAACTGTTTGTGATGCTGTAAATTAGTTTATGATTCAAATTTTTCCCCATTAGAAAACAAAACATTAGTGTCAATTGATTGACCCAGCATATTCAACCTAAATGGAAAAAAACAAGACACCACAAACGATACAAATCCCCTCACCGCTAGAAACATGCTTTCCACCCTGTCACAGCTGCCATCCCACCCTCTGATCCACATGACGTCCCATTTTGCATCCCACCTACAAGAAATCATACATGAAATCCAGATGCCAATCCACCACATGACCTATATGCCATCATTCCTGCAATCAAGATGACATTCCACCACATGCCATCCCTCCCTGTACATGTGCCATCCTACCCTGTCCCACATGCCATCCCTCCCTGTATGACGTGCCATCCCACCCTGTTTGTTTGTTTGTTTGATGAGGTCTTAACGGCACCACGACAACGAAGGTCAAATTGTGCCTGAGAGGTCAGATCATTTTAGAGGTAGTAAGGAAAGAGACCAGGGGAAGAATGAGAGAAATTCAAGAACAAAAGCCAGAAAGCTGTGATCGAGAGAGGAGGTGCATGGGTAAAACTAAAAAACAGAGTAGAGAGGGGGTGGAAGAGGAGGATTAAATATGGTTGTAGAGGGATGCATGCTGAAGGAAGGAGACTATTTTATCTGGAGGATTTTTTTGGAAGAACTCAGCAATTGAGTTGTGGGGGCGAGAGAAGCTCTGGGAAGGTTGTACAGGGGCAAGCAAAGGAGAGCGTGTTGGATTGTAAGGATGCAGTGGCAATTGTTACAGAGGGTTGGGGAACCAATAAGGAGGTGGGAGTGAGTGAGGTGGGTGTGACCAATTCTAAGGCGGGTAATATGAGCGTTGTCGATCTGAGAAAGGTTGTTGATGGTGGATTTGATCGGGATTGTGGGCTGGATAACATGGAGTTTATTATCAATTTGGAAGTTCCATAAGGTTTGCCAGCGGTCACGAACAAGAGAAGCGATAAAGCGGTTTGATGTCAGAGAGGGTTTTGGGAAAAGGGGAAGGGAGGAGGTTAAGGGCAAGCTTAGCGGCTGTATCAGCCCTGTCATTGCAAGGGATGCCAACATGGCTGGGTATCCAGAAGAAAAGAACACTTTTCCTGCAGAGGGTGGGAGAAAAGAGTTTCCGGAGGAGGAGGTGGCAGGTGAGGTTATCCCATTTAAGATTGAGTAATGAAGTAAGAACAGCCTTTGAGTCAGAAAATGGCAAAGTGACTAAGAGGAGAGTACTCAATAAAGTTGAGGGCGAGGAGAATGGCCTTAGCCTCGGCTGAAAAGATGGATGAGTGGTCAGGAAGTCTGCTACTGAGGGTGATGTCTTGGATGATGGCAGCAGCAGCTGTCTTGTTGGATTCCTTGGAGCCATCAGTATAGATGGAGGTGTAATTTGAGAGTTGGTCTTTGATTTGGTTGTGGAGATTGATGAAGAGATTAGGGTGAGTTTGAGTTTGTTATAAGTGGAGAGGTCTAGGTGGACAGAAGGAAGGGGGGTGGCCCAAGGCGGAAAAGTGGGCCAGGAATAGGTGCCGAGAGTGGCGGGGTTGATGCCAAGTTGAAAGAGGTCTGATTTAATGCGTAAGCTGAAGGGGAGATAGGGTTTTAGTCCTATCAAAGAGGAGGAGAAATTGGGGTACCTAATGAGGTTGTAAACAGGGTTCTGGGTGTTGGTGAGGACTCTAAAAGCATAGGAGAGGCTAAGCTTTTTACATCTAAGTAGAAGGGGGGGTTCGTTGGCTTCAACATGAAGGCTAGTGATTGGGGAGGTCCTGTAGGCTCCTAGACAAAGCCTGAGGGCTTCATTTTGGATGGTGTTAATGTGGTTGAGGTATGAGTTGTGAGCGACACAGTAAACAATATTGCCATAGTCAAGCTTGGCACGAATGGTGAGCCTGAAAATTTTGAGGAGAGCATAAGCGGTTCGCTCCCCAAGTAGTGTTGGAGAGCAGTCGGAGGAGGTTGAGGGAGCTATTGCATTTTAGTTTCAGGTTGGTGATGTGTGGCTTGTAGGTGAGCTTGGGGTCTAGAGTTAGACCAAGGAACTTTGTGTTTTCAACTTTAGGGATGCGATTCCCATTGAGCACAAAGTTCGGGTTGGGGTGGAGGTTGTTGAAATGACAAAAGTGCATGCAGACTGTCTTGTCTTTGGAGAATCTAAAACCGTTATTGTTGCTCCAGACTTGCAGCTGATTGAGGCTGGTTTGAAGCCTATTTTCAACAATAGGAAAGCTAGGGAGGAGTAGAAGATGGTGAAGTCATCCACATAGAGGGTACGTTTGATGCTGGGGCCAAGGTCATTCCCGATGTCATTGATGCTCAAGTTGAAGAGAGTGGGGAGAGGATGCTGCCTTGGGGGCGCCCTCTTCTTGGGGGTACTGGCTTGGAGAGGGTGTATCTGAACTTGGAACTGCCTGGGTGAGAGGAAGTTTTGAATAAAGATGGGGAGGTGGCCTCTGAGGCCAATGGTGTGAAGTTTCGGGTAATGCCGTATTTCCAAGTAGTGTCGAAAGCTTTCTCGAGGTCAAAAATATGGCAATGAGGTGTTCCTTTTTGCAAAGGATTCCCGGATAAGCGGTGTCGAGTGTAATTAACTGGTCTAGGGTATTGCGACGTTTTGGAAGCCGCTTTGGTGAGAGAGGATTCTGTTGGTCTCGAGGAACCAGTTTAGTCTCTGATTAATGATCTTTTCCATAATTTTACAGAGACAGCAAGTAAGGGCGATGGGTCGGTAGCTGGTGGGGTCGGTGCTATCCTTCCCCGGTTTAAGGACGGGATGACAATAGCTGTCCTCCAGATAGGGGGAAAGGAGTGTGAGGACCAAATGTGGTTGAAGATGGTGAGTAGGGTAGTGGTGGCTTTGATGGGGAGGTGTTTCAGAAACTGATAGGGGATGTTATCTGGGCCCTTGGAGGTGCAGCCAGCGTCGCTGATGGCTTGGTTTAATTCAGAAAGGGTGAGAGGGGTGTTGTAGCTTTCGGGTTGTCAGAGGAAAAGTGATTCTCCGGGCTTCATCGCATAAGCTTTTTGATTTTGAAAGCATTGGAGTAGTTGGTCGAGGCCGAGATGTTGCTGAAAGAGGCGGCGAGGTGGTCAACGATGTCTTTTTGCGGTGAGAAGGTCTCCATTCCAAGAGATGGGAGATGGAAGATTTGCCTACTCTGCCGTGGAAGCTGTTAACCATTCTCCAAATCTTCTTAGTGGGGTGTTGGTGGTGAGAGAAGAGATAAAGTTGTTCCAAGTGTTGGTTTTACTGTCCTTGATAGTGCGTCTGGCCTTGCACGGCTGATGCGAAAGAGGTTAAGGTTATGGGTGGTCGGGTTAGTTTTAAAGTTCCTGAGGGCTCTTTTCCTGTTCTTGATGGCGGTTTTTGCAGTCATCTGAGAACCAGGGGTTGGGGATGATTTGGGGTTTGGAGGTTTTGGGAATTGAGCAGGTGGCGATGTTGATAAGGATATTACTGAAGTTAGACATGGGATCCTCATCCTCGAGAAGATGGGGAGAGGTGTGAGTCACAGAGGGTTTCAAAAAGGGACCAGTCAGCCTTGTCGAGGTTCCAGTTGGGGTGTGCTCAGTGGGGATTTGAAGATTGGAGTGTATAAGAAGAGGGTAATGATCACTACCACAGAGGTCAGCAGTGACTCTCCAACTAAAGTCAGGGAGGAGGTTAGGGGAACAGATAGACAGGTCAATACAGGTGAGAGAGCCTGTGGCAGGATGAAGGTAGGTCGGGAGTTAGTGTTCAGTAAGGACAGGCTGTGCTGACGGAGGCGTTTTCGATGAACTTGCCTCTAGGGGTGGTGGTATTAGAGCCCCACAGAGGTTGTGAGCGTTGAAGTCACCAAGAAGGATGAAGGGGTGGGAAGCTGAGAGATGAGGTTGTTAAGGCTGGTTGGTTGAATGTTGGTGTTGGGAGGAGATAGATATTGCAGAGAGTGAAAGTTTTGTGGTGTGGAGGGAGATAGAAATACAGATGGCCTGAAGGTCGGTGTGCACACGAACAGGGCTGTGTGGGATATCGTGTCTGAGAATGGAGACGCCACCACAGGCCCTGTCAGCATCCACTTGATGTTTGTGATAGCAAGCAAAGTTGTTAAGGGAGTAAATGGTCGGTGGTTTTCAAGAAAGTTTCTTGTAGGCAGAAGACGACCGGGTTGAAGGTGGAGGCCAGAAGGTCGATTTCTTCAGAATTGGCCTTAAGGCTCCTAATGTTCCATTGTATGATGTTGTGGGTGTTATTGTAATTGATTGTGGTGTATGCCATAAAGGAGGCGGGGGGTTATCTGGAGGAAGATCTGCTGGGTGCCACAGACCATTCTATCCTATCCAACATGATATCCCACCTTGTCCCATATGCCATCCCACCTGAAATCCACATGCCATCCTGTCCCACATGTCATGCCACCCTGTCCCATGTCATCCCACCCTATCCCCAAGCCATTTCATCTTGTCCCACATGCCATTCCAGCCTGTCATAAATGCCATGACATCACCTTGTTCCACATGCCAGGCACCCTGTCCCACATACCATTTACATAGTCCCACATGCCATCCCACCCAGTTCTACATGACATGACATCCTGTCCCACATTCCATGGCACCCTGTCTCACATGCCACCCTGTCCCACATGCCATCCCACCCTGTCCCATTTCATTCTATCATGTCCCCGTTGCCATCCCACCTTCATCCCAATTCCTACATCCACTAATCATTCTGCCATCTTCAACCCAACATGCCCCATTCACCTACCATCTCCCTTCACCTGCCATCCTCCATTCATCTACTATCCTCCATTCATTTACTATCCTCCATTCACCTAACACCCTCCTTTGCCTTCCATCATCCATTCATCTACCACCCTCCTCCATTCATCTACCACCCTCCTCCATTCATCTACCACCCTCCTCCATTCATCTACCACCCTCCTCCATTCATCTACCACCCTCCTCCATTCATCTACCACCCTCCTTCATTCATCTACCACCCTCCTCCATTCATCTACCACCCTCCTCCATTCACTTATCATCCTCTATTCCCCAATATGCTTCATTCAGCTTCCATTCACCTACTACCTCAACCCACACCTTTTCAAGTCTAGAATGCATTTTTTCTCAGCTCTTTCGAAGCAAGTCTCATTTATATAAATTTCTTTTCATAAAAATAGTTGGAATTCTTTTCCGAAGGCAGAAATCTTTTGTTCCCAAGTAGCTGAACAATGCATGAGGTTAGATGGACAATGGATGTGGACAGACAGATGTATGGATGGACAATGCATGCGGATGGACGGACGGACAATGAATGTAGATGGACAGATGGACGGACAATGGATGTGGACTGATGGATAATGGATGTAGATGCTTGGGTGGACAAAAAAAAGATGCTATAATAACCACCCTTTACTACTACGTTAATGTTTGTTCTTTTGCACTTTTAGGCATATGCCATGGAAAGCACACACAAGTCACAACGACTTGTTTTCAGTGTGGCCCCAAGGAATTTGCCAGGATAAGAAGTGGATGAACACTGGGTTAACACCCTGCTCTTTTCGAAAAGTTTCAGAGAACAAGGTAGGGGATGAATCTCCCACCATGCGACGGCTTTATGTCCCCTCTGAAGGAAAGTGAGCGCTATTCAACCATTGGCACTCTTTCCCAAATGTCGGGTAGGGAAGAAGGTGTGATGCAGTAGACAAACCTCTGCGCTTTATGTCAGCGTATATCATTCTGCATATCTGTGGAAAAAGCACTGGTTGAATCACTGTTGGACTTTAACCTGGGACCTCCAGGATCTCAGTTGTACGCTCAGCAGACTGAGCTATTTGTCTCCCTATATCAAAACCTATGCAGTAAATATCATATATTCTTGGAAACTGTAGCATGTACATTCCAACATAAATACAAATATTGAGCAACTTAGCTCCATAGATTTTTCAAAATATAATACTTGATGCTCAAATACTCTTACTAACAAACTGACATGTATGTTCGAAGTACATGGGTACACTTTGTCAGGGACATCTAGGGAAGCAGAGGGAGCTGGAGCTCAACCATTGTGTAAGAAATTTTTTTATGACTGTTGAAGTATCATGCTTTAACATTCACCCTTTACTTCATTCATACCATACGGTCTCATCACCAAATTTTCTTATTTTTCCCTCTCATTAGTTTCGTGTGTAAACGATCTTTAAATGAAAGAGTGCTTTCCCTCAAAAACCAAAATTAATTAACTCACTGGTAATTTGGGGATGCAAGTGTAAAAACTGACCAAGGGTATAATACCTCAGATCCCCAACCCCCAACTCTCCAACCCCTGAGCTGGGGTATTTCAAGGTCGGGTTTTAAAGCAATTTAATAACATAAATAATGTACAGACCAATGCACTAAGTTTTTCTTGGGGAGTTTTCCTAACTCTCTTCAACATCTCTGGCTATGTCTTTGACTTTTACAAAAAGAAAAACTTCAACTCATATCACACACAAACACCCAGTTTTCTGTCAATTTTAAACCTCAACACATTTTTGTCAGCTAACTTACATGTGCGCTGCGTAGCTGTATTGGCTGTGCTCATTTGGAAACCACTAACTGCTCTTATTTCAAAGGTGTACTCCTCCCCAGGGATAAGAGATGAAATCTCCGTGGAAGTGTCATTCTTGCCACTGGTCGTTGATTTACTGGTTGTGGCAGAGCTGTATGTGATGTTATAGGATTCCCAGTCACATACACTACTATTGCACTTGTCCTTAATTGCCCAATTCAGATCAACTGAATTGGTTGAATAATCAGTAACATCAAATGTTTGAACTGATTCCGGATCTGCAAATCAAAATACCAAAAGTGTTATTAATCAAAAAAGTGATGGTTAAAGTTAAAGGATAAGTGATCACATCACATTAACATATTTATATGACAGAGGACAAAATGTTTAAAGGAGTACAATGAAATCTGATTAATAGTCATTTGAAATATATCAAAGTCCAAGGTATAACACCTGACATAAGAAATTTTCTGAATAATTGGGCCTTAAAATTCTAAAATCAGCAATTTTACTACCTCTCACTATCCCTAAACTTTTTTTATTTTAACTGAAACTGACTGGTGAACAAAAGTTGTTGATAATGCCTTAAATTGTCATACATATACTCTTTTTACAACAATTCATATTCTAACTAAAAACAGTGTTCAACAACGCGCCCAAAAATTTGTTTGCCCGCTGGGCACAAATTGCTTAGTTTGCATATATTTGTCCAATTTTTCCTACTTCTGCTTTCATTCCTCAAAAGATCAATATCTTAGCTTTCATAAAAACCAAACTTGTCATGAAACAAAATGAAAGGAAAGTTGTCAAAAATTCATATGAAAAGAACATTACAAAAATTTGGCTGACATTTTTAAAACCCCTGGTAGAGTAAGGGTTAAAGGATTAGTTCAGGGGTCAAGTTTGCCTTATATGAAAGAGGACTTCAAAAGAAACAAAATGGTGAAGAAAGTGCTCAAAATTCTTATTCCGTTAAAGGATTAGTTCAATGGTGAAGCACGTCCATCTTATATGAGAGAGGACTTCAAAAGAAACAAAATGGCGAAGAAAGCATTCAAAAATCTTATTCCGTTATGGAGATTTTAAGGCAAGTTTAATGTTTGGTATCATTTGTGTAGAAAAGACTAAAATCAGACTAGTTGTGATGTCATAGCTTCAGATTCCTCAAAGTATTTATAAATTCTATCATATTTTGTCCTGTGATTTTGTGGCTTAAAAACCATGGGATATGTCAAAAAAGTAGTAAAACTGAATCTAGGAAGTGTATTTATAATATACCACCTCAAGAAAGTTTGAGGAAAAATAATATAAATAGTGCAAAAATTAAATAATTACCTTTCCATAGTAGACTTACTACACCAGTTATTTCTACACATTAAACAAGAGCTTTAAACCTGAATATCTCCTTAATGGAATAGGAGTTTTGCAATGCTTTCTTCACCATTTTGTTTCTGCTGAAGTCCTCTTTCATATAAGATGGACATGCTTGACCACTGAATTCATCCTTTGATGTTTCAGAGAGCATTCATACGTTAAACACGTACAATAAAATTGTAAATAAGCGAAAAGTATTTGCATTAAACTTTAATAAAATATCTATATATGATGAAATAGTTATGCTTCTGTCAAAATGATGACCACTAAATGCACAATGGTATGTTATGCTATAATTCAATGATTCATTCTTGCTTCATACTAAGCACACCACTGTGTAAGTAAAATATTAGAATGGTATATTGTACACCAATGTCATCAATGCATTTTGCAAGAAATCATCCATTCACCATTGAAGTAATAGAAGAAGAAAAACAACTTAGTGCATGGAAAAATATGCTCTTGGTTTGAATTCATATGCTGTAAATTTCTATATCAATATGATTATTTCTAAAATCATCATTCATCTAAGGTTTGGTTGCATTTAAAAAATGACTATTTTTGCTTTAGAAATTTTTGAAGTATCATTTTTGTGACTTCCACATGGTCCAAATTTGAAATTTTCTCATATTGAATAATAATTTTCTTCCTCACACATACTTTCCAGCTGAATTGTGTGTGATCTCGCTTGCACATACTCTATTACAAAGGATCTATTGTTACAAAGGCTCCATTAATACAAAGGCTCTATTATTACATAGGTTCTAATATTACAAAGGCTCAATTATTAAAAAGACTCTATTATTACAAAGGCTCTATTAATAAAATGACTATTATTATAAGGCTTTATCATTACAAAGGCCCTATTGTTACAAAGGCTCTATCATTACAAAAGCTCTATTATTACAAAGGTTATAATATTACAAAGGCTCTATTATTAAAATGGCTCTATTATTACAAAAGCTCTATTATTACAAAGGCTTTATTATCATGAAGGCTATATTATTATAACGGCTCTATTATTACAAAGGATCTTTTAGTACAAAGCATCTTATAGTACAAACTTACAAGTACGCTGCACGGCATCCTTGGGAACGCTCATCTGATTGTCACTTACTGATACAATTTCAAATGTGTACTCCCTTCCAGGAACCAAGGAATTTATTGTGAGAGATGTCTTGTTTTTATTTGGAACTGCTATTTCATCTGGAGTGTATGTGATCTTGTAGGAATCCCATTCACAAAGATCATCTTGGCAAGCCTTAGTGGTTCCCCATGTCAAGTCCACAGTCTCTGTTGAATAATTACTGACAGCGAAATAACCAACAGATTCAGGAACTACAAATGAAAACAAAAACAGGTGACAGGTCATTTTTGAATCTGATGAAATTTTTTCCTCACTAACCTGGACAAACTATAGCAATAAATAAACCATGCATGGCTAAAAATGTCAATATTTTGTGTGCAACATTTACATAAAAATAAAAAATCAGCAAATATCAACAAGGAGAACATCAAGGAAATGTTAACAAAAAGATTTCAAAACCTTACAAACCTTTGACAGGGAAGAACTTCCATAGGTATGAATGAGAACTTGGATAAAAAGTTGTCAAAATGTACGTTATCATAATAACATTCTAATTCTTGCAGTTTTCAAAATTTTGTTAAAAGCTGATGTACCTGGAGAATCAAACACAATTCCCAGCAGAGCAGAACAACTGCACCCTCCCTCCCCCTCCACTTGTCCTCCTCCAAATAAAGTGACAAAGTTGAAGACTTAAATAATGTATGACAAACTATTTACATTAGTCCTTAAAACCCTTATCACAATTATTTGATTCACTGCACTTGCTATCAGTGGTGTATTCTCCAAATCAGACAAATTTATGTTGGATCATATATGGATGGATTTGAAAAATATCTAAACAAATATAAATTATAAAATATAAAAAAAAAATTAATAATTTGTCAAATTATTATTTTTTCTTTCTTTTAAATCTTTTCTGGCAAATGACAGTATATGTAGTTTGTAACTGTGTAACCCTTCCCTAGAACCATCACTGCACCCCTAGTTACTATTTTGGAAGGTACAATAGTTTAAGGTGTAATTATAAATTCCCATTGCTGGTTATCTTTTCTTGTTTGCTTTACAAAACATTCAGAGATTGTAATATTGAATTTTGACAGGTGGAGAAATCTACCAAATCAAATGACACTGATGTATACAGACGTATGAATGAGAGCTTGGATAAAAAGTTGTCAAAATGTATGTTATCAGAATAACATTCTAATTCTTGCAGTTTTCAAAATTTTGTCAAAAGCTGATGTACCTAGAGAATCAAACACAATTCCCAGCAGAGCAGAACAACTGCACACAGGTGGAGAAATCTACCAAATCAAATGACAGTGACATATACAGTGGGGGCAGGTGACATATACAGTGGGGAAGGTGACATTTACAGTGGGGGAAGGTGATAATGTGGTTGGGGCATAAATACACAATTTTAAGAACATTCCGCTTAAAAAAAAAGAGCTTCCAATTTCACATAAAAAGCAAGCACTTTATCATAACAGAATCTTTCTTTCAATTCTCATGCAAGAAATGTTTTTGAGACCGAAAACTATTTTTTCCATCTCAGTAACAGAAAACCCCCCCAAAAAAGAAATTTCATTGAAGAGCTGAATACATTTGGCAAATAAATGGAAAAATGAATTACTGAATAAAACATATGCTGGAAACCATTGCTTAGAGATAAATAGTGAGCAGTTACGAAGAGATATAAGAACATGAAAATGGTATTTAATTAAAGTTTTGAATGTAACTGATAGCAGTGTGAACCTCATATGGGTTCCAGTCATGTTCACTTATTTATCCACTGATTAAACTTTTTAATTATGCAATATTGTTGTGATCTTGGTCAAGTGCTTTAAGGCCTTAGCAAAAAGTGTTATATAAATCAATACTTATTATCATTATATATATCTCAGTGATTGAGTAAATCTTGAATAGTTTAAAATTTCCCAAAAGTGTGAGATAAATGCAAATCGAGTTTCTTGTTTGGCATCTTCCATAAACAATGCCCATTACAAGAAGCACCACACTTTTGCTTTAAAAACAGTTTTTATTTTTTTATTTTTTAAACTCTTAGAACTGGTAGAACCAGCCCTCCCCCCCAAAATTTGCATACCAATGATAAAAATAAATGTGGTACACTTTTGCCTTTCATCGGCACAGAGTGGCCAGGTAGCAGATAGCAAAAATCTCAACCCAGCCACTCACCATTACATTTTACAGTCCCCAAAACTAACACACTCTGACATACAGACGGCATTGAACCAATGAGGTCATTGCTACATGCATTCATCGCCCAGTGGGTGAAATGTATTCAATAACAATTTGCATGTTTTAGCATACATCATTGCATGCAGGTATGTACATAAATAGAATAGTACATGTGTGGTAAGGCTAAGCAAAACGAATTACACTAACATGTATTGATAAAGGCTTAGTGAGATGTATATCAATTATGTGCTTCAAACATGGTGTAGAAGTCAATGGTTACACAGGAAGTGATAAAACATACCACAGGACAGGGATGTGCCCAGCCTTTCGAATTGAGGTGTGGCCAAGCTAAAAATTGCTGATTGGTTAAAATTTGTCAAAACAGCAGTCTAAAAGGGTATTTCAGCTGATGTCATGAGGTCACATGACTTTGTTTACATTACTATTTTTGTACACTTATTTAGACTTACAAACGCTTGCATGTTGTTATATAAGATAATTTTTGTAAGATAATTATGACAGAATCTTGCTGTGCCATTGGATGCACTAATAGATGTGTGCCAGGGAATAAAAAGATGTTTTCTCAATTTCCATCTGATCCTGATCGACGTTCGAAGTGGGTTTCTGCTGTACCACGTAACGTCTTTCAACCTTCAGTTCACCCTAGCATTTGCAGTGAGAACTTTATGCCAGGTATGTAGGCTTTGTCCTTGTCTGAGTATGGCGAACAATCAGATAGCGTTCACATAAATGTTACTCTTCATATACCAGGTGAATATATAAAATGTTAGGAAAATATAAAGTGAAAAATCGCCACAGCAAATTCGCTAAACTGGTGGTAGGTAGGTAAGAACTTTTAAGGCAGTATCTTTGTTGTACATGTGATGTGACTGAGCTGTGTGAAGATGCAAGAAACGTAACGACGTTTACCTGGCAAAATGGCTTCCAGATGAGTTAAGAGTTGCGTGATGAAATCCCTCTATACATTATTCAGTAGGTCAAATTTGACATGTACAGCAGATAATACAAGAGTAAAACTCTCACAAAATTTGGTCTTTTTTACTACATTTCTAAACCTTTTGTTTTACTTTTAGAGAAGATTGGCAAACCTAGCCAGTCGGTTCTCCAATCCCTGTGAACACATCCAAAATGGCTGAATTTACTTAATTTTCAAGCATTCAAAGGGTTAAAAGAAACCAGCTTCCAGGGGCTTTCCCTACTTTACCACCTTCCATGGTCCTGTACTCCCACCTTTTAGCAGTGGTAAACACATGTAGGATCTCTAACATTTTCAGATGAGAGACAAATGAATGCCAGCTTTATAAATTACAATCACCACACAGCAATAACCAAAACTATACATCATAAATCTATCCCTTTCACTACTAAAAGGAATACCGTTCATTTCAATAAAAAGCCTCCAATTAGGGGAACAGGCGATTTTTTTTTCTGAACAAGTTAATGACCTGTTACTAAGGCTTTAATGGTCACACATCAATGCCCAAATCCCGAGAGTACCTGAGAGAGTTGAACACACAATTACAATGACGGGGTCGTCGCCTGCGTATTCGGTTATGATAGTACAAATGCTATCACGAAACGCTTAATAAGACCCAGACGAGAACACAGGTACGACGTACGGACAGACATAACATGGACAACCAAGTCAATGTCCACGGCCTTTGATAACCAGTTGTGGTGCACTGGCGTGTCTACCCACCCCAGGCTTGAACCCTGGGCCTCGTGGTCTGTAGACAGGAATGATAACCGCTACACCACAGTAGGTAGAGAGTGCCTATCACAGCCAAAACAATTATATTCTCTCCAGTGCACACACCAGAAATAAGCTCCTTGCAATAACAATAGAAGCTGTACTTTGGACTGGCACGTATCGATCGCGTCAGCTTTACAAGCATGCATAGAAAAGTTTTCACAGATCTTGCTTGCTTTTAACTACATTGATGAATATACATAAAAAGCCTAAATTTATTTTCTGTATGTAAGTTTTGTGATTATTTAGCTGTATTTCATCTCTTTATGTATGATGCTGCACATTTAAAAAATGTTTTTTTTTTTATCTTTCCACAGCTGAAGACCAAATAAAAACAGCTGAAGCAAAAAAAAAAAACTTTTTGTCCAACTTTTCTTTCCAATTCAAATTATAAAAAAATATAGCTAGCATATTAAGATCTGTCATGTTTTTCTTTGATTGTGTTGGTGTTCAGAATTAAATTGAAAACGTGGACAGCTTTGTGTTGAAGTTATATAAAAAATAGGCCATAGGGCAATAAGGTAATGTATGGAAGTTATTTCAAACAAGAGCATGCAACATACTTTTGTTTATTGAAAGAAGGTTTGCTTGTGTCCCTATGATAAAAAGGTTTGCTTGTGTCCCTATGATAAAAAGCAAAGACAAGA
Source organism: Chiridota heheva (assembly GCA_020152595.1). Taxonomy (NCBI): domain Eukaryota; kingdom Metazoa; phylum Echinodermata; class Holothuroidea; order Apodida; family Chiridotidae; genus Chiridota; species Chiridota heheva. The sequence continues at coordinate 367,870 of JAIGNY010003802.1, forward strand.
ACCAAGAATATAAAGAGATTACTTCCTGAAAAAGGGGGAATGTCAAAAATAACAAATGAGGTTGGGGCAGCAATGTGTCTTGGTTACATTTTAAATTTTATTATAAAAACTTCATTTAGAGAGGTTGAAGATTTTATTTGAGAAAGGAATGTGAAAACTGTGTAATCATGAATCTTTGTTGAATGATATTAAACATCATATTTGAGAATGACAATGCATGCCAATTACAAAAACACTAACAAAAACACCCAAATCTAAACTGCATGTCAGCTTCTTTCTTTTCTTTTAAAATACCTTCATCACATAAACAATTCATTTCAAGATCAGAGACCAACAACATGCCATGAAGGAAAAATCATAGCGAGTGGCAGATGCTGACAGATATTCTCAGACCATCAAATACTTACATCTTTAAGTAAAAGGAACAGAAGTTATGCACTGTTTCAGATTTTATTAAGCAACCACCAATCACTGTAGACAAGACAACCTGGTTTGTGCTATCAGAGATACTTTCTGTCAGAGAATAAATGCAGCAACTACATTAATGTAAAAGCCTTCTTTGAAAGGTCAAATTTTTTAAGATTAGACCAAAAATGGAAACAACTAAATACATCTGTCTCACAGGAAGTGTATGATGATTTGGGTTTATATATGATGACAAGTACAAGCAGCATACAGTGTAGGTAGTATGTTGACACATCAGTTCAGTACATGCAAGCTTTAGAAGGATGTCTTGACCATACTGTCCTCCAAACTTACCAGTGCGCTGTTCAGTTTGTTTGGGTGCACTACTCTCAGAACCACTAATTGTTGTTATTTCAAATGTATAATTTCTTCCGGGAACCAAACCATCAATTGTTGAGGATGTATCACTCTTTCTTGCTGTAATTGGACTAACCAGAGTATCAGCAGGGTTGTATGTGATATTGTAGGAATCCCAATCACATTGTCCTCCTTTACAGGTGTCAAAGACTGCCCAGCTTAGTTCTACTGTTTTTGTGGTAGAATTAATAGCAGTGAAATTGTACACTGATTCTGGAACTAAAAGTAATACAAAGATGAAGAATTCAAAATCTTCATGCATCAGTACAAGTATTTGCAGGTAATGGAATATCATTCATTCTTCAAAGGAAACCAATGCCTTCAAGCTAGTAATGCAAATCCATTTAGCATCCATAATAGCAGTGAAATTAAAAGACTGATTCTGGAACTAGAAGTAATACAAAGATGAAGAATTCAAAATCTTCATGCATCAGTACAAGTATTTGCAGGTAATGGAATATCATTCATTCTTCAAAGGAAACCAATGCCTTCAAGCTAGTAATGCAAATACACTGATTCTTAAAAGTAATACAAAAAGGGGAATTTAAAAAAATATATTCTGGAACATATGATTTGAAAAACTATAAAATATTTACTTTGATGTATAACCTTTAGGAAGCAACAGATCAAAATTGGTGTCATTGCTTCAATATTAAAATAGAGTACCAACAAAGCAATTCTTCAAATATGAGATAAAACACAGAAAGACATTAACTCAATATGATAACATTGCAAGAATAAACACAATCTTTATGCACTCTTTTGCAGATTTGCCCAGGATGATAAAAGTAAACCATGCCAACTTAAATAACACCAGTTACCAGACAACAATAATCAAAACAATACTACAACTTTTATCAGCCCGCTTCACCTCTTTAAATAATACGCTTCAATCCAATAAAAGCTTTCAAAATCACTGGCAAAGAACATAAAGCAGCAGTTATTCTGAAGGCTTGACGTAATCAAATCTTTTTATTGATAACTTTGCTTCTTGTCCATGAGATAATATGCACAGAGAAGGAAATAGTACCATAGCTAAAAAAAAACACTTTAATATGAAATTTATGGAAGATATTTAATAACTTAAAGAATTTAATGATGAAATCAGACAACAGTTTGCAACTGTCAATGAGAATCACAGGAGAGGAACTCATTTCAAAGATAAACAAAAGCCATAACAACATGAATATACATGGCCCACATTAGCTTCAAGATTAGTTTTGGCTTTCTGGTATAATAAGGAATGAGACCAAGAAAATGCACACAGGTGGTTGGTTGATTGGACTGACATCACTTTGACAGTCAGAACAATACATGTCAGAAGGAAAGGAAAGGAAAGTTTGAGTGTTTTAGCAACTAATCGATTAAGGTTGTAGAAAAGAAGGTAAATAGACCAAAATTAAGATTGTAAAATGACAGAAGTGGAGGAGAGAAAAGAAGAAAGGAGCAAACAAAAAAGTAGCACAAGAGAGGAAAGAACCATAAAGGGTAAAGAGTGGAAGCAAGAAGGTCATGGGTACATGACAGATGAGGTGGAGGCAACAATGCCTCTTTGTTAGATTTTAGATTCTTTTGCAAAAGTTTAGTTTGCTTAGGAAGTTGAGAATATAGAAGACAGGATCAAAGCTCAAGTACACCTCGATCAGCTTTTAAAAAGAGACTTTGTTGCTCAAAGCAGGCACAGTTTAGAACAATATTAAAAGTAACAAATCCAGAACAAAGATATTAAAAATATCATGAGTGGCAAATCTAGAGCAGGAAGGTTGGACATTACCTTTGAAGGTAGGAGTGAAAACTGAATAAATGTTATTCTCAGTCACTAATATGCTAACAGATGTTATGCAATATTACAGACTTTATGTATAGGCAAGCATCAACAATTATTAATACAAAAACACATGTTGAACTTTCAAATTTACTTTGTCAGAGATCAAAAAGAAGCAAATACAAGTATCTGTGAAAATGGTATTCATGCAAACCAAGTTTTGAGAATTCAACAAAAAGAGACAACTAAATATAACTGTTTCGCAGGAAGTGTATGATGATTTGGGTTTATATATGATGACAAGTACAAGCAGCATACAGTGTAGGTAGTATGTTGACACATCAGTTCAGCACATGCAAGCTTTAGAAGGATGTCTTGAACATACTGTCCTCCAAACTTACCAGTGCGCTGTTCAGTTTGTTTGGGTGCACTACTCTCAGAACCACTAATTGTTGTTATTTCAAATCTATAATTTCTTCCGGGAACCAAACCATCAATTGTTGAGGATGTATCACTCTTTCTTGCTGTAATTGGACTAATCAGAGTATCAGCAGGGTTGTATGTGATGTTGTAGGAATCCCAATCACATTGTCCTCCTTTACAGGTGTCAAAGACTGCCCAGCTTAGTGCTACTGTCTTTGTGGTAGAATTAATAGCAGTGAAATTGTACACTGATTCTGGAACTAGAAGTAATACAAAGATGAAGAATTCAAAATCCTCATGCATCAGTACAAGTATTTGCAGGTAATGGAATATCATTCATTCTTCAAAGGAAACCAATGCCTTCAAGCTAGAAATGCAAATCCATTTAGCATCCAAAATAGCACTGAAATTAAAGACTGATTCTGGAATTAGAAGTAATACAAATATAAAGAATTCAAAACCTTCATGCATCAGTACAAGTATTTGCAGGTAATGGAATATCATTCATTCTTCAAAGGAAACCAATGCCTTCAAGCTAGTAATGCAAATCCATTTAGCATCCATAATAGCAGTGAAATTAAAGACTGATTCTGGAACTAGAAGTAATACAAAGATGAAGAATTCAAAACATTCATGTATCAGTACAAGTATTTGCAGGTAATGGAATATCATTCATTCTTCAAAGGAAACCAATGCCTTCAAGCTAGTAATGCAAATCCTTTTAAAAGAAAGGGGAAAATATATTCTGGAACATATGATTTGAAAAACTTTAATATATTTACTTTGATGTGTAACCTTTAGGAAGCAACAGATCAAAATTGGTGTCACTGCTTCAATATTAAAATAGAGTACCAACAAAGCAATTCTTCAAATATGAAATAAAACACAGAAAGACATTAACTCAATATGATAACATTGCAAGAATAAACACAATCTTTATGCACTCTTTTGCAGATTTGCCCAGGATGATAAAAATAAACCATGCCAACTTAAATAACATCAGTTACCAGACAACAATAATCAAAACAATACTACAACTTTTATCAGCCCGCTTCGCCTCTTCAAATAATACGCTTCAATCCAATAAAAGCTTCCAAAATCACTGGCAAAGATCATAAAGCAGCAGTTATTCTGAAGGCTTGACATAATCAAATCTTTTTATTGATAACTTTGCTTCTTGTCCATGAGATAATATGCACAGAGAAGGAAATAGTACCATAGCTAAAAAAAAACACACTTAAATATGAAATTTATGGAAGATATTCAATAACTTAAAGAATTTAATGATAAAATCAGACAACAGTTTGCAACTGTCAATGAGAATCACAGGAGAGGAACTAATTTCAAAGATAAACAAAAGCCATAACAACATGAATATACATGGCCCACATTAGCTTCAAGATTAGTTTTGGCTTCCTGGTATAATAAGGAATGAGACCAAGAAAATGCACACAGGTGGTTGGTTGATTGGACTGACATCACTTTGACAGTCAGAACAATACATGTCAGAAGGAAAGGAAAGGAAAGTTTGAGTGTTTTAGCAACTAATAAATTAAGGTTGTAGAAAAGAAGGTAAATAGATCAAAATTAAGATTGTAAAATGACAGACGTGGAAGAGAGAAAAGAAGAAAGGAGCAAACAAAATTAGTAGCACAAGAAAGGAAAGAACCATAAAGGGTAAAGAGTGGAAGCAAGAAGGTCATGGGTACATGACAGATGAGGTGGAGGCAACAATGCCTCTTTGTTAGATTTTAGATTCTTTTGTAAAAGTTTAGTTTGCTTAGGAAGTTGAGAATATAGAAGACAGGATCAAAGCTCAAGTACACCGTGATCAGCTTTTGAAAAAAAAACTTCGGTGCTCAAAGCAGGCACAGTCCAGAACAATATTACAAGTAACAAGTCCAGAACAAAGATATTAAAAGTAACATGAGTGGCAAATCTAGAGCAGGAAGGTTGGACATTACCTTTGAAGGTAGGAGTGAAAACTGAATAAATGTTATTCTCAGTCACTAATATGCTAACAGATGTTATGCATCATTACAGACTTTATGTATAGGCAAGCATCAACAATTATTAATACAAAAACACATGTTGAACTTTCAAATTTACTTTGTCAGAGATCAAAAAGAAGCAAATACAAGTATCTGTGAAAATGGTATTCATGCAATCCAAGTTTTGAGAATTCAACAAAAAGCGACAACTAAATATAACTGTTTCGCAGGAAGTGTATGATGATTTGGGTTTATATATGATGACAAGTACAAGCAGCATACAGTGTAGGTGGTATGTTGACACATCAGTTCAGCACATGCAAGCTTTAGAAGGATGTCTTGACCATACTGTCCTCCAAACTTACCAGTGCGCTGTTCAGTTTGTTTGGGTGCACTACTCTCAGAACCACTAATTGTTGTTATTTCAAATATATAATTTCTTCCGGGAACCAAACCATCAATTGTTGAGGATGTATCACTCTTTCTTGCTGTAATTGGACTAACCAGAGTATCAGCAGGGTTGTATGTGATGTTGTAGGAATCCCAATCACATTGTCCTCCTTTACAGGTGTCAAAGACTGCCCAGCTTAGTGCTACTGTCTTTGTGGTAGAATTAATAGCAGTGAAATTGATTCTGGAACTAGAAGTAATACAAAGATGAAGAATTCAAAACTGATTCTGGAACTAGAAGTAATTACAAAGATGAAGAATTAATGCTAAAATCTTAAAGACTGATGCATCAAAGATACAAAAATTATTTGCAGGTAATGGAATATCATTCATTCTTCAAAGGAAACCAATGCCTTCAAGCTAGTAATGCTAATCCTTTTAGCATCCATAATAGCAGTGAAATTAAAGACTGATTCTGGAACTAGAAGTAATACAAAGATGAAGAATTCAAAAATTCCATCAGTACAAGTATTTGCAGGTAATGGAATATCATTCATTCTTCAAAGGAAACCAATGCCTTCAAGCTAGTAATGCAAAGCCATTTAGCATCCATAATAGCAGTGAAATTAAAGACTGATTCTGGAACTAGAAGTAATACAAAGATGAAGAATTCAAAACATTCATGCATCAGTACAAGTATTTGCAGGTAATGGAATATCATTCATTCTTCAAAGGAAACCAATGCCTTCAAGCTAGTAATGCAATCCTTTTAAAAGAAAGGGGAAAATATATTCTGGAACATATGATTTGAAAAACTATAAAATATTTACTTTGATGTATAACCTTTAGGAAGCAACAGATCAAAATTGGTGTCACTGCTTCAATATTAAAATAGAGTACCAACAAAGCAATTCTTCAAATATGAGATAAAACACAGAAAGACATTAACTCAATATGATAACATTGCAAGAATAAACACAATCTTTATGCACTCTTTTGCAGATTTGCCCAGAATGATAAAAATAAACCATGCCAACTTAAATAACACCAGTTACCAGACAACAATAATCAAAACAATACTACAACTTTTATCAGCCCGCTTCGCCTCTTCAAATAATACGCTTCAATCCAATAAAAGCTTCCAAAATCACTGGCAAAGAACAAAAAGCAGCAGTTATTCTGAAGGCTTGACGTAATCAAATCTTTTAATTAATAACTTTGCTTTTTGTCCATGAGATAATATGCACAGAGAAGGAAATAGTGCCATAGCTAGAAAAAAAAAAAACTTAAATATGAAATTTATGGAAGATATTTAATAAGTTAAAGAATTTAATGATGAAATCAGACAACAGTTTGCAACTGTCAATGAGAAATCACAGGAGAGAAACTCATTTCATAAAGATAAACAAAAGCCACAACAACATGAATATACATGGCCCACATTAGCTTCAAGATTAGTTTTGGCTTCCTGGTATAATAAGGAATGAGACCAAGAAAATGCACACAGGTGGTTGGTTGATTGGACTGACATCACTTTGACAGTCAGAACAATACATGTCAGAAGGAAAGGAAAGGAAAGTTTGAGTGTTTTAGCAACTAATAAATTAAGGTTGTAGAAAAGAAGGTAAATAGATCAAAATTAAGATTGTAAAATGACAGAAGTGGAAGAGAGAAAAGAAGAAAGGAGCAAACAAAATTAGTAGCACAAGAGAGGAAAGAACCATAAAGGGTAAAGAGTGGAAACAAGAAGGTCATGGGTACATGACAGATGAGGTGGAGGCAACAATGCCTCTTTGTTAGATTTTAGATTCTTTTGTAAAAGTTTAGTTTGCTTAGGAAGTTGAGAATATAGAAGACAGGATTAAAGCTCAAGTACACCTCGATCAGCTTTAAAAAGAGACTTTGTTGCTCAAAGCAGGCACAGTCCAGAACAATACTAAACGTAACAAATCCAGAACAAAGATATTAAAAATAACATGAGTGGCAAATCTAGAGCAGGAAGGTTGGACATTACCTTTGAAGGTAGGAGTGAAAACTGAATAAATGTTATTCTCAGTCACTAATATGCTAACAGATGTTATGCATCATTACAGACTTTATGTATAGGCAAGCATCAACAATTATTAATACAAAAACACATGTTGAACTTTCAAATTTACTTTGTCAGAGAATAAAAAAAGCAAATACAAGTATCTGTGAAAATGGTATTCATGCAATCCAAGTTTTGAGAAAACAAGAAAAAGCGACAACTAAATATAACTGTTTCGCAGGAAGTGTATGATGATTTGGGTTTATATATGATGACAAGTACAAGCAGCATACAGTGTAGGTAGTATGTTGACACATCAGTTCAGCACATGCAAGCTTTAGAAGAATGTCTTGACCATACTGTCCTCCAAACTTACCAGTGCGCTGTTCAGTTTGTTTGGATGCACTACTGTCAGAACCACTAATTGTTGTTATTTCAAATATATAATTTCTTCCGGGAACCAAACCATCAATTGTTGAGGATGTATCACTCTTTCTTGCTGTAATTGGACTAACCAGAGCATCAGCAGGGTTGTATGTGATGTTGTAGGAATCCCAATCACATTGTCCTCCTTTACAGGTGTCAAAGACTGCCCAGCTTAGTGCTACTGTCTTTGTGGTAGAATTAATAGCAGTGAAATTGTACACTGATTCTGGAACTAGAAGTAATACAAAGAATAACAAGAAAGAAATCCACAGAGTTGCTGATCTCACTACCTTAAGCGTACAGCATAGTGGGGGACATAGCTAACAGGGTTACTATAGCTTTGTGACTTTTGATGGATTGCACTGCCCATGGGAGCTCGAGTTCAAGCAGATGTTGAGACAGGCTTGGCTATTTTTCTTTATGTATGTTGATGGATTGTACTGCCCATGCGAGTACAAACAGACCTTTGACCTCTTAATCCCAGAGTCTATGGGACACAATTCATGTACCAAGGTATCATAGTACAACATATAGGTCTTGTATTTTTTGAGTTAAAAATGGTGCAAAAATGTACACGTTAGTACATAAATACCCCCTTAAATCACATATTTGACCTCTGACCCTTATCACTGAAATAACTTCTGTAATTTTTCACATTTATCATACCCTACTGTATGGCACCATTCATGCTCATGTCACACTTACCATTCTATAACTATAGGGGAAAAATGGTAAAAAAGGTCAATAGCTCTGTGACCTTTTGATCCCAGTGTCTACGAGACAAAAATTCATGTACCAAGGTGTCATGGTACAACCCATGTGCAACATAGGGTTGCATAGGTCTTTACTTTAAAATGCCACAAAATATTGCATAAAAAAACACTTATTTGACCTTTGACCTCCAATTATTTTTCCAATTTTGTTAGAATGTTAAATTCTACCACCCTATGCAATTTGTAAAGATACCAAGTAATTCCTTTAAAAGATACAGCCATCACCAAAAACTCACCCCATTTGACCTGTGACCTTTGTACCCCAAAACCTTGGAGACAATAGTTCCAGGCCAGGGGTACATGTGTCAACCAATTTTGGTTTATGTGTGTATTACAGTTTTTGAGTTATAAGTCACACAAAATTGTTTGTTGCATACGCACACACACACCCACGCACAGACACACACACAAACACACGGACAGACGCAAAAATCACCAAGCTTTGTCCCATTCCAAATACTTATGACCCCAAACCCTTAAAATGAGGTCATAATATGAGACTCCCTGGTGGGCCCCACCAGCCCCCTTAATATCAAGGGGGGTGGCGATGAAGTGTAGGAGGTATATGATTTGCATCTAACGCTGATAATGTTTTTGTGGTGGTTATTGTGGTGCTAGTATAGAACCATAACACACAATGCAGTTCGAATAGCGCACTGTACAACCAATCATCAAAAACAGTATTTAAAATTATTCAAAACTATGACATTTGGTGTACATCACCTGCACGCGTTGGTCTAAAATCCAACAAGGATGTCACTCGCCTTGTGGTGCCAAGAACTAATCATGTCAGTGGGGACTGCGCCTTTTCTGTCCTGGGACCACATTTGTGGAATAATCCACCTATTGCAATCCGTCCGGCTCAAACTGTTTATACTTTTAAGAAGGCTCTTAAAACTAATCTTTTTCCTACTAATTAAGTGTTATGCTGTCTATAATATTTATTTTTTTGTTTTATTTATCTAGTTTTTGATTTTTAACAATTCTTTTATGCTTGTATATTGAGTTTGTCTATGAATTTTTAATTTTATTGTAAAGCATGAGAGGCGCTATATAAATAAGTACAATAATAATAATAATAATAATAATAATAATAATAATAATAATAATAATAATAATAATAATAATAATAATAATAATAATAATAATAATAATAATAATAATAATAATAATAATAATAATAATAATAATGATAAAGATAATAATAATAATAATAATGATAACAATAATAATAATAATAATAATAATTGAACTATATATTCAGTTTCACATTGAGGAACCAAAGACCCACTAACATTTTATATATTTTTTTTAAAAGGAATAATCCTGTGGATTTTCATTTTTATATATATGATAGAGGATTGTGAAAGAAACAATGTGGTGTAAAAATAATGTTGATATCTTTTTCCGTTCAGGAGTTATTGCATTTCAAATATTGCGTGAGTGTGTTGAAAAGTGACCTCACAGTGTACTGTGTGATGTCATATAGGCATACCCAAGACAACTGAGACAGCATAAACTACAGGCTCTCATGGGCCTCTGATGAAGCAGGGAGCATCAACTGCCTGTTCTCATGACATCATAAATTGCAGGTTCTCATGGGAGCATACACTACAGGCTCTCACGGGAGCATAAAATGCAGGCTCTCATGACAGCATAAACTGCAGATATTCGCGACAACATAAACTGTATTCACTCACGACAGCATAAACTGCAGACTCTCCCTAAAGCTGATGAAGCAGAAAGCATAAACTGCACATTCTCATGGGAGCATACCCTCTAGGTTCTAATGAGAGCATAAACTGCAGGTACTTATGGAAGCACACACTACAGGTTCTCACAAGCATAACTGCAGGCTTCCATGAGAGCATACACTCTAAGTTCTCATGCGAGCATAAACTGCAGGCTCTCATGACAGCATACATTGCATGCTCTCCTGACAGCATAAACTGCAAGCTTTCCTTAGGCTCTGATGAAGCAGACAGCATAAACTGCAGGTTCTTATGGAACCATGCTCTCTAGGTTCTGAGAGCATAAACTGCAGGTTCTCATGGGAGCACACACTACAGGCTTTCATGACAGCATAAACTGCAGGTTCTCATGAGAGCATAAACTGCAAGTACTTATGGAAGCACACACTACAGGTTCCCACGAGCATAACTGTAGGCTTCCATGAGAGCATACACTTTAAGTTCTCATGTGAGCATAAACTGCAGGCTCTCATGACAGCATACATTGCATGCTCTCGTGACAGCATAAACTGCAGGCTCTCCTTAGGCTCTGATGAAGCAGACAGCATAAACTGCAGGTTCTCATGGAACCATGCTCTCTAAGTTCTGAGAGCATAAACTGCAGGTTCTCGTGGGAGCACACACTACAGGCTTTCATGACAGCATAAACTGCAGGTTCTCATGAGAGCATAAACTGCAGGTTCTCATGTCAGCATAAACTGCAGGCTCTCATGAGAGCACAAACTGCAGGTTCTCATGTCAGCATAAACTGCAGGCTCTCATGACAGCATAAACTGCAGGTTCTCATGAGAGCATAAACTGCAGGTTCTCATGTCAGCATAAACTGCAGGCTCTCATGACAGCATAAAATGCAGGCTCTCATGACAGCATAAACTGCAGGTTCTCATGTCAGCATAAACTGCAGGTTCTCATGCGAGCATAAACTGCAGGCTTTCATGACAGCATAAACTGCAGGCAATCATGACAGCATAAACTGCAGGTTCTCATGACAGCATAAACTGCAGGTTCTCATGTCAGCATAAACTGCCATCTCTCATGAGCATAAACTGCAGGCTCGCATAAGGCAGAATCTCATTTTGTTTCTCTATTTCCTGAAAAACATAGCAGAATCTCATTTTGTTTGTCTGCTTTATAACAAGCATAGCAGAATCTCATTTTATTTGTGTTTCATAACGAGCATAGCAGAATCTCTTTTTGTTTGTTTCATAGTAGCCATAGCATAATCTCTTTTTGTTTCATAACAAGCATAGAATAATCTAAATTTGGAAGATCTCAGTTTGCTTGTTTTAAAGCAAATTCCACCTACACTTTGGTGTAATCAGGATTTTCCTGGTTTTTGTGGACAACCTCCAGATAATATAACTCAGATGCAAATGTTGCAATGTATATCATAACAACTACTTACTTAGTCTTTGCACAAATGTTTTTGCATCACTGGTCTCACTTCCACTGATGACTTCAACTTTGAACTCATATTCTCTTCCTGGTACCAAATCCGTTACAACTGTAGAATTGACACTTTGGTCTACAATGGTGGAATTTTTACCATCAGGTGGAGAGTGACTGATATTATAAGAGTCCCAGACACAACCACCGCTAGCACAATCTCTTTTATCTTGCCATGTCACTGTCAAATTTCTTGTAAAGTAGTCACCATATTTAGCATATTCCACACTTTCTGGCCCTGAAAAAATAAACATTAAAATTGATACAATATTAGAATAAAAAGGTATATAGAATAAAAATAGATAGTATCATAGTGAATGGTTCATCCCTCATTGGTTTGTTTGGAGAGGCTTAACTGCACCACAACAGCAAAGGTCAAATTATGCTTGAGAGGCTAGATTATAACAAAGGTAGGAAAAAAACAAATTATCCGACATATGGTGGAGAGTCAATAGACATGAAGCTAAGATCATAAGAGAAAGTGCGATGGGGTAATAAAAATATAAAGTAAAATATGGAGACAGGGGGGATGGGAAAAGAAGACTTAATACAGATGTAGATGGAGGTGTGATGAAGAAAGAAGATCATTTTATTCGGGTTTTATTTTTCTTCAGGAAAAGCTCTGCAATGGAAATGTAATGAGTGAAGGAAGCTCTGGGGAGGTTGTACAGGGGGAAGTCAATGAGGACATGATAGACAGTGATTGGGCAGTGACAGTTATTGCATAGCAGTGGAGGAGCCGCTAAGGAGGTTGGAGTGTGTGAGGTGGGTGTGGCCAATCCTAAGGTGGGTAGTGTGGGCGCTGTCTTCAATTCAAAGAATATGAGTAGTGGGTTTGGTCGGAATGGTGGGCTGGATGTTTGCCAGTGGTCACAAACAAGGAAAGTGACAAGCAGTTTGATGTCAGGATGGGTTTTGAAAAGAAGGGGGGCCAGGGGGTGGTTGAGAGCAAAGCACAGGGGGTGGGGGTGGAGGTTGAGAGCAAGCCTAGCAGCAGGGGTGGGGGTTTGATGTCAGGAGCAGGGTGGGGTGGGGTTGAGGAAGAAGGGGGGGTGGGGTGGAGGTTGAGAACAAGCCTAGCAGCTGAATCACCTTTGTCATTACTGGGGATGACGACATGGCTGGGAATCCAGAATAAAAATAATGCTTTTCCTGCAGAGGGAGGGGAAAGGAGTTTATGGAGGATGAGGTGGGACGTAGGGTTATCCCATTAAAGGTTGAGTAAAGATGTATGGAGGACAGACTTGTGAGTCTTACAAGATGGCAAAGTGCCTGAGCAGAGAGTACTCAATATAGTCGAAGGCAAGCAGGACTGCCTTGGCTTCAGCCAAAAGATACACGAGTAGTTGGATAGCCTGCTACTGCAGGTGATGGCTTGGGATGTTGGCAGCAGAAGGCAACAAGAAGCCCTCGGAGCCATCAATATAGATGTGGAGGTGCAGTTGGAAAGGTGTATTTGATTTGGTTGTGGAGGTTAATGAAGATGATGGAGTGGGTTTGGGCTTTGTGATGAGTGGAAGTGTCTATGTCTCCCACTTACCAAGATATGATCAATTTGGTTCCTGCCCTGTCCCCAGCTTGAATCCAGGTTTGTTTGTAAATAAATATTAGTAATGTGGGAAAATGGTGCCTATCAAGTGATAATCAAGTTACTGAGCCCACAAAACTCAGTTAACCTGCTGCCATTCTCGCTTCTCTCACCAATACCATTCTTCCCCATGACGTGCTGGTATCCTTCATTATCTGACCTGCCTTTCGCATTAAAGTCACCTGGAACAATTAGAATATCATGCTTGTGGATGCCCTGTACCACAGACTGCAACTATTCATGAAATAGATCTTCGTCTTCATCACTTGAATCAATGGTAGGTGCATGTTTGTTTGTTTGCTTGATGAAGGCTTAACGACACCATGACAGTGAGGGTCAAATTGTGCCGGAGAGATTAGATCATTCCAGAGGTAGGAAGAAAAGAAAATAGGAGATTACGAACAATGGAAGTGATAAGTGGTTTGATGTCAGAAAGGGTTTTGGGAAAGGGGGTAGGGTTAAGTTGAGGGCAAACTTAAGGCTAAATCAGCTCTCTCATTGCCGGGGATGCCAACATTGCTGGGTATCCAGAAGAAAAGAATACTTTTCCTGCAAAGGAGGGCGAAAGGAGTTTACAAAGGAGGAGGTGGACTTCGGGTTATCCCACCTAAGATTGAGAAATGAAATGGAATGACTGTTTTCACCCGACACTTCACTTCGGACCTGTCTGGCTTGAAAGACATAGTCCGGCATAGCTCCTCAGATCACAAAGGTATGCAAGCCCCACCACCTTGACAAGGTAACAGTCATTGTGGGGAGGATGGCAGTATTGAGTATGATTAACTGGTCCAGGGTACTGCAATCTTTCCGAAAGCTGCTTTGGTGAGGGGAGGGGATCTTATTGGTTTCAAGGAACAAATTTAGCCTCTGGTTATCCTTTTCATGATCTTGCAGGACAACAGGTAAGGGCAATGGGGCAGTAGCTGGAGGGGTAATTGGTATCTTTCCCATTTGAGAAATGGGGGTGATGATAGCTGTTCTCCAGATGAGGGGAAAGGAAGTGAGGTCCAGATGTGGTTGAGGATAGTGAGAAGGATTTTGATGGCCTTGTTGGAATTTTTTTCTCAAAAACTAGTAAGGAGTTTTTTATCATGAGCTTTTTTGTTTGTTTTAAAAGCATCAGAGTAGTTGGCAGAGGAGGAGATTTGGCTGAAAGAAGCGGTGTTTGTGTTGAAATTTTTAAGGGTATCTTTCTGTTCTTGATGGCGGTTTTGCAGTCATCATTCAACCAGGGGTTGGCGGTGGTTTGGGGGTTTTGGAAATGAAGCAGGTAGTGATGTTGATAAGGATGTTACTGAAGTTTGACATGGGGTCCTCACACTTAAGTAGATGGGGAAAGGTACGAGTTACCAATGGTTTTAAAAAGGGGCCAATTGGCCTTCTTAAGGTACCAGTTAGAGGTGTGGTCAGTAGGGGTTTGAAGGTGAAAGTTTGCAGGTTGGAGTGAATCAGGAGAGGGTAGTGGTCACTACCACAGAGGTCAGCAGTGACTTTCCAACAACCAAAATCAAGGAGGTGGCTGGGGAAACAAACAGACAGGTCAATGCAAGAAAGAGAGCCCGTGAAGGGGGAAAGATATGTCGGGGAGTTAGTGTTGAGTAAAGAGAGGCTGTGCTGCTGAGGAGAGGCTGTGCTGCTGAAGAGTATTTTCCATGAGCTTGCCTCTAAGGGTGATCTTATTGGAGCCCCACAGGGGGTTATGACCGTTGAAACCACTAAATAGGATGAAAGGGGAAGGGAGTTGGGAGATAGGTTGTTAAGGCTGGTAGGCTGTACACATTGGTGTTGTGAGGAGGTAAAGATTGCAGAGGGTAAAGGTTTTGTGGAGGGAGATAGAGACACAGATGGCTTGAAGGTTGGTGTTTACATAGATAAGACTGTCTAATGAAAACGGAGACACCGCCACAGGTTTGTTGGCTTTCACTTGGTGTTTATGGTAGCAAGGAAATTATTGAGGGAATAATAATTGGTCATTTTCAGGAAGGTCTCTTGTAGGCATAAGGCGACTGGGTTGAAATTTGTGGCTAAAAGGTCAACTCCTTTTGAATTGGCCTTAAGGCTCCTGATGTTTCTTTGTATAATGTTGTTGTTATTGTTCATGGTTCGCCATAAGTGGGAGGGGGGTATCTAGAGGATGATATATTCTTGAAAATGGGACGTGAGGTATGTTCAGTAAGGCAGGTTGGTGTTTGATGGCATTCAAAGTGTTGGGGGGGGGGGAGAAGGGGGGTCTTGGATGAGGAAGGTAGGTGGGGGAGAGGTGGAGGTGGATTGTGGGTGTGGTTGGGTTGGTGGCAACGGAAATGGGCTTAGGGCTCTGCAAGTAGAGCCAGGTGACGTCGGTTTGGGTGTGAGTCCGCTTTAGTGGTGTTACGGGTAGCGGTGCTGTTAATGTTTTGGGAAACTTGTGTTGTAAGAGGGTTTTGTGTGAAAGGAGGTGAGACATTTTTTCCTGGCCTCCGGGTAGGTTATGTTGGGACTGGGGGTTTTGAGTTTGGTTACTTGGTTTTCTGGAAGCCAGCTGGATCATTCTCTAAAAAAAAAGGGGTGCTTGGTGAGATGTTTGTCATCACAATTGGTACAACGTGGGAGTTGAAACGGAAGGTTTAAAGATCTGTGGCTCCACATTTTCAATAGCGCAATTGGCTGCAGCAGTTTTTCCTGTGGCCGAACCACTGGCATTTGTGAAAACGGAGAAGTTGGAGGATATAAGGGGTGATGGGAATTCTGAGGCATCCTGCAGTGATGTGGGAGGTGAGGGTTGGGGTACAAAAAGTTAGAGAGATGGTGTTGGTGGGTGTTGTAGCACCATCTCTCCTGAGTACGAGATGATGGGCCTCGATCACACGTTGTTCGGAGAGTTCCTCAAGGAGATCTTTATCGTTGAACAGGCTAGATCCCATGTTCTGATAACACTCTTGCTGGAATTCACAAAGCAGTGGGGGTAACAGCGATGTCTATACCAGAATTATTCAATTGGCTAGGGAGTTGGAGGAGAGGAGGGTCTTGGCTTGGTTAGGTGTCCCTTGGTGTGATCTGAGAGTGGAAACCTTAGGAAAGATTCCGACAAGGCCATGAATTGTTCTTTGTGGATGAGGAAGGGGATACTTTTTTGAATGAGACTTCTTTGTTGTTGGCAATGATAATTAAAATTTTCGGGACTGGGGCTTAGGAATCCTTGTGCTAATATACTGTACATACACACAGTTCACTAAATTACTCCCTGGAGACAGTCATTCTTTAAAACCCTGAAAAATCCTTAACACAATATGACTCTCACCAATAGAGAGATTCCTCATTGTGTAGCTTTTAAGGTTTCAGGAAAGGCAGGAGTTTTTATTGTTGTGGGAAATTCATGTGAATAAGCAAGATGACAGACCACTGCAAGTTATCAAAGAACCTTCCTTTTCTTCATATTTTCGTTATCAGCCTCCTCATTTCAAAGTTTGGTTCAGAAATGTTTTGATTTTAAAACTTTATCAAAATATTTCACTATGACATTTGTGTTTACAATTATACTAAATTATTATTATCATTATCATTATCATCATTATCATTATCATTAATATTATTACTATTATTATTATTATTATTATTATTATTATTATTATTATTATCATTATTATTATTATCATTATTATATAATTTTATTTTATTTTTATTTATTTTGTAAAAGCTTATTGGGGGTGAGGAGAAAGGAACTTTTAAATTCTTTTTATTGTTAAAAAACACTGCTCAAACAGAGTTGATAAGGCCTCACTTTAGGACATTTTGACAACTACAAAATGCCTTTTTTGAATGAACATGCAACTGTGCCACATAGGGAGGCAAATATTCAAAAAGTCTGCATATGTAATATGCATTTTATGACAATGTTTCTACAATTTATACAAGAAGATGGAGATGGATTGGGCATGTGCTAAGGAGAGAAAATGATTATTATGTGAAAATCACATTGTCGTGGGCCCCGGGGAAAAGCAGGAAAAGAGGAAGACCAAAAACAACTTGGAGAAGTACAGTTGAGAAAGAGAGGAAGGAGCTTGGGTGGAATAGTTGGTGAGAGGCCACAAAATTTGCAAGAGACGGGAAGAAATGGAAGAAGCTACTCCATGAAGCCTTAATCTCTACGGTCAGGAGAGGAAAGTGGTAAGGTAAGAATGACAATATTTCTGAAATTCATCAAAATATACTTTAACTCTGCAGACACCATCAAGAGAATAAAACCCTTCATGGCAGTACAGTTTCATTGCTGCACCAAGAAGCGACATAAGAATCATGATTAGTCAATGTCATGAATGTTCAATTCAGGAATATTCAATGTCATGAATATTCATGTCATGAATATTCAATGTAAAGTTTAAAGAATAGTACTGCAAAAATTTCCTTACCTTAACCTTACCTTAAATCTCTTTGTGCCCTGTGGCACATAAGGCCATGAAATTCGCTCTCCAACCTTCATGATCCTCTGCAGCTCTCTGTACCTATGACCAACTTCTCCACCCATATTTATCCCTCTCTTTTGTCACCGTCCTCCTCCATGTTATCTTCGGTCTTCCAACTTTCCTCTTTCCCTCTGGTGCCCACTCTAATGCTACTCTTACATGACTCATCATCTCTTCCATGACTCGTCACCTCTTGCCTCATCACATGCCCAATCCAATTCCATCTACGTCTCCTTAATTCATCACTAATTCTATTAACCCCTGTTAACTCCATGATCCTCCCATTGCTCACCAATTCTGCCCAAGATATTCTTAACATTCGTCTTAAGCACTTGAACTGAAATGCATCTAACCTTTGTTCTTCCCTCTTTGTCACTTTCCAAGCTTCACTTCCATATAGTAATACTGAGTGTACTAATTTTTTTTTTTTTTTTAACAGTATTTATTTAGCACTTAAATTTCAATAAGGTCAATTTCCATATTCAAATTTCTGTGTAAAAGGTATATTGCTTCACTCTCCCTACAATTCTTTTGATAAACTGTTACATTCCTCTTTAGTACTGCTTTCCTGTATGAATTTTATATTAGTTGATAGAATGTGGCTGTGCCGTATCAGAATTCCCATATTTTTGAGATGCAAGCCAATTTCTGACCAATGACCACAATTTAACCACAAAGTAGATATACAACCAGAACCAAAAAGTTATGTGGTTCCGATGCTTTTTTTTTTCATATGCTGATTAATTTGCAAGTTTCGTATTGACTGTCATGTCATTGCATATCATGAAATATTTGTTCCAGGATATTTATTCATAAGCCACAACCACCATGCATGATGAAGATCAATAAAATAGACATACCTATTGACACCACTAGCATGTGCACAATAATTAACAACATTATCATAGCAAGTATGATGCAAAATAGACATACGTTTGCTCATGTATCATATTTGAATAATTTTACGTTAAGCCCCACCTACTAATTAATATGCATGGTATCACCACCAAAACTTACAAGGCACATCCACAGACCCTGGGCTATCTGTGTACCACATATGACTTGAATCCAATTTATCGTTCTTTAGATATTGTGTTTACAAGCTCTTTTTCAGCAAAATCATATTAAGTCCCGCCCACTATATATATTAATGAAATTCAACGTTTTTATACCATGAACATGTACACACTGGTACACACTAACAACATAACTATGCCAAATATGAAACAAAACAGAAAACAGATATTCGGTTGTTACAATATGAGCGTTTCAAGATTTTTACATTAAGTTCTGCCTACTCATTAATATGCATGACATCACCACAAAAACAATATGGTACATCTACAGACCATGGGCTGTATGTATACCACATATGACATGAATCCACTGTAAAAATATCGTGTTTACGAGCTGGCTGTCACATATGCCATTTATGACCGAGGACTTCGACAAAAACTTCTGAAAAGTTCTAATGAAGATCTTAGCTTAAATTACGTCAGAATGCTCCTCTGAAGTTTCTGATACATTTGCATGTAAATTATTCCAAGGACCCATATTGAAAGTCCTCGGTCGGGTTTCAAGTACTCAGCTTGTTTGTAAGTCCTCAGTTGATCAATGGTTTTACAGGTTCAGGTCCCCGGAAGCTTAGTAATACCAACACAGACAAACACACACACATTTAGAAATTCAAGATGTTTGTGAGGACTTGACTAGACACGTGTGTCACCACCATCACACAGATTCATACATCATGTTGAACGAGGACCATTTTAAATTTATGTTAGACCCCCTCTGATGTTTCTGATGCATTTGCATGCAAATACTTCTGGGGACCCGTATTTGAGTCCTCGGACAGAAATTCAGTCCTCGGTTGTTCTAGGTTAAACAGGTTCAGGTCCTCGGAGATGTATGGCATACAAACACAATACATACACACCCACACACATACAGTACATACACACACGGCATCATGACCGCATAAGTTCCTGATGCTATCGCTTTGGAACCAAAAATGAGTGCAATAAGTGCACATCTCTTGCCAAGACACTACTGAACATGTTCATTTTTAATCTTATTGCACCCAATTTTGTTCACTTTGCTTCAGTAATAATCTTGTGAGAAAATAAGGCTGATTAGAAAGATCAGTGAAAATGATACACCAATGGACAGAACAGTAAAGATTTTATATCCTATTCACCAACTTCGTTGGCGAGGAATAATATAACATTTTAAATATTGAAAAAAATGATTATATTTTTAGACTTACTAGCTCTTAAATTCCAAGTACTTAAAGCACTGTTCTTTGTATCCACTTGTGAATAGACTGTCATGTTGTAACTGTCACCAGGAATGGTAACATTACATTTGCCTGTATAAGATCCTACATCACCGTAAGGAATTTTGTCTGGCATTGGTGTAGAACTATCATCCGGTTCACACTCAACAATGAAATTCTCAACTGTTCCTCCTGGGTCCTTCCAAGAAGCGCTAACACTGTCCACTTTTGACATTTCTGGTTGAAGGCTTACACTTGCAGGTACTAGAAACAGGATAAAGAAAAATAAAAACAACTTATAACCATTTGGTATCATGGAATCATTCTCAAACATCTTGGTTATGACCAAGAATGATATCATCACAGGTGTATGTGCACATTTTAGTTGAAAGTCAAGTCTGCTGGCAACCAGCTTACTATCATATGTTGTTATCAATGATATTTGAGACTATGAGTACCCTTGATTATCATTCCCATTTAGGAATAAAACAATTTGTAATGAAAATTTGGGCAAAATATCATAAATTTGCAATTATTTTACAATTTCTAAAAAAAATTCAAGACCTTTTAAATATGAAAGCAGCTTTCACCATATCAAATATATACAAGAAGCACAAGAATATCTCATGTCTACCTACTGTGGTGTAGCAGTTATCATACATGTCTACAGACCACGAGGCCCTGGGTTCAAGCCTGGGTTGGGTAGACACGCCAGTGCACCACAACTGGTTATCAAAGGCTGTGGACAATGTGTTCACTTGTCGTTCTTGAGCATCCCTTAAAGCTCTTAAAAAGAGCTTAATGTTTCTGATGCAGCATGTCAACATCTCAGGCTATTAGTGCCACTTTAACAAACATGATAGCACAAACAAAATGAGAGAGAGTACTGTTTTATTATAATCAAATAAGGATAGCTTGGTTTAAGGTTTACTACATTAAATGAGAATAGCTTGTTTTAAGGATATTAAATGAGAATAGCTTGGTTTAAAGGATAAGTTTAGGGGTCAAGCATGTCCATCTTATATAAAAGAGGACTTCGAAAGAAACAAAATGGTGAAAAAAGCATTCATATATTTTATTCCGTTAAGGAGATATTCGACTTTAAATGTCTTATCTGTGTAGAAATGACTGGTGTTGTAAGTCTACTATGGAAAGTTAGTGTCCTGATCCTCACATTCTTAGCAACTGTTAATGTATTTTAAAGAAAGTTTATTTAATTTTTTAAACTATTTAAATTAGTTTTCCTCAAACTTTCTTCAGGTGTTACATAATAGATACCCTTCCTAGATTCAGTTTTACTACTTTTCTGACATATCCCATAGTTTTTAAGTCTCAAAATCGCAGGACAAAATATGATAGAATACATGACGACTTTGAGGAATCTGAGGCTATGACATCACAACTAGTCTGATTTCAATCGTTTCTACACAAGTGGTACCAAACTTTAAAGTCCAATATCTCCTTAACGGAATAAGATTTTTGAATGGTTTCTTTACTATTTTGCTTCTTTAGAAGTCCTTGTTCATAAAAGAACAATTTGCTTGACCACTGAACTTATCCTTTAAGGATAAGAAATGAGAATAGCTTGGTTTAAGGATATTAAATGAGAATAGCTTGGTTTAAGGATATTAAATGAAAATGGCTTGGTTTAAGGATATCAAATGAGAATAGCTTGGTTTATGGATAAGCTTCCTTTAACCCTGACTTTCAGAACATTTTTTCAAAATTAATTTTCACAACTTTCTTTTTGTTATCTATCACTACAAGTTTAGTTTATTTAAATGCTAAGACAATAAAACTTTTTTTTTTAAAGTCAATGAAGAAAATATCGACATAAATTTGCAAATTTTAGGCAAAATTAGGCCAATTTTTTTTAGCTACTATATTTGCAAAAAAGAAAAATGAAAATGGAGGATTTTTTTATATATTTATTTGTTTGTGAAATTTCCTTTCCATTGATACCAGTCTAAATTCTTTTCTTAAAGCAAAATATGCAAAAACAATGAAAAACAAAATCACCACTATAATTCATGAAGCAATATCTTTCCTCAGGAAAAATGGTCGGTCAATCATCCACAGTTAACGCACATTATTACCGCGGGCATTATGATACAAAGCTATTTTTATCACCAGTTGGAAAACAAATTTCTCCCACTAAGACTCCTAACACGGATGAGTGATTTAAATCACAAAAGTGCCTTGATTATTCAGCTCTGGCTTCTGTAATCCTATACACACAAATGACCTTGGGCTACTTGGCTGTGGTGTGCATGGGAATGGAAGATAAACAATCATCGTTTGGAGTGAATACACAATACACTGAACAGGAAGTCGGGTTGGTAATTGTTATACCTGAGTTTTCAGGATTAACTCAGGTTTCAGGTGCAGGTAGGCTTAAAGAGAAACTTTTCGGCATGTACTCATGAAAGATAAAGCTGTGCACCTAGTTCGGTATTCGAACCCGGGCAATCTCATTCACTTACTGCTACACTACAAGGTACAAAGCATATGTTCCAGTGTGTGGATTTGTTTTAATACTTAATTTACGTTGCTCTTTTCGTTTTTAATCCAAACTTGCACAACTTTTGACCAAAAAAAGGTATTGATGATAAGGGCAGTCAAATTCAACCAGAATTGGATGCATTGATGTCTTTGACATTTCCTCACAGCTTTTCAGGTAAAAAGTAGGTCTGGAAGTATGGTACTGTAAGTAAGTGTTTGAAGAAAAAAGATTGAAATTTGACAATGTCACATTTTTTTGTGTTTATCCATTTTCAAGCGAGTTTACTAACAAAATTTCAATATCCTCCCCCTCTACATCGAAAATGTTAATTCATTGAAAGAACTATTCAAGCTCTTCCTAATGATACCAGGATAACTGCTGTGAGTAAATTTGATGAAGGCAAAAAATTGTTTTTGAAAAGTGCATGTCCACGTGGATATGTCACGACTGCTTGAGGATTTAAATACATATCAAAGGATGCAGCACCTCTTTGATATTAATTCCGAGTATGATAACCAACTTTGTCAGTCAATTATTCAACTTTTTAAAACAATAAATCACCTGTATTTGAATCACTTTTGGTTAAAAGAAACTTCATTTTCATTGGCTAAAAGTAATCCATATGTGTAATGTTAAGATTTTTCAGAGTAAATTTATGTTGGTTACAACGTTATGCATAAACATGATCGAAGCAATGATTGGTTAACTTGATATGCAGTCATGAAAGTGAAAATCAAAGAAGGTTTGTTTAAGGATCCTGGCAAAGTGGCAAGAAGTCAAAATGGAACTCCAAAGAGAATTCTCAAGCCTTATGACTTAATACAGTTTTAGGTCTTCTTTGAACATAGCTTTTTTGATGGCCATACATCAGTGAGACAAAAAGTTTTAAACACACAATATTAGAGTAATACAGGTCACTTTACAAATTCATATTTTGTGACTTTTCATCAAATTATTATACTATCAACAGATACTATCACATGGAAGGTCCGAGAGTACCTAAAGTTCTACCAGATACAATACTACAGAAGCTAGGACTTGCCCCAAAATAAAAGGTTAAATGTATGTGGGACGAAAACCCTCAGACTGTATGACAACAAACAATCAAAATTTCGCTGAGTTTAAGTACAATTAACCCTTTGTGACCCACGCCATTGAAAACGTGTCTGCAACTTTTTTTACAGGTTACTTTACAAATTCATATTTTGTAACTTTTCATCAAATTAATATACTATCAACAGTTACTATGACGAGTTACAATACTACAGAAGCTAGGACTTGCCCGAAAATAAAAGGTTTACTGTATGTGGGAAGAAAACCCTCTGACACCACACAATCAAAATTTGGACAACTGTTAGTAGAATTAACCCTTTGTGATCCACGCCGTTGAAAAACCCGTCTGCAATTTTTTGAAACTTTTTTTTTTTAAAGATTTTTACAACTTTCCTTTAATTTTCTATCGCTGCAAGTTTGGTTTATATAAATGCTAAGACAAAAAACTTTTCAATACAAAAGTCAAAATAAAGAAAATATCGACACAAATATCCAACTTTTAGGCAAAATTAGTTCAAAATTGCTCCGTTTTTTTTTTTTTTTTTGAGCTTGCATTATTTCTTGGGAATAATCACCGCTCTAATTACTTGTAAAAAAAAGCTGCGCATTGGGCTCGGTTTTCGAACCCAGGTTGCTCATGTAAAGTCCTGTGCGCATACCACTACACTACACTGTCTGTGAGTAACTTATCGGTTGTTTTAAAATTTATATTACGGTGTGGATAAAGAGGGGGTAGTTGCTCTTTTTTTATTTCAATTGAAAATGTGGGGAATTACAATTCCAATGATATTTTTTGGGGAAGAGCAGTTGTATTGTGAGCAGGAATTATAATTTTTGTTAAAAATTGGTCTCAAAAAGGCTACAATTTATTAAATTTTGCACAAAATTTGACAAAAAAAGATATTGATGGAAGAGGCAGTCAACATTCTATCGGAATTGGATGCAATGATATCTTTGACAGTTTCTCATGGGTTTTCATGCAAAAGCAAGTATGGCAAGAAAGTTTTTGAAGGAAAAAAATTGTTCATTGTTAAATTTTGTGTATTTTTTTAATTTCCTATATTTTAACCATTTTTTCCCAAAAATCTTCAACCCCCATCAAAAAGTTAAATTTTCTGAAAGAACTATTCAAGCTCTTTCAAATAATACCAGGATCTCTGCTGTGGGCCTATATGACGAAGCAAATGTTTTTGTTGAAAAGTGCATGTCCAAACCGGTCGTGCGTAGAATGATTGGGGATTTGAGAGTTAAGTGGTAAGTGGGGAAAGAGGGCCTGGAATAGTTAGGCAGCAGACGAAAGGAAGGAGGGAGAAGGGGGTTCAAATGTCACTATGTTGGTTTGTGCTGTGTAAATAATTCACTATTTATTTGGGAGAGTTTTCATTTTGAAAGACTGTTATGGAGCATTCCCGGAAAAAGTTGTCCTTTACTTCTAAATTACAAGGTGATATTCATTTATAAGCAATAAAAGACATACCAAACTATTATTCTGCACCAGGCCCATAGCCAGCATCCCTTGCAAAGGCTTGTGCCCTCCCCCAAGAGTATTTGGAGAGTCTACCATCATACTCCCCCAACCACATCCTATCAAAACATTTCAAAATTTATGCTTGCAGAATGTTTTCCAATGACACTTTCTATATATAACCTTAAGGTAGTTTTGACAAAGGAAACTTCTAAAAAATTATGCCAAACAGTTCAAGATTTGCAAAACAGTAAGGGCTGACTTTTATAAAGTGCATACTTACGGGCAATAATGGATATACTTGCAACATCACTTAATTTGGTTCCACTTTGTGATGTCACTTTGATGGTATAGGTTCCACCAGGAGACGTCAAATTGTTACAGGATGCTGTCAAGGGGTCGTAAGTAGAGTTGACAAAAGCAGGATATGGATCTCCATTTTCACATTCTACCAAATACCTATCTTCCAAACCGACAGGGTTTGACCATGTAACTGTGATGCTATCAGTTGTAGATCCCCCCTCAAACAATGTCACATTCGCAGGATTTGTTCGGATGGTCAGAGATTCTGAAGAGCTATTTTTGAGCCCACTCACAGCCTTTACCTCAATCTGGTAATTACTACCTGTAACAATGATTAAATAACAAAATATTAGTCCTATTGAAAAAGCCAATGGCATATGAATGCAGTTTTACATTAATAACACATATTTAGATCAATAATCAAAAGGCACATTTTGATTATTATTGCTGGATGCACCTGACATAAGATTTCAGGTAAAATGTTTAATGAAACAGTTTGAGTAAAAAGTTGGTACATAATGTAATAAGTGCCAAAAGGAAGTTCTTCATTTTTCCATGGCGCAAGTACATCAATAAGATTTGGTTTGGTTTAAATAGTGGATTGCCAAAATCAAGATTTCCACACGAAACCAATATGCGGCTTTAGAAATCTCTACAAAAACAATCAAAACGAAAATCCCCCACCCCCCCTCCCCCTCCCCATTTGGCTCTAGAGTAAGCCAACTATGCAGCATGCATATGTTCAATACCATGCCATTTTTTGGTGCTAATTTCCAAATCTTCTTGAATACCACTTAGGCCTGGAATGCCAAAATTTCCAAAGAATCAATTTTCAACCTTCAAGTTCTAATTGTCTTAAGTGTCACTAGTACTGTAACAGTTTTACTGAGATGCTTGGTCTCTTTTAAAGGACTAACTAAGAATGGAAAATATCTTTACACACAAAAAGTCACAACAACTTTTGACCAGTGGTGTATCACCAGGTACAAATAGTGTATTGAGGGAGGAGGTCAAAGCTTTTGGTGTCAAAGTTAAATAAAAGCAAATGACTTTAATAATTCCTACTCCCGGTGGCTAGGCCACCATGGGGGAAATAGTATAGACAGAAGACCAAATATTATAGAGCAGGGGAAAATCACTGTGAGGTATGCATTCTTACTGCAGTGCATTGTACCTTACTGTAATTAAATATTGCACCAGAAAGAAAATCTTAACAAAAATACAGATTATGAGCAAAAAATAAATATTTAGTAGGAGCAACAGTCAAACACAACTTCATTCGTTTTCTTTTATTAGTTTCATCAGGTGTTTTAAACAAACCAAGATCTTCATTATCTAAGAGTGAACAAAAATCAATGCAAAATTTACAATCTATGCAATGGCTTATTGCTTAATTACAAATTTCAAATACAGACAATGTAATCTCCAAAATATTAGGTTATCTCCTACCACGCTACCTCCTATAGGTAGTATGGAACTAATCATTTGCCCTATTGAAACCTATGATAAACAGTCAAGCGTGTGGTACACTTGTTGTACCAGAAATGTGACAGATTTTATGTATTTTCCAAAAAGTACAAATATTTCTCGGATGAGGGTAATTTCAATAGAGGGTCACCAGAGGTTATGTCCCTTTTTAGGCTGAAGTAAAAAGGTGTTGTGCACCCTCACCTAATGACTCAAATTTTGGTATTGACCCATGGTAATACATGTAGTTCCTTAGAAACTTTTTCTGAAGCAGATTTTGTCTAATTTGGACATGCATAGTCCAGACCTATGCATTCTCTAGTGTCCCTGAAATTTTCAACTTCTAAGCTTCATGTCCTATGAAATGGGACTTCTCAAAAATATTTCTCAACGCATTTTCTCCGGGAGATTCATTTTAGGCTGGAGGAGTAATACATTATTAGTTCTGTGCTAAAACTGTAATTTTTACATTAGACAACATTACTTAAGGATCCAGACTTCAGAAAAATGATTGTCATACCCTCACAAGTTGAGTTTTAACTCTTAAAAAAAAAAAAATTCTAAAAATTACAACATACAAGGGAGCATGGACCCCATTTAAATCATGTTCATCTCTGATGATATGGTTTACAAATAGAAGTGATTTTTAAAATGCAAAAGTTTAAATAGCTTACCTGGAGAAGATAATCCATCACAAGAAGCAGAAAAGGTTGGAGAATCATCTGTCACAATTGATGGTGTTCTCTCCTGGGCAAGAAACAGTATAATCATCTTGCATCCCATCAGGCTGCGTCCAATTAGCTGCTATAGATGTCGTTGAAGATCCTAGCTCGGACAAAGAAACTGGATTGGGTAATGCTGTGATATTGATACTGACCTTTGCCCCATATTCAGTATTACTTAGAGTCTGTACAAATATCAACTCGGTACTTCCTGGAGTCACAGACCCACAAGCATACCTGTAGGAGGAATTAGCACTTGTATCTTGTACCTGGTCAGGAGTTGCACTTTCATTAAAACAACTGACATCATAAAAATCCACTTCACCATCAGGTTTTGTCCACACTGCTTCAATTGTGGTAGTATTTGCATAAGATTCAGTAATATCAGAGACAGCATTTGGTTTAGCAGAAATAGTTATTACATCTGATTCGCTTGTTTGGCTGTTGCTTACACTAGTGACTGTTATACTGTTCATCATCCCAG
Organism: Chiridota heheva; assembly: GCA_020152595.1. Taxonomy (NCBI): domain Eukaryota; kingdom Metazoa; phylum Echinodermata; class Holothuroidea; order Apodida; family Chiridotidae; genus Chiridota; species Chiridota heheva. Next base: position 395,988 of record JAIGNY010003802.1, read on the forward strand.
CAGTTACTTCCTTGCAAGATACAGAGTAAGAGCTACTATTATTTTCTGTGATATTCTCCTGACTTACTGTCCCTTCACTGCACTGAATGGAGTAGTACTTTACGTCTCCATCTGGTTTGGTCCATTCTGCAGATATGGAACTAGTGGTGGACTCTCCTCTGCCTAGAGTAACTTTGTTTGGTAATGTACAAGCACTGATTGTTGCCTTAGAACTGTAAACATCACTGCTAACCGAGGTTACATTGATGGTGTAGCAGCTTCCTGCAATGGGTAAATTCTCACAAGTTACAGAATGATTACCTTTTGAATCATCAACTATTTTCTCTTCTCCTTCAGGACAAGTAATATTATACGAATCAACAATGCCAGTTGGTGAACTCCAAGTTACAGTTATGGAATCATTAGTACTTGGGCCTGCTGTCAAATCTGGTGGTTCTGGGTCTGTAATATAGACAAGAATGCATTATGTGCAAAACTAGATGATGAAATAATTGGAAATCTAGAGAATATCAAATTAAATACTGTTTTATCTCAATGCTGTATCATGAAACAAATAATTCCAACATTGAAAAATGGATGTCAAGTGTAGGTAGGCTCTTACTAAATCTGCAAAAAGCTATGTGGTGGAAGAATGGGATTCCCCACCCCTCCACAAACAACACACACAAACACACACACAGTCGCCTGTATACACAAAAGATGTTTGAAATGTCAGAACATGACTTACTTTTCCTTTCATTCAGGCTTGTTTACTTTATTCTATCTTTTTTTCTTCTTCAGGATGTCTAATTAAATTCTTTATTTTTACTGTTTAGGAAAAAGACTACATGAAAAAAGAAAAAGATGTACAACACTTTCTTATTAGCTTTGTATCTTTCGCTAAAGTATTATATTTTTAACCTATGCACAGAGGTTGCGTTATAAGTTTTTGTCTGGCGTATTGGTTACAACAATCCCTTGATTTTCGGCGTATTATTGTAAATTAACTGTCGTACATATATGTACAGGTCACTGCGAAATGTACAGAGCACTGCACGCTATCGAAGTTTGCAAGTATTGTTAACAATTGTAAAAGTGAATGGAAATTGTGCTTAAAATACCGAAAACTTTAAAAAATCTGACTATTATTATCATAACAATTATTAAGAAAAAGTTCATACCCAATCCTTGTATAATGTTGATTGTTGAATCATGAAATTTGGGTTAACAATCCAAAATAAAACAGATAAATACTTGTTTATCATATCCGAATTTTCATGAGGTTTTAGTGAATTTGGACCAATTGTCAACGATAATATACTATTGAGATCTCAAATACGCCTACTTCTTTACAGTATAGTAACTTGACTTGCAGATTGTGATCATTTCACAGATACACAATCAACACAATACAGGAGGAAAAAAGAATCTTAGCTAATAATATCGTTGACAATTGACAGCCTGCATTCAAAACAACATCAAAACTTTCACATACACTGTACAGTGTATGTACATCATGTATAGGGCCCATGTACTAGCCTACATGTGTTTATGTACAGTACTTGTATGGGCATGTTGAATCATTCGGCCGTTAGTCTCCTAGTTGTGTCTTTTTTCTTTTATTTATGAGTAATTCAAAATCTTTTTTTTGTGTGGAATAAAACTTTCAATTGCATCAGAGAGGTAAGATGTTCATGATTTTCATTTAAGTTAATGAAAAACTCTGGCGTAAAATTCCACATGCTATATCTAAATCTTACGACGCAGGTACAACCTGTGTCGTAAGAAATTTCAGCCAAAGCATAATATACAACCAATTTGTCGTTAACACGAACTCTGCCTATGCATTAACCTTCATACAAACTCTCTCTATAGAAAGTTCTCTACTTGTCACTGGAAGAGACAAATGATTGCAACTAAAAATGATATTCTTGACATGCAGACACTGTTATCCAATAATTCAGTTAACCACTTATGTGATAGGATTAATAACCAAAACTAAAAAGATTCGTTAAACTTTGTCATAATATTGAGCAGGAAGAACTTACACATAGTAAAGCTATCAGATCCAACATACACTGTTGATCCAGTCACATTTGCTTCAACATAGGCTGTGTATAATTCACCAGGAGTCATACTATCATTTTGGTATGGTGGTTTAACAACTTTATAGGTGGAATTCATATCACGATCTTCTAATGTGATGATATAGTAGTCTGGTGCATCTATCACCTCTGTCCAGTCAATTATAACAGTGGTTGTGTTAACCACTGCGGAGGTAACATCTAAAAATATAACAGAGCCAAAGAACAAAATTATCTGATGCAGAAATATTTCCTCTAAAGTCATCACAGCATCATCAATAGGTGACCACAAATGTCTTTCAATTACCACGATCCTGTGCAAGCTCAGCAATATCATTTGGCTTGAGAAAATCATTCCAATCTCGCATAGCAGATGTTGAATACAGTACATACTGTACCAAGTTGGATGTCTGTAGATCATCAGACTTCTTTTTGCTATGAGATTAAACATAGGGCACATTTTCGTACAGGCTCATCTTCTGGCATCCAAAGTACGTTATATGGCCCAAGAAACTCAGTTTGCAAGATATGATCCAATAAAGTAATTGGCTTTATTACGATATATCACTAAATAAAAACCTACTGTTAAATCTATCATTGCAACTTGGGATATAAACAACACATTTGCTCAGGGAGTGTGGGGGAGGGGGAATTGTATGACACATTTTACTGAGTGAAAAGTCAAAGCTCTCAGCATGCTGTGAATGTGATCATAATAATCCCATGCATTGTTATGTCACAAGTTTGAGGTCATTTCTTAATGAGCAAAATGTGTGTCATAGCAGGAGCAAGTCGTAATTCTTTCATATATGTTGACAATAAGTCATTTTTAATGCTTCTGTAAAAGTCAGTTTTTGTCAGAGGGTATGGTGCAGTCTAAAAATATACAGGATCTCGAAAAAAGTTGTGACACACTGTGGTGAAACATATGCATGTTACATGATAGAGGAAAATCAAAACCAAATGTTGAAAATAACATGTTGCTTGCGTTTTTGAAGATGCATGTTCAAAAAAAAAAACACACATGTGTCCAACCAGTTAGTAAATTAGTAAAAAATAGTTCAATTTTCAAAGAAAAACCAACAAAATGTAATGTCCTTGATGACATCACTGACTATTGAATTATAAATCAATACAAAATTTTCCAGCATTTGCTTCAGGTTAGTAGATTGGATATTTTACATCCTTTTCCCAACAGCTAAGGTATATACTTGGCCGTATGAGGTGGGGCGGCAATCCCCCTGTCAGCCCAGATACCCATCTTAGTCAGGCAGGGAATCATGCCTGACTTGACATAATGATGACAATATGATGCTTGGGCACCGATCTTATATAGTGATTAATCTGATTCATGCCCGACTCAGCTAGATTTCCCAATAAATAAAGGAAATTTCCTGAAAATCGACAAATCTTATGAAAAATGAAGGAAATTTCTGAAAAATTAAAGAAAATTGCCGGATATTAGGAAAAACTTCTACAAATTTCCTAAAAATTTCTGAAAAATTGAAAAACCTGCACAAAAATGAAGGAAATGTCCTAAAATGAAGGCTACTTTCCAAAGACTATTCCCCCCACTCCCTCCCTAACCCAAAAACTCTGGTGAAGCTATTACCCAAAATTAAAACAGATTCTTTGCGATTTTCCCTTCATAATAGGTTTTGAGTCAGGCAAAAAGTCACTGCCCCCTGAGTTAGATGGTCCTGCACTGCTATGGGTGCATAGAGATGTCCATGGTCGGTTGATACACCAGTTGTGAAGCACCGGTTAATGAATACCCACTGTGAATTGAACCCGGGCCCTCTAGCTTGCCACCTAGATGCTATGCTTCCTAGAACACAGAGGTCTCTGCAGTTTTCGGGAGGACCTATTTCCTCTTCCAATTAATTCTAAGCTGAATCTGTACTCAGACCATGAAGGCCCAGATTCTGGTTAATCCCAGTAACTGGTTAACTTCAGTAAAAAAATTGTAAAGTATACTTCAAAGATTCTTAACCTACATTATTCCATGCTTATTGAAATTTTAAATGACATAGCGAAATCAGAATTCATTGCATTGGCAACAAAAATCAAGAAAGAACAAAACCATCCTTTACACAATACATTACAAAGTCATCTAGTATGTTTAAACAGAAACCTTTGAAACCCTAACATATATATTTATTTACCATGCAGCAATTTACTTACAGACAGGAGAGTTAGAATTACTGTTTTAAACCTTTTATCTTTAATTTTTCTCCTTATTTATTAATTCATATTCTTTTATTTTCTGCTATGTGTTTTAATATGTATATACATGTACTTTTTCCTTTTTACAAATGTTTAAATTTGTACTGGAGTATAAAATAATAATAATCATAATAAATGGTTAACCCCAGTTTCTTTGATGTAAGCTAATGGGAGCACATAACTTCCCTGGATAGGATGCCAGTCCATCGCAGTCCTAGTACTCATTTTACAGCTAAATGGACTGGAACAAGTAGAGTCAAGTGGACACCATGCAGCGCTCACAAAGAGAGTCAAACCCGCAACCTTTCGCTTACGAGTATGACTCTTAAACCACTGCACCTCTTGTGACTTCACTTCTATTCGTAAGCAAAACCTGGTAGAGGTATAACCAAGGAATTTTCTACATCATCCACTTTATTACACTACAGAGGTTGTACTCAAACTCGTGCTACTTACTGTAAACAGGAGGGATCATGGTGGTTCCTTCTGTCGTTTCTAGAAATATAAATTTGCAAAATAAACGTATGAATTCATGTTGATAATAAGTAAAATGTACTCATAATTATGATTATTCATGATTAAGTGAAATTGTGGTGGGAGTTATAGCTTAGAGCTCCAAAATTCATTTTAAAATCACATTACCATTTTTCTTTCCTAACACCCAGATAAGTGTGCTGAGAGTGGCATTTATGGGTAATGGTGCACGGCCCAGATGCCTTCAAAAGAATCAGTGTCAAAGGTAAAATATGAACATTATTAATTCCACTTAACTGCGTACGACAAATGTCTGTCATTCCTTAACTTTACACTACTACCTGAGACGGACATATCCATCTTATAATTTATGCATCAAACTATGTCACATAAAACCCAGGGAATCCCTGAAAAGCAGTTTATTGTGCACAGCTAACATGCTAGTTGCCTATTACTTTTATGCTAATGCCCATAGGACATGTCGACATATACGTCTTTATACTTCCATGCATTGATAAAGATACAAAATGACGTAAGATCTGTGGAATCACAGAAAGATTGTTGGCTGTGTTATGCTTTGTTTACAATCACTCACAAGTTTCTGTTACTTGTGTATGGGCCACGTGGCTGTTATTTCTTGTTGTAAATGCCATGTGTGTACTTATAGAGGGAAGAGGAAGGAGGTTATATTCGAGTGCGGGATCTGTGAGAAACCACTTTGTACTTCACCTTGCTTTGAAATTTACCACACAAAGCTTGACTTTTCTACAAATGTGGAATATGTTTGGATGGAAACTGAAAGCTGAGCAAAAACTATACAAATAAAAGTTACAAGAAGTTTCATTTACTTATATTTATTTTAAAGAAAACCAAGAAAAAGATTATTATAACACTTTTTTGAATGAAACATCTACAGTTTATCATTTTTCCATTGTGTAAAGTGGAATTTGGCCCCAAAAAAGGCATTTTCATGCAAAAATTAATTACGCAATGGGGTAAAAATTACAATATTTTAATTCCGCTGTTAACTGGTTAAAGGGGATATGAAGAGGTAGAAATTCTATATTCAACAGAGAGAGTATATACATCTTTATATTACTTCAAATGTTATGACTGGCTAATCAAGGTTTCTATCATTTTTCATGTTTGCAAAAGTTGTGAAAAAGAATTTCTGTCTTATTTTCAGATGCTGAAAAGCCCATAATTACGTTTCTCCCGTTGAATTTTGATTGAGGATTCAAATCCTTTTAGTCATATTCAACTTTTTCACATTCAAAGAACACTGGTGAAGGATTGAAAAACAATAAGTTAACGGACTGTAAGGAAATTGATAGGTTTTCCCTTGTGATGTAACAATCGGAAATAAAAACTTGCATAAATTATAGTAAGGCCTTAAAAATTCAAAATACTGCACAAACAATTCTTAACTGATTGGGATGAAACAGTTTTGCCAATTTTATGGTATACAGCTTTTTTTTCTTCTAATTTTAATCTCAAATTCAATCTTGCTACAAGTCTATATATCTTTACAATCTTTTTACGCATCAACCAAAAGCTAACAGAATAATGAATTTGCCCAACAATTCTTCTCATTGGAGTTCTATGGGGCTCCAGGTGGGGCTGTGCGTATAACAATTTTTCATCTTTCTTCTATGAATCTTAATATGATAGCAAAAATAAATTTTAAAAGTGGATGTTATGAAAAGAGAACACAAACAAGCATGTCAATGACATATCACAAGAACATTATTTTTGGTGGATTTTGGGCTCCAGGTAGGGTTGTATGTGTAACTTTTTTTCATCTTTCTTCTATGAATCTTAATATGATATCAATAATAAATTTTAAAAATGGATGTTATGAAAAGAGAACACAAGCATGCATGTCAATGATTAGTCACCAAGAACATTATTTTTGGTGGATTTTGTCCATGTATTATATAGCTTGTTTAATGACCTGACAAATTTATCTACAAAAGTATGAATTCCTTTTACTTTTTGTTGATGTAAATAATGAATTTATGTTAAGTAAAATGGAAATGCTGCGAACCAAACAAGTTCTGCAAATGATCTAACAACAAAAATTCAATCAATCTATTTTCCATTTCAGGTAGGTCTATTATGTCTGTTTTCTGTATGTGCCTGTTTCATCCTCTTCATTAAGTAGAGCATTTATCCAGTGGTGCAACTAGAGGTCTGGGGACCAATGGGGAATTTAGCGTTCACAGCCCCCTAACAAACATATCGCAGTGTCATTGCTCGGGCCCCTCAAATCTCAATTTTTGCTCCGGGACCATGGGGTTAACCCACCATTTGCACCCTATTGTTGCACCCCTGGATTTATCATTATCAGCATGTTTAAAGATTATAAAGATTTTATAAGATCTTATTGCAAATCTGAATGCATATTATATAAACCTCTCTAAAAATATGATTGGTGTAGTAATAGTTTAAGTATTTTGACTTGAAAATGAATGTCTGTGCTGTACTTTGATCTATACCAATCTATTGGAAAAAAACAAGGATACAGAGATGGGTTATATAATTTGGAATGAAGGGCAGGTAGGGGGAAGGCAGGTAGGTGGAGGGTAGGTAGGGGAGAGGAGGGAGGAAGAGGTAGGGGGAGAGGAGGGAGGAAGAGGTAGGGGAAGGGTAGGTAGGGAAAAGGACGGAGGAGGAGGTAGGGGAAGGGAAGTAGAAGAGGAGTGAGTAGAGAGGCTATAGTAGATGTGGTGAGGGGTGAGTTGCAGATGTGGCAGGGAGAGTGGTATGGTAAATGGGAGAGATGGTGAGTGGGAGAGGTGAAGAGTGGGAGAGGTAAAGAGTGGGAGAGGTGGAGAGTGGGAGAGGTGAAGAGTGGGAGAGGTGTGGAGTGGGGATGTAGAGTGGGGATATAATACACACATCATACATAAGCATATGTCAACTGAACATATAAACTCTTTGTTTCTTTTTTCTAACTAGATACAGCACTTCATCATTTTCTTGTGATCAGGAGCTGACTGAGAGACATTCACTCACACCCTGCCCAAAGCACAACCCAACCTCCAAAAAATACAAAATGAAAATGCTTCGAAAGTAAATTAACTCTTTTGTACATTTTGGGCTTACAGATATGATATCAATCCAAATGCGTGAAATATGAAAATATGATTACTTGTAGGTATTGCTGATGGTAAAACTATTGTTGATGCCATTGTTGTTGCTGATGCTGGTGATGACGATGAAAGCAAGGAGAAAAAACAAAACAATAATAAAGTAAGGATGACAAAATGAAGTGAAAAAGTGATTGCGGGTTTTCTGATAACTGTTAAAAGACAAGTGAAAACTCACAATGTGTGTCTTATATGTATACAGATATGAACCATAGAAGATTTTCATTAATTATATCCTAGAAGTAATTAAGTGTGGTTATATTTGTCATCATTATTATGAATTCTTTAAACAGGGTGGCCAATTCAACACATGGTTGATTTCCATGTGTTGTTCCTAAAATATTAAGACTTGACATACAAAGAATATAACAAGGGCAAATGGAAGAAAAAGAATGAAACAAAATAAATACTAAGATAAAGAAAAAAATCTTTAGATTTTAGTCTTTAGATTATAATCTTTAGCTTATTATAGATAAAATCAGATTAAACTTAAAAGACGAAAATTACTAAAACTGCTAAAACAAATCTGAAAATTGAAATGATAACGTGACCCAGAGGATTAATAAATGCTAGGATACAAGAATAAAATCGTTAAGATCATTCTACTGCTGGGAGGAAAGAGATTGAAATAAAGAAGCAAAAATACCAACAACGAAAAAAAGGGAATAAGATAAAATAAAATAAATACAACAAAATCAAATTTAATGAACAGGTAAACAACAAGATAAAAATAAGTGGGCCAGTAAAACTTCAACCACAACCAAAAGGGAAGAAAACACACTACATGGCCAAATGGCGAAGTAATATAGGAGCAAACATTTAGATAAAGTTAAATAGTCAATTAACAATCATATCACTTCCTTGTTTAAAATGTCCAGTTTAAGCGACGTTCTTCTTGAAATCTTCAAGTGATTAACTTGTAAATGTATACTTCCTTTTATTAAGTGCAATGGGATTCTCTTTTTAAACGTTAAATGTTTATACATTTATACACTACCAAAATTCAACACCTGAGAAATGTAGGAATATGAGACAATCATTGGCAGGAATCTACTTTTGGGTCCTCTCTTTTTTAACTTGATGCTCTCACTCTCTAGCTTTCATCACTAACATCCAAAGACTGCATGCTATCTGTGCTACACATATGACATCACTCCATTGAACACAAGCAGTTTAAGTAAAAATCATATTACTTACCTTCAATCGTAGTCAATTTCATTGTGCTAGCTACTGCCACTATAAACAAAATATGAAAGAAACAAAGTGAATTTTATCAGATACAATTTAATTCTGCATACCCAACTATTAAATGATCTAAAGAAAAAATATGTATAATAGAAGTCAAGCTGAATCTGTTCCCATTTATTCTTTCAAAGCTTTTTAATTTTTATGAAAGTTTTTACAACTTCTATTTGAGGAAATTTGGATCCATATACTGTACAGTATGTTCGCCCACATTTGAACTCCGTATTTTTTACTTTCAGCAGTTTCCGTTTTTAATTCTCCTCTTATCCTCTCCCTTCCAAGATACATGCACTTTTCACTCAATATTTTTTTTTATTGATTGCTTGGGTATGTGATGGTTACACCCCCACCTAATTTGGTTTTGGTAATTGTTATCAAACTGCTACCATTCATACTATAACCTACAGTAGCTTCAATTAGTGCTTTCAGATATCAACCTCCAATTCAGCTAGAAAATCCATAACTAATGATATTATTTTGGTTTGCATCGTTATTGTATGCAAAACGACTTAAAAACGGCATAAATATTTCCTAGGGAATGCTGGGATCTTTTCTTGCGATTCCAGGATGTTTTCAGGCGACTTTGTGAATATACAGTTTGTTTGTTTGATGAGAGTTTAACGGCACCACAACAGCGAGGGTCAAATTGTGCCTGAGAGGTTAGATCATTCCAGAGGTAGGAAGGAGAGTAAACAGGGGGAGATTGAGAGAAACACTAGAACTAAAAGCCAGAAAGCTGGAATCGAGAGAGAGGTGTATGGGTGGAAAAATAATGTAGAGAGAGAGGGGGTGGGGAATTACAATACTATACTAATTAATATAAAATTCTGCAGCTAAGGTACAGTAGCTTAATTCAGAATTCTAATCAAGAATCACAGCGCCCATGGTAAAAGTATTCCACTTCTGGAGTGTAGACATACACAAATCCTGAATGAATGAACAACACACAGGTTAATTCACACTACAGATTCGATAGAAAGGGATCGTATGAATAATACTAGAATATTAGCACTCTCTAGAGCACATACCTCTGCACTGTTGCAATTTCAACATGCCTAGAATAATTTCAGAGATCATTCGATTCCCATACCCAATCTAATCTACCTCAGTAATCCTTGGTCCACCAAGATACATACCCAAGTTTTGATCTGTACTGATCATTTACATTCTGAATACGAAGATTATCTTATGACTGATTTCTTCCAAGGCCATATCATTGTTTTCAATTTCATTCAGACTAAGCATTTATTGTTTGACTTCCTTTCAGTTAAGATTCACATTCCATCATTTTCCAATCATGGCACACACTAATTTTTTGTATTACTTTCATAGTAGATACTACTTGATTAAATTTTCAATGGGTCCAAAATTGATTGCTGTATATCTTTTCATGTCCTTAACTCATTGTTCATCACATTCCATTGGAAAATTTTAACTGTCTTTACAGACCTTACCCTAAACATCCCCACCTCTTTTTCTGCACATCCTTTGTACCAATTCGTCGTCCAAAATTTAAATAACTTGTTCCTTAAAAGTAGGGGCATGTCTAGAATTTTGGCTCTATTCTGTAGATCTTGGTCCAAATGTAAAAGCTTTGGTCCAAATGTAAAAGCTTTGGTCCAAATGTAAAAGCTTTGGTCCAAATGTAAAAGCTTTGGTCCAAATGTAAAAGCTTTGGTCCAAATGTAAAAGCTTTGGTCCAAATGTAAAAGCTTTGGTCCAAATGTAAAAGCTTTGGTCCAAATGTAAAAGCTTTGGTCCAAATGTAAAAGCTTTGGTCCAAATGTAAAAGCTTTGGTCCAAATGTAAAAGCTTTGGTCCAAAGCTGAAGATTATTGAAATATTTCTATCCAAAATTTTTGGACCAAAAATAAAGATGTTTGGTCCAAAATTAAGGATCTTTGGTGGAAACTGTAAAAGTTTTGCTCCAAAATTAACAATAACTCAGTCGATATGATTAAAAAACATACTAACATCTGTTTTGTATATGGTTCAATTGATATTTCAGTCGGTTAATTATGTATATGGCTGCGACAATTTTTTTTTTTTTTTTGGGGGGGCTACAACATTTTTTAGGGGGGTTAATCCCCAATAGTCCCCCTAGACACGCCACTGCTTATTTAACGGACTGCGGGAACCTATGGACACCTAGGGGAAACATGGGCTTAACTGGTTGAAATATGATTTAAACTGGTAAAACAGCCAAAAATTACATCAAAATTGGTTCAAAATTGACCAATTTACAGTATTTTTAATTTTCAGCTGTTACTGCACAATAATTTGTGACATCAATGGGGAAAAGATTCTTCATCAACTTTTGTAAAACCCTTGTTTTTATTCCTCTGTCAATGTTGTTTGAAATAGCATTGGACTTGGGAAAAATGTTTTCAGAACTTAGTCATACCCCAAATCATCATGAATCTAAAACGGACATTCTGAAATTCACAAGTAGCTGAATTTGAAGAACAATTTAAAGAATTACATAAAGACTTTGAGATGTGTTCCTCTTGCTATATCACAAATTCCACAAAAATCAACAAATCTTGAGTCATAACATGAAAATTCAATAAGCTTTTTACAAATTGCAAAGACTGTTTTACTCAGAATTCCATGCTCCTTCACATATCTTAAATGTGCTAAATGTCCATAGTCCTTTAGGCAATAATACAACCACACATCAATTTTAATCCAAATCCATTCATCAGTTCTTGAGATATGCTAATGACAGACAAACTCATCTAAAATGTCCCCATCCCTCCATATGCACCCTTCCCCTGTTCCAATATGTCTCAAATTTTAATCACTTCTTCCCTAAGAAACAGTCATTAACAAAACCACACACCAAATCTAATCCAAATCCAATCATCAGTTCTTAAGATATCTTGATGGCAAACAGACACACAAACAAACAGAGGCAAAAACATAAGCTCTGTCCAACTTCGTTGGCATAGGTAATAAGACATAACGCCGAAGAATAGAAGGTAGGGAAAACAATGCAAAACATTATGTAAATTTCAAAGATTTAAGAATTCATTGTATTTCATTTTTCATCATGCTGCACCTAGGTCTTAGTCCTAGTCATTACCTGTCAATCAGCCTCTGGTCATTATCGTCCTACAAAATGCAAGGAATTCCTTGAAGTGGTTTATATGGTTTAGGAAACAAAGATTCACAAAAAATATCCCGACTAACAGATTGTGCATCCCCCAAAATTCAACGTTCTATTCATTTCTGTTTGTTTGATGAGGGCTTAATAACGGCACCACGACAACAAGGGTTAAATTGTGCTTGAGAGGTCAGATCTCTGTATGTTGAAAATTTATAAAAACTTACCCTCATCGGTAACAATTTCAACTGTGCCAGATGGTGTCACTATAAACAAAGTATGAGAGAAATAATGTCTGCTCCATCAGATACAAAGCATTATACTTTATTTTGTGTAGCCTACCATCAAATCGTCTTATAAGAAAACAATGGTGAAATATAGGCTGTCAAGCTGAATTTGTTCCCATATATTCTTTCTGAGCTTTTTGATATTAATGAAAGTTAAAAAAAAAAAAGAAGATATTTATGAAATAAATGTTCGCCTATTTTAAACTCCATATTTCAACATTAAGTTTCAATATTTTCATATTAAATCCTATGCAAATTTGGATAAGTGATGAATATAATGTAAACAAGAACTGTCAGAAGGACAGTATACTTAACTATTCCAAGCTACAATCTTGGAACAAACTGTTGGAACACTTCAGCTTTTTGAGAACTACATATGTTATAGTGTTATGTTTTTTTAAATATTTTTTCCAAGAATTGTAATCCCCTACCCCCTCCCCCCTTTTCAATGTTGAATTTCTTTCTTTTTTAACGTCATTTTCAGGAAAAACAGTAACAACAGCCAACATTGAATGGGAAGGGGAAGGGGTGGGGGAATTGAAAAAGAAAAAAAACAGACACACAAACATACAGAGGCAAAAACATAACCTCTGTCCAACTTCGTTGGCATAGGTAATAAGACATAACGCCGAAGAATAGAAGGTAGGGAAAATTGTGCAAAACATTATGTAAATTTCAAAAATTTAAAAAAACATTGTATTTTATTTTTCATCATGCTGCACCTAGGCCTTGGTCCCAGTCATTACCTGTCAATCAGCCTCTGGTCATGATTGTCGTACAAAATGCAAGAGTTCCTTGAAGTAGTTTTATGGTTTAGGAAACAAAGATTCACAAAAAATATCCGACTAACAGATGGTGCATCCCCCAAAATTCAAAGTCCTATTCACTTCTGTAAGTTGAAAATTTATAAAAACTTACCATCATCGGTAGCAAATTCTTTTACGGTAGGTGTCGCTATAAACAAAATATGAAAGAAATAATGTCTGCTCCATCAGATACAAAGCATTATACTTTATTTTGTGTAGTCTACCATCAAATCGTCTCATAAGAAAACAATGGTGAATTATAGGCTGTCAAGCTGAATTTGTTCCCATTCATTCTTTCTCAGGTTTTTGATATTTATGAAAGTTTTAAAAAAAGAAGACAATATTTATGAAATAAATGTTCGCTTATATTTGAACTCCATATTTTCAACATTAAGTTTCAATATTTTTTCATATTAAATCCTATGCAAATTTAGATAAGTGATAAATATAATGTAAACAAGAACTGTCAGAAGGACAGTATACTTAACTATTTCAAGCTACAATCTTGGAACAAACTGTTGGAACACTTCAGCTTTTTAAAACTACATATGTTATAGTGTTATGTTTTTTAAAATGTTTTTTCCAAAATTTGTAATCCCCTACCCCCTTCCACCCTTTTCAAGGTTAAATTTCTTTCTTTCTTAACGTCATTTCCAGGAAAAGCAGTAACAACAGCCAGGAGGAGGAGGTGGGGAGGAATTGGAAAAATACATTGTAGTAGGATAGGGAAGCAGGAAGCATTTTGAAAAATATGACAATGTCCAAAAAATTACATCAAGCTACTAAAGTTGTTAAAAGAGGATTGAAATGACCTACAAAAAAAGACAGTATTGATGATTTATAATGTTCAATCAGTGAGGTAAGTTTGGTGGGGGCCCTGCGCTGCGGTGGGTTGGGAGCCCTTGCAAGCGAAGCAGCGCGTTTAGCCTGATCGCAGAATGAGCAGCCCTATGCGGTGGAGGGCCGGTAGGATTCAGGAGGGGAGGGGAGGGGAGGGGAGGGGAGGGTGGGGGGAGGGGAGGGTGGGGAGGGAGTAGCCCATGGTGGGATTTCTAGCATTTGTTATTTCTAATGTGGAATAATAAACAATAAACAAAGTAGGTTCATGAAAAGCATGGCATTTTATGCCCAAAATCTGTCATTTCTGCTTTAACTGTTGAAATTGGTCAATTTCGTGTCAAATTGGTCAGACAGTGTTAAGAGGGATGGGGGGAGGGGGTGATTGGTAAATACATTGAAATAGGATAGGGATCATTTTTGTTTGTTTGATGAGGGCTTAACGGCACCACGACAACAAGGGTAAAATTGTGCCTGAGAGGTCAGATCTTTTTAGAGGTAGGAAGGAAAGGAAACAGGGGGAGAATGAGAGAAATTCAAGAACAAAAGGTCAGAAAGTTGTGATCGAGAAGGGAAGTGCATGGTTGAAACAAAACCAAAGTAGAGAGAGGGTGGAAGAGGAGAATTAAATATGGTTGTAGAGGGAAGCATGATGAAGGAAGGAGATAATTTTATCCAGAGGATTTTTCTGGAAGAACACAGCAATTTGAGTTGTGGGGAGCGAGGGAAGCTCTGGGAAGGTTGTACAGGGGCAAGCAAGGAGAACGTGATGGATTGTGAGGGTGCAATGGCAATTGTTGCAGAGAGGTTGGGGGGACCCAATAAGGAGGTGGGAGTGAGTGAGGTGGGTGTGACAAATTCTAAGATGGGTAATATGAACGTTGTCGATGCGAGAGAGGTTGTTGATGGTGGGATTGATCGTAATTGTGGGCTGGATGACATGGAGTTTTTATCAATTTAGGAGTTCAATGAGGTTTGCCAGCGGTCACGAACAAGGAAAGCGATAAGCGGTTTGATGTCAGAGAGTGTTTTGCAAAATGGGGTAGGGAGGAGGTTGAGGGCAAACTTAGCGGCTGCATCAGCCCTGTCATTGCCAGAGATGCCAACATGGCTGGGTATCCAGAAAAAAAGAACACTTTTCCTGAAGAGGGTGGGAGAAAGGAGTTTCCGGAGGAGGAGGTGGCATGTAAGGTTATCCCATTTCAGATTAAGTAAGAAAATAAGAACAGCCTTTGAGTCGGAGAAAATGGCAAAGTGGCTAAGCGGAGAGTATTCAATACAGTTGAGGGCGAGGAGAATGGCCTTAGCCTCGGCTGAAAAGATAAATGAGTCGTCAGGAAGTCTGCTACTGAGGGTGAGTGATGTCTTGGATGATGGCAGCAGCAGCTGTTTTGTTGCCTTCCTTGGAGCCATCAGTATAGATGGAGGTGTAATTTGAGAGTTGGTCTTTGATTTGGTTGTGGAGATTGATGAAGAGGTTAGGGTGGGTTTAAGTTTTGTGATGAGTGGAGAGGCCCATGTGGACAGATGGGACGGGGTGGCCCAAGGAGGAAATGTGGGCCAGGAGAAGATGCCAAGAGTGGCGGAGTTGATGCCGAGATGGAAGAGGTCTGATTTAATGCGTAAGCTGAAGGGAAGGGGCAGGGTTTTAGTCCTATCACCCCAAGTGGTGTTGGAGAGGAAGTCGGAGGATGTTGAGGGAGCTGCTGCATTTTAGTTTCAGGTTGGTGATGTGTTGCTTGTAGGTGAGCTTGGGGTCTAGAGTTTGACCCAGGAACTTTGTGTGTTCAACTTTAGGGATGCAATTGCCATTGAGCACAAAGTTCGGGTTGGATTGGAGGTTGTTGAAATGACAAAAGTGCATGCAGACTGTTTTGTCTTTGGAGAAATTAAAATCGTTATTGTTGCACTAGACTTGCAGCTGGTTGAGGTTGCTTTGGAGCCTATTTTCAACAATAGGAAAGCTAGGAGAGGAGTAGAAGATGGTGAAGTCATCCACATAGAAGGTACGTTTGATGTTGAGGCCAAAGGTATCTGCGATGTCATGGGAGAGAGGATGCTGCTTGGGGGATGCTCCTTCTTGTGGGTACTGGTTAGAAAGGGTGTGGCCAATATAAACTTGGAACTGCCTGGGTGAGAGGAAGTTTTAATAAAGATGGGAAGATGGCCTCTGAGGCCGATGGTGTGAAGTGTGCGGGTAATGCCGTATTTCCAAGAAGTGTTGAAAGCTTTCTCGAGGTCAAAAAATATGGCAATGAAGTGTTCCTTTTTTGCAAAGGACTCCCGGATAGCGGTGTCAAGCATAATTAATTGGTCTAGGGTATTGCGACGTTTTCGGAAGCCACTTTGGTGAGGGGAGAGGATTCTGTTGGTCTCAAGGAACCAGTTTAGTCTCTGATTAATGATCCTTTCCATAATTTTACAGAGACAGCAGGTGAGGGCGATGGGGCGGTAGCTGGAGGGGGGCGGTAGCTGGAGGGGTCGGTACTGTCCTTCCATCATTTTTGTATATTATCTTAATATGAAAGAGCTCCACGGTCTACCCTAAAAGTCAGGGAAAATAGTAATGAAGATTCAAACTTTAGAAAAGCAACGGTAGACCGTTTCAGCATGCATCTTTGTTATTAATATCGGTGTATTATGCAATCGGTAAAAAGGAATTGTATGATAATATTGGAAGTTGAGAAAGAAATTAAGAGATAAATTGATTAGGCAACTTTACTTGAGCTGATTTGTATAAAGATTTCACATAATTTGCAGCTCTACTATTCTTCCTCCTAGTCTATTTCAAGAATGGATGGCATTTTTTTAATCCCATGTAGCAAGCGTTGCGGTGGGCTAGCGGATAATAGGATGGATTTTAAATCATTAGAACATGGGTTCGAATCCTGTCGATTACATGAGGGTCGACATTCCCTTTTATTTCCTCGATTTTTATTTATTAAATAGCTTTTATACATATGTTTAGATTAACCAGTCTTTTATCGTCATTTATTTTTCTTCATTCAATCCCCGAAAAACGCACAAATTCTCAGGAAATTCCAACCTTCAAAAACACATAAAAATAGTTTCCATTGACCTATTTATTTATTTCAATCCCCAAGTCAATTCTTATTCATCATATACTTATTGTCTTTGAAATTTATATTGCTAATTTTTCTCTGGACGCTCAAAACACATCTGCTATCGAGAAATAATGCAAGTTATCTGAGCGAAAAATTGACATTCTTTCCTCAGACAATCTTGGACAAAACTGTTGGAACACTTTAGCTTTTTGAGAAGTACATATGTTATAGTGTTATGTTTTTTAAATATTTTTTCTTAGAAATATAATCCCCTACCCCCTCCCCCTTTTCAATCTTAAATTTATTTATTTATCAACGTTATTTCCAGGAAAAACAGTAACAACGGCCAACATTGAATGGGGAGGGGGAGGGGAGGACAATTAAGATAGTGGGGTAGGGGAGGGGAGGACAATTAATATAGTGAGGTAGGGGAGGGGAGGACAATTAATATAGTGAGTGGGGGGGGGGGGACACTGGCAGTGTCAATGAAATGATAACAATGTCCTTAAAATTCTAAAATATTAATTACAATTGAAAGAGTAGAGATTGAAGAAACAACAGAAAAAATTTCCAGAATTTCTGGTTTTTAAATGTAGAATAATGTACAACAGAAAAGTAGCTTCATGAAAAACATCACACATTTTCACCAAGTGTTTCAACAAGTTTTGTCTAAGATTGTAGTATAGAGAACGGGCTTATAGAGGGAAGTATATACTGAAATAGGGTGGCAGGGGCAGATGATTTCAAATTACTTAAGCTTTGAAAGATACACTTACATTTTCATTTGCTTTGTTAATTTTTACAACATTTTACTACAAGCTTCAAAATATCTTTGAGTTTTCCCAGATATTTTAAGACATACAAAAAAAGATTGACCTCACCCATGCAGTAACTAAGAAAACATAAAAGCTAGCAGTCTTAAAACATATTTTAGTTCTATCAATTGAACAAACAAAAAAGGAGAGGCTCTAATTTGCCAATGTCAATAAAAGAATGCCATTAAGCCCCCTTTCCAACATGTACCCTCCCCCAACCCCTACACATTCCCAAAACTATACATTCTGGATTGTAATAGCTTCCAATTTAAGAAAATATGTGTGTCAAGCAAAGTCAAACAATATACAAAATATACAATAATATCATAGCAAAATTATGCGAAACAATATTGCTTAACGTGTGACAAACTAGACATTGGAAATGATACAAATCCCCTCACTGCTAATAATGCATATTCCAAAATGTCCCACATTCCATCCCAACCTGTCCCAAATGTCATCCCATCCATGCCTATACTTCATGCAATCACGCCTGCCAGACACTGTATGTCATTCCACCACTTGCATTACCCACATGCTATTACAACTAAAATCCAGATGACACCCACCACATGCCATTCTACCCTGTCCCACATGTTGACCTACCATGTACCACATGCCATTCTACTCTGTCCCACATGTTGACCTACCCTGTGCCACATGCCATTCTACCCTGTCCCACATGTTGACCTACCCTGTACCACATGCCATTCTACCATGTCTAACATGCCAATGCATTCTGACCAACATACCACCCCACCCTGCCCTTCGTACAATTCCACCAGGTCCTACATAAAATCCCACCCTCATCCTAATTCATTCAGATACTTTATCATCATGGCATCTTCTACCCCACATTCCACAAGTAATTTCCCAAACCTCTCAACCAAAATTCTTTAGAAGCGAGGAAACTTTTATTTGCTTCTTTATTCATGACAAGACAAACATTTTAATACATATTCATGTCAGGAATGTCAAAATAATAACAAAACTAGAAATGTTAAGTTAGTACTGTAAGTCTCGCCAGCCAAATATTTTTGATCTCAGGTCAAACATTTTGCAGCAAAGTCCATTTTTATGCAAATAACCCAATTAATATGCCATTATGCCTCACCATTAAGTGTGAACAATGTTCTTCACATATACTGTATGATCATTTGTTTAAGCAAAATCACCACACCCACTTTAATTCAAGAGATACCACAGACACAAATATTTTCATTGCTATGCAACTAAGCTAATTAGTATGCACACACAATCCCCCAATCATGCTCAACTGAACAGTACCAATGCCCTCTACCACAGAAACAAGTTATTATCTCAGGTTAATTATTTTGTACAAAAGTCTATTGTTATGCAAATAACCTAATTAATATGCACACTAAACCTCACCATTGAGTGTAGTAGACAATGCTCTTCACATATATGATCATTTGTGTAAACAAAATCCCCACACCCACTTTAATTTAAGAAATATCATAGATACAAATATTTTCATTGTTTTCATAAATGATAAGAGAAAATATTTAGAAACAAAGTGGTGAAAAAATCTGTGTTAATATCTTATTCCGTTTAGAAGTTACAAAAATTTAATATATTTTTGAATTGGGACAATAGTGACTGATTGTCAACATCTGTGATGTCATAGAGACAATTTCAACAAAAAGTCTTTTGTATTTCTTTAAAAATGATTTTGATTTTTCTCATTGTAAATGTGATGTACTCCAATAAAAAAAAGTTTTCTTTTAAATTACATATTCCACCCTATCTCTATAATGAACCAAAAATGCTGTTCAATAATGTAATAAAAAGTGTGATTAAATTTATAGGAAATACATAAAAACTGTGCTGAAATTGCATTGATGACATCACCAAGCTGAAGGACATACATGTACCATACAAGGTGTTTTTAAGAACATTTTTCTACTCTTTAAATTGTTATAACTTCTAAACGGAATAAGATATTAACATAGTTTTTTTCTTGTTTCTACAAATTTCCTCTATATCATCATATATGAAAAAATGAAAATCCATGGGAATATTCCTTTAAGGTCATCAAACATGCTTTTAACAGCATACTGTACATATTTTATTACTACAGTACAGTACTTCATTATTTAATAGCTTATTTGTATCTGTGTTAATTTGGAAAAATACTAACTTTGTCTCCAAGTACCCAGGCATACTGTTGCAACTTTAGGGAACATGAAAAAGTGGTACTTACCATCCAAACTCGAATCTACATCATTTTCAGCGTATGCTAGATAACCACTGAATATGAAGGGTACGATAAAGACCTATAAAATTCAAAGAAAAATACAAAGAAAGTTCAACATAGTAAATATCTCCTTATATCATTCTGACGGAACAGATAATATACTATAAACACCGATACTTGGTCCATATCAGTAAAACAATGTCCTTCCTCTGCCTATCACTGGGAGCACAATGGGCCTTACAGTAAAAAGATATATTACTCTCAGCCTTAAATAGGAGAACAATATTAAGTCGCGTTAGTGGACCACTTTGACTGAGGGGTGTCAAATATAAGATTTACTGATGACCTCAAATTAATATATATCCCATTTAAAACTAGAACCAAAAGGATTAGTGGGCCCGACGCGATAGCATCAGGAACCTATGCGGTCATGATGGCATATGGGTGTATGTACTGTATGTATGTATGTATGTTTGTGTGTGTGTATGTAAGTATGGATGCACACATACATGTATGTGTTATGCATATGTGTGCTTCTGACGGCCAGCTCGTAAATGCGATATCTTAAGAACGGTACACTGGAATTAGTCATATGTGGTACACAGATAGCCCATGGTCTGTAAATGTGCCCTATTATTTTTGATGGTTATGTCATGTATATTAATGATTAGGTGGTGCCTAATGTAAAAATCTTGAAATGTTCATATTTTAACGACTACATGTCTGTTTTGTTTCATATTTGGTACAATTATGATGTTAAGAAGTGTGTACATGTTTATTAGGTAAAAATGTTAGACTTTCATTAATATGGCGGGGCTTAATCTAATTTTGCTGAAAAGAGCTTGCAAACATATTATCTCAAGAACGGTACACTGGATTCATGTCATAATCACATCTACAGATGTATTCGATTCTCAATGACTCATATAGTCCATTCACATTTAAAGGTGCATGTATCAATTACATCAGGATCACATCATGGTAATTTTTAGATTGTTTTGTAGCAGAGGCTTCTTTTTTAAAAATTCATCATAACACACCAAAAAACTTCTTCAGATCTTCAGTTTGTGTGGTTTTGAGATGAGTAAGGATCCTTTTTGCAATTTTTTAATGTAAAACATTCCCTAATAAGAACTCAATTTTGCTCACTGTGAAGTTTGTGTAAATATACCATATACACCAAAATGTTCATTTATTTTTTATTTTTAGTTCATTTTAAGGAAGCACTGGTATAATTTGAATTCATGCCTTGCAGATCATAATTAACCTTTCCAGGTTTCCAAATAGGCCACGCCCACCATAGCAATGTGGTAACTATGTGGGACAAACAAATCTTAAATCCGCAATCGTGCATTACCAATGCATTGACATTTAGATGTATGCGAGGCCTGCGCTGCAAGCTTTGATTCATTTATAGCACTTATCCAGATCTTTTAAGTTTTTAGCATATGGGATAAACAAAATTCAGTTTTCTAACTGTTCTGGTAACAGTAATCAGATTTACAAAGCCCGCAGCGGGCCCGTAAGCGCAATATTCGTTCACCATTTTGCCGTCACTCAGCATGTATGTGCAAAAATTTGTTTTGTACAGTAAGTTGCATTGACAACATGAGCGTGTGCCGCTAGATAGCTGTACTGTACCAGTGCCGATAGAATGTTTGCCCCGCCCAGCTATGCAGATTTTGTTGCTAGACAAATTCGTGCGGTGATTGGGTAAAACAAGCTGTCAATCATTAAACCCAGAAAGGTTAATTGATATTTTATCATCAAACCCGCTTTTGCAAGTTCTACAGTATGTTGTTCGTGTATACATTACAAAGTATATGAATTGTTACAAATATGACAAGCACACTAATAACTCACCATACAACTTGAGAGTAACACTACATACAGTAGAACTAATCAGATTGTGTATTATATCTCCGTAAATATATCTCCGTAAATATATCTCATTATATGTACATTTTGCATCCTGAAAAATACGTTTAATGGAAGAAAACTTAACCAATATGAAAAAGTAGAGAAAATCAATATACAAATAATTTATTGATAGAATTCATCAATTAGGAACTATCAAAGTTGATCGCTTTACTTATTATTCATATTCAGAGGAACTACTTTTATTGCGTATGCCTACTAAAAAGGGAGTAAAAGTTTTGTAACTTTTTGCAACTTCCAATATACAAGACAGGTAAGTGGATAAGAAATCAAACCCATCAAAAACTATTACAATTGGTGGAAATTTTTGAAAAATTGAAGAAAAATTCTGAAAATCAACAAAAAATAGCCCAAAAAATGAAGGAAATTTCCCAAAAAATTCCTGAACTTGAAGGAAATTTTTCCTAAAATTGAAAGATAATTTTCCAACTAGCAAAGAAAATTGCCAGAAAAGAAGAACATTTTTTGATAATGAAGGAAATTTTCTGGGGAACTGAGACCTGAAAGAATTAAATTTTAATTGTATGCTTTTTTCCTGGTTGGGAGGTCAAATTTTGACATTTTCAACATGAATTTTAAAAAAATTGGTAAAACTGAACAAATTTTGTTTAAATTATCGGAAATATTTGAAGAATTCAACATTTCCATCAAATTAAAGAAAATTTTCTGAAAACTGACAAAAATTCCCCCAAAACGAAGAAAATTTACCAGTGATTTCATGCAATCATTGAAATTTTGGCAAAATTTGGTAACATTTCCCCAAAAATTGCAGAAGATTTTTCAATAAGTAATTTAGTAGCAACATTTAATAGAAAATAAAGTGATCAACATTGTTTGTATACCACTGTTTGTATATATAATTGGATTTTGATGCAAGAAAAACATATCCTTGAGTACCGTATATCATATACAAATTAAGTAAAAAAAGCTTAATTAGATAATTAAAATTGGTTTATCAATTCGCAACTTGGCTTCAAATTGTCTTGTTTCATATTCTAAACCTTAAATTTTATCAATCTGCAGATTTGGAGACTTCTCAAATTTTACCAAGAGTCAAAAATTTGGGAAGATTGAGAGTTCTTTGTAAAACCTGAAAAAGAGGGAGGGGGAAGGAGGGGGACTGTGTGTTTATAATCCCTATGGGCCAGAACAAATTCATAACTGAGAGGCCCCATGTCACTGTGAATATGTCACCACATAATTTCTCTGAATCATGGGTTTAGAAGGCCCTAGTTAAGATGCAGATCTTTAGATGGCAAGTGGTTCCTAGCTACTTAAGTTTGTTTTTTCACTGCCTTTAAATGTAGAAGAGTTCAATTCCTACTCAAGGAAATTCTCACACTTTTACTGTTCCCGCTTGGTAATGGTTGTCATGCTCAAAACTAAAGCCCCTTCAAGTACATGAAAAGTGCTAATTGCCTAAACTGTAATACACTTGCATCTACAGTAGGATGAGCTAACACAGACTGCAGGGCACAATGCATTATGACATGGCATGTGCAGTATGAGGAGTATACCACTTGCGAGAAATCACACCCACCACCCTAACAATTTCCCAGTTACACTAGGGAAAATATTATATTTCCTTTATTTTGTTGTTGGTGTCATTGCCTCATTGTTTTTCTTTTCATGTGATTTCCATCACAAGGGAGGGTGAAGGGGGAGTGGGAACCTGGTCCACAATTTGCATCCACTGTCTTCCAGTTTTGAATATTACATTGAGCTTAACTTGGTCTTGGTCACATGGAAGCTAGAAGCTTACACAGAAGGCATATGCCTCAAACAGAAATTATTATGCAGAGAAAAAAAGAACTCTTATAATATAATACTTACAGTAAGCCTACAGTAGGGAAATGGGTGGGTCTGGACAAAATGTATTTAACAACTCCTTCACATGGTTATCTACCCCTCCCCCACCTACTATGACCCACACAAACACAGGCACATCTACACCCAAATTTGTTGACACTGAATATGCTAATGTCATAACGAAATCATAAAGACAATAGTTTGTTTTGGTGGGCATGGTCATATCAGGATACTCGTTTTAAGCCCCTTTAGTAAAATAAGATATGCAAGATTCAATTAATATCAAAAATGAATCACTGTAAAAAGTTTGAAGCACTTGCAGAATATTAAACTTTGTGGTCACTTTTTGCATCACTTCATTTATCTGGTTTTCATACAAAAATAACACGAGAAAGTAAAAAAATGTAATTTGCAACAGAAATTGCACTAAAAGATGGTTTAATAAGTACATCCATCAGCTCCCTCCTTTCGCTGTCAAAAATTACTGCCAACAATTATCTATAACATATGAACGTCAGAGTTCGTGGATTCATTTATCAGCCAAGAGCACACCCTGAGCACTAATACACTATAAACAATGTACAGTGCTTCTCCTCAAATTAAAAGAAGGAAGTTCTGGTATTGGGCAGCACTTATCTGAACCGTATACTGTACATTGGATGACAAAAACATCATTTGTATTTGACCTAATATCCTATATTGCCATTTAAATTCCTCAATTGGGAATTTCCCTTTGAACATACCACACTAAGGGCACGCTCTTTGAACCACCTGCACACAGCAACAAGGTCAGAGGTTTGTTTGCTTCAAACAGAGAGGATGGCCAACTTCAATGCTGTTTGAAGGCACAGTGAACCAATGGAAAGTATTTACGGAGTTGCCATCATGAAATGAGACAGCCCTGTTCCATGCAAGTGGAAGAAGTGTTGTATAACACTGTAAGATTTTCTAGCTACAGAATATAAATCAAAAAAAGTTCCACGTTGTTTCCTGAAGTGTGAATAAGTTAGTATCGCTGCCATTTACAGTGTAGTTGATACACAAACCTTAAATGTGTTCAATCATTTTCGAATCTAAATGAGAGATTTGAAAATAATACATTAAAGAGGCGAAATCGTCATATGTGCATAATATTTAGAATTCCTTTCAAATTGTTTGATTGGTTGAAATGTTGCTGCTCGATTAGTTGTCTTGTATTGCAAGGTTTATACTTATTTAAAACGCGTTGAAGGTCACTGCATAAGTTAGCCCAGTTGGTTACTGCAATTGGAGGCAATTTTTTTCAACCAACAGTCATGAGTTCGCGCCCCAGTAGAATCGTTTATTACAACTTTTGCTTTCATCTTCTTCTTCTTTTTTTCTCAGTAATTTTCATTTGGTGACTATTATTGTAGTATTATAATACTAATATTTCGCTTTCTGACAAAAACGCATTGAATAAAACAAACAAGTTTCTCGTCACAGTAACGTAATGCGCTGTGTATGTAACTCCGCACACACAACGTACATGCTAGTGTCTGGCTGTACTGTGGTACAAACAGACAATGGATCGGATCTTGCGTCCACAACCGGAAGTGATGTCAAAATATCGTATCCCCTAATTTTACTGTATTTTAATGAGACGAGCCTCCCTCTTTAACATGCAGGATACAGTTTGTTTACCAAATGATGTTTACATTTGTTTCATGTACAACATGAAAAGCAAAGCAAAAATCAAGGTGAAAGAATTGTATCGATATAATCGATAATAATTGTATCGATATAATTCTGATCCTGAACTTAATTAAAATAAGTAAAACCAATTTTAAATTATTTTGCAAAGATCTGATGATAATTGGTCACAACAGCCAGCTGTATACTGCTTTTGACTCTCATAATCATTGTGGTGTGTTGCTTGTAAACTGCATTCATGACATTCGTTTCTGGCTCTCAAAACTGTTTGAAATTGAAAATTGAATCTTGCCAACTTTGACAGTCTTTAAATTGATGAATCTACTATTTCAACCACTAACAATTTAGGTACTTATTTTGATTCTTGTTACTATGGAAAGATTTGTCAATTTAGGTACTTATTTTGATTCTTTTGTTTCTATGGAGAGATTTGTCAATGAGCAGGTTAAGACATGTTCTTATTATTTGCATTATGTTTCACGCACACATCGTTATTCAACCCCTGAAGAAATTAAATTACAGTACTTGTTCATGCTTTTATTATATCTCTTATTGATTATTCCAACAGTATTTTATTTGGAATTAATTGTAAGTTGCTAAACAGGCTCCAGGTTGTGCAAAATAATGCAGCAAGATTTATTTTCAAAATCTCAATCTACCCCGTCATTTCCATGTTACATCTTTATTTCGTGAACTGCACTGGTTGCCAGTTAATCAAAGCATTGTCTTTAAAATTTTAGTTCATGTTTTTAATTGTCTGCATCATAGAGCCCCTTTTTATATGTCTGATCTTATTACTCTATACATTCCTAATTGTATGCTTTGCTCCTGCCAACCTGCTTGTGTCCTCTCTCTCTCTCTCCCTAGGTGCCCAGTCTGGAACAGACATTGGTGATCATGGCCCTCCAGTCACTTCTGTTTAGAGCTAAATGCATACATTTATTGTTACTTAGGTTGTTGTTGGTTGCACAGTTATCTAAGCTTTAGACATATTTAACTCGCTGTGTCCTCTAGCTCTTTAATCAGTTTGGTGATAAGATGTTTTAAATCAACTGCTCCACGCCTTCGGAATAATTTGCCTCCCTATATCCATAAATCAATAATTTTTCTGGTTTTAAACGCTCTCTTAAAACCCGTCTTCTTTAACTTTCTTATGATTCATAACCTTTGTCTATACAGTAGTTGTGCTTATTTTTTGCATCCGTATTTTTTTGAGGGACATGTATTTTACTTTTCCATGTCACTCTTTTATCCTTTATTATGTTTTCAAGGGCAGATCCAGGATTTTCAAAAAGGGGGGGTCCAAAGTCAAATCATGGAAATGGCTCTAAATCTAATGGTGAGATACATGCACTTAGCATGTATTGTTTTCCGCCCAAATATTTTTAAGGATCTCTTTTGAAAATAATAACATTTTGTAGTTAGACTAATGTATTTACTGGGTATCACAAAATAACTTTACAGGTACAATATAGGCCTACCTGGTATATAAATTCAGGAGAATGGTTTGTGGCAAAAAAAAAATTAGGTTGTACATGACTATAACATTAGTGACAGCTTTCGACGATTACTTCAGAAATAGAGAACCTTGTAGGTTTGTTTTCTATGAAACGTGGACGGAGGATCACCGTATTCAGTGGGGAGGAGGGAAGGGGGGGGGGTATTCCATATATAAATATAAATAGCAGGATATTCGTACCGGTACCATGGTACACACTATGTTATAGTTAAATAAACTGTAAAAGATCAAGTTAAATATCGCCCAAATTTGGTGATGGTTTTTTTCATAGCGAAATAAGAAAACAAATTATTTTCAGCTTCTTCAATTTTCTAATTTCATTTTTGGGCAATTCTCTTTAATTTTTAGGAAATTTGTTTCATTTTTGAAAACTTCTTTAATTTCCTTCATTTTTGGGTAATTTCTTCAATTTTCGGTAATTTTTTTCTCGGATTGTGGGCAAATTATCTTCAATTTGTTTTATTTTGGGTAATTTTCTTCAATTTTCGAGCAATTTTATTCAATTTTCTTGTAATTTTATTCAATTTTTGGCAATTTTCTATGATTTATAAGCAATTTTCTTCATTTTTGGACAATTATCTTTGATTTTCATAAATTTTCTTCTAGCGTACTATTCAAATGCTTTCAATGGAGATCCAACATAATATATTTGTTATAAAAAGTTTTATAAGTGATCTTGACCTACATTAACAGCCTGATCAAACCTGGTCCTAAAAATTTCCATTTTGTCTGGTCTGCCCATCCCGTTAAGGAATATTATTCCTGTTTCCTATTTTCAAATTTGAAGGAAATACTTTTTCCATGAAAGAAATGAGGATATCAAATTTGAAAGAATTTTTTTTTTTAATTTCACCAAATTTATGGAGACAATAAGTTGTATCAATCTTAAAGGTTGAGGTCTCCTGTTTCAAGATTTTAAAAGTCATCTTGCAAATAGATCCTTCTGCTTTGGAAAAGATTTTATTTTGAAGTTAGTGATGTAAACGCAGTTCGCATATGGGGTCGAGGACGATAACCCCGAGCCTTTAAAAAAAATGTTGTTATTGCTAAGCTAATTTTAAGTCAATGTAAAACAAATAATGAGAAGTTGATAGCTGCAATGAACATACCTGCAGAATAAAATAAAAACGGCATATTAATTACATTGTTTAACAAAGTGTAGCAGAGCTAACCGTTAGGTGAGTGAAAATGTATGGCCTTAGTGTTCTAAATTATTTTGGTGAAAATTCCAAAAGGGGGGGACTGGACCCCCGGATCCCACCCCCTCTCTTCTGGATCCACCCTTGATTTTAGGCAGTCTTTATTCTAACTTTTAAGTTTTATTGTCGCAGTGGTTTTTATATTCACTTGCATTTTTAGCTCGACTATTCGAAGTATAGTAGACCTATTCTACTACCCTTGGCGTAGGCATCAGCATCGCCATCCAGTTAAAGTTTTTTTTTTTTTTTTTTGGGGGGTGGGTTAAAAGTTTTTATGACTTAACTTATGAATAGTGTACTTTCATGTAACTTCACATTAGGGTAGAGGACATAGGTACTGTTCCAATGAGCATAGTTAAGGGGTTGTGTGTGCATAATAATTAGCTTATTTGCATTACAATGAAAACATTTGTCTGCTTAAAGTTTTCATAACTAAAGTGAATGGTGCACGCTCATTAACTTGGCATAGGGGTAGTGGGCAAGGGTACTGCTCAAATGAGCATAGATAAGGGTTGTGTGTGCATACTAATTAGCTAACAGAGTTACTGCAGTGACTTTTTTTGCTACAGGGGTAAAAAATCAGTGGAAATCTTTTGCAAAAATCACCCCTGTTACTTTTTTATGTGCTGTAATATGCTAATTCTCATGAAAATCACCCCCT
Organism: Chiridota heheva; assembly: GCA_020152595.1. Lineage (NCBI taxonomy): Eukaryota > Metazoa > Echinodermata > Holothuroidea > Apodida > Chiridotidae > Chiridota > Chiridota heheva. The sequence continues at coordinate 425,079 of JAIGNY010003802.1, forward strand.
GTGAAAACATTAACAAAACATGTAAGTGACCTTATGAAGTGTCCTTAAGATGATGATTACCCTCTGACTATGTAAACATCATGGAACAGGTAACATGGATTTATTACCCCACTGGGTATGACTTCATATTTGACTGATGTGTTCATGATTTGCTCATCAACAAACAGTTTTATAAAGGAAGTATATTTGTCTCACCACTGACTGATATGTAAATTACAGTTGTACAGGCAGTCTACTTAGTTTTTTTCCTTTCTGCTGACCTATTGAGCAGTCAACTTGTAAGAGAACAAGAACCTGATAATAATTTGTTGATGATTGAATTATTGTTAATTTTCCTGAACAAGAACCTGATTATAATTTTTTGATGATTGAATTATTGTTAACTTTCCCTGTTCATATACTCTAAAGGTTTGTAGGCTATTTTGCTTTGTCTTTCAGTAGATTTGGATATTTCATTGACAGTCAATCCTGATGATAGAAACACTACAAAAATGTTGTGATTATAATTCACAACAAATTTTCTAGTCACATGCAGCAGTGGCAGAGGAATTCATGGCAAGGGGGGTGAGGGCAGAAAATACAGTCAGGACAGTCTATTTATTAAAGGCTTCCAATGGGGATATGAAACAGAAAAACAACTTTCTAGTCCATTGAAGTGCTATCAAATGCAAAGGTATTTGAAACTATATAGACAATGTGCTTGTTTAGAATAGCCAGAATGTTAATGTTGGAAATTCCTTTATGTGAATATAGAGCCTTTATTTACTTTATGTAATATTTAAATAATCAAATCAGAAAACCAAAATCAAACCAGAAAACCAAAATATTTAGTGGTTCTCATGCATTCTTTTAATGTTGGTCAATTTTCAAGTTTTGAACTACCAGGCATTGAATATCATGAAATCTGCTAAATATTCATAAGCCATGCCCACCATGCATATCAATAAAATAGAACCTGTTTACAACATGACAAGTATGATACAAAACATGCACATGGTTGCAACTAGTCAGTCCCATGACATCAATACCAGAACAAATCAATAGGTTATAGGAGGACCATAATTCACCTGTGTACAACATATTATATGTATGAGATGTTTTACACGTTTTAAAAAGTATTTTCACATTAAGGCACACATATTAATTACCCATATGCTTGCCATTTCAAGGGTGGCATATACATATTCCAATATTCTTGTTTTATTTTATAGAAATATCCATTTACTTAAATACAATCATTGACTTTTCAGAAGCGAATTAAAATAGAATATTATGAAGTAACTGTGAAAAATTGGAAAACCAACATTTCCAATCATGATCTAATGCACTGAATAGTTTCTTCCCAGATTTTCCCTTCATCCTTCAAACAAACAAAAAGACAGGAACTACCCTACAATTATATATCAAACTTCAGCATGTTAAAACTTTAATTCTAGACAACATAGAAGCAAGTTTTTTATATTAAATGAAAATAGATGAGCCCCAGGGAAATATGGGCGGCCGTTTGGGCAAAAATTAAAAAGACAGAAAAATACTAAGAAACATGAATTAAAAATGGAAAAAAAAAGAAACCAATAAAAAAGAATGGTATCTAATCAAAAATAAAACTTTGAATAGAAAATGAATAAAAAGAATTCAATACAAATTAAATTACAAAGACAAATAAATAAGCAGAAACATATAAATTAAAAATGAAATAAATAAAAAGAAAGCAATACAAAAAAAGTATCTATTTAAGAAAATATCAATTGAAAATTTAATAGATAAAAAGAAAACAATACAAAAGAAAATAATTAATACGAAATATATCAAATGGAATTTTAGAGAACAATGAAGAGAAAGCAAAAAACAATAAATAGGAAAGAAACACAACTACAATTGAAAATCGGTAAGATTTTATAACACACAATGTGTCACTACAATAACAAAGAATATAAAAAATAATGTACAAATAGATAATATATCTTGAAATAGATTTTTTCTCTCTAAATATATAAACATTATTATATCTATAAAACTGATATATCTTTAAACAGAAATATAAGTATAGACAGCCTTTTATCTGTTAATTAATAAAAACAAAACAAAAAGTACAAACAAAAAAATATATGAATAAAAATTAAATTATGAGGAGAAAAAAAACCTGAATATGTAAGAGAAATATGCATTTTGCGCACCACAATGCACTTCACCAGGATTTGCACCCAGGCACGGGCACTGGATGCTTTCAAGTTGTTAGATCTTGCTATGCTATGCTATGCTATGCTATGCTATGCTATGTAATTGTTAATCTTTTTTATTTGATGATTTTTTTTGGTTTTGAATGAATTTTCAGGCAATTTAGCAAGTTGAGTATTTGACAGCATTAGCTATGTTCACGGTTCTGAATTTCGTCAATTTCAAATTATTATCATGAGGATTGAAAAATGATCGTTTCAATAGAAGCTATAAGATTTCTAGAAATTCCTTTTGTTATAATGACAATCAATTCATTGAAAATCAATGATTCATTATCAAACTATTGAGTTCTATAATGGATTTGGGAACTCATGCACTTCAATCAATAATTATTTCAAGACTGCAATGTCAAAGTATGAAGTACTTAATTAGTGAAAAATGAAAAGGAAGTTTAATTAGCAATTAGTAATTGTAAGAATTTTAACAAACTTCGCTTAGGTGGGTAAAATCACATGACTGACGTCACATAGTGGACGTAATTTGGGGGGGTCGGTGAAATTTGGTTCAATCCAGGGCATAATTCCTAAGGAGACAGCTTTGGGGAATTTTTGGAGAGAAGGTAGGGGGGGGGGGGGTGGATGGGATGGGATAATATTTTTCTTCCATAAAATAGGGGGATAGTGTTTTCACAACCTTATATGTATTTTTTTTTTAATTCTGCCAAAAAGTATGTGTCCCCAGAGACAGAGAATTACGGCCCTGTTCACCCACTATATAGTGTACAGTCTGTAAAGTAAGCAAGTCAAAGCACTTCAACCTGCAATATATCACATCAAACTGTTAATCCATTTAGCACAACATCAACACCTTTCTTTAGCTTGATAATATACAGTACATACAGTACATATCAGATACACTGTATATCAAAACATTATCAACAGGCAATGTAAATTCTTGTGCCCATATGACCCCTAAATGGTAGTTTACTGCACACTTGATGTATTTGTCATCCATGTGTTTAGCCTTACGGTATTAGAACCCCAATAAACCTAATGTCAACCAACTTAGTATAACCCTGTCATAAAATAACGAGATTACCCAGTACTGTACATGTATGCTCATTTCCGCAGGTAAAAAGTCTTCAAATTTACCTACACAGCTAGGTTTTATACACAATATGAACGATGTGGGATTATACAGAAACCTATTGTACAAGAAATGTCCCCTCATTATCCCTCATGTATTATTATTAAGGAATTCATATGGTGCACATAATTGTACGTAAACATACATTCAATGGCGCCTTTCACAAAAAGCATGAAAAAATAAATAAGTTTCTAATTTCCGTTTAAATGGGTTAAACTTTGTACATTCTAGCACTTTACTGGGAAGGGTATTTATTCTATTGTTTTGGTGCATCAACTGCACATGAGCGATCACCCAGTGTTACACAGTTTGTGGATGGTATCTTGAAATTCTTTTGGCGATTTGATCGTAGGGTATATTGACTAGTGTTTGTATTGACGAACATTTCTCGGAGGTATGTAGGTGCATGGCCATTGACACATTTGAAAGCTAAGCAGAGAACTTTGAAAAATATACGCCATTTTATTGAAAGCAAATGCATCTCCTTAAGTGCTTCTATGGCACTATCTTGTCGCTTGCGCAATAAAATCAGTTTTGCAACCTGATACTGGATTCTCTGTAATGGGTATATTGAGCTGTCAGGAAGTCTGTTGAGGATTGCATTTGCACATAGTCCAGTTGGGATGTGACCAATGAAATTACAATTTGTTCGGCAGCTTTTTTAAATAAGTGCTTACGTATCTTCCTGATGTAGTGAAGATAAAAAGAGGCTATTCTACACTTTTTTGCAACGAAAGATTTTATGCTCATATTTACAATATCATTTGATTTGATGAGATCAACCAATAGGGTATTCCAAACCTTATAGTTCAGTATTTGCAGACAAAAGCTCCATCGCCTTCAATATCCCTTTTTCTCCCATCTTGCCTCTATGTTCTCCCATCTTGCCCCTATTTTCTCCCATCTTGCCCCTATTTTCTCCCATCTTGCCCCTATTTTCTCCGATCTTGCCCATATTTCATCCTATCTTGCCACTATTTTATCCTATAGAAGCTAAATCCATTCGAGCCATCAGGCCTTTAGAGCCGATGCTTATCCCTAGTTTCAATGGAGCAAGGGAATGTGTGTACATCATGACTCCCTCTAGACGGGACGCCAGTCCATCGCAAATTAAGTCCCAAGTGGACACAATGCAGCACTCAAGGCGGGAATCAAACCCACTACCTTTCGAATACGAGCACGACTCCTTAAGCACTGAGCCACTGCACCTCCCATCTTGCCCCTATTTTCTCCCATCTTGCCCCTACTTTCTCTCATCTTGCCCCTATTTTCTCCCATCTTGCCCCTATTTTCTCCTATTTTGCTCCTATTTTCACCCATGTTGCCCCTATTTTCTTCTATCTTGCCCCCATTTTCTCCCAACTTGCCCCTATTTTCTCCCAACTTGCCCCTATTTTCTCCCATCCTGTCCCTATTTTCTCCCATCTTGCCCCTATTTTCTCCCATCTTGCCCCTATTTTCTCCCAACTTGCCCCTATTTTCTCCCAACTTGCCCTTAAAGTGAATGTTCTTTCATTCTGTCCCAATTTATCGAAGGTTTTATCGAAGGTTCAAAATTTAGCCATCATTTTACAGTAACAATTACAAGTATTACTTCAGTTGGAATACATTTCTGATTTAGGGTAAATTCATACATGTCCTCTACAAAGGTACATGATCAAACCTCTTAAAATCTGCATACTGGATAAGCAAGTATAGTAAAGATGATACATGTAATGTAGATGTATGTAACAATAACATGAAATAAACATTTCCCCAGTAAGAAACTTTACACCAACACCATCAATTTGAAATTTCTGTCAGAAATAACTTCCTGAGTGATCTTCCAACTTTCCCTGATCTATTTTTAGCACAGTATCTGTATGATTAGTTCAGTCAGTGGTCATGCAAGTCTATCTTATATGAAAAAGGACTTCAAAAGAAACAAAATAGTGAACAAAAGCATTCAAACATCTTATTCCATTAAGAAGATATCTAAGTTTAAGGCTTGGTATCATTTGTGTAGAAATGACTGAAACCAGACTAGTTGTGATGTCATAGCCTCAGATTCCTCAAATCTCTATGTATTCCATCATATTTTGTCCTGCGATTTTGTGGCTTAAACCATGGGATATGTCAAAAAAAAAGTAGTAAAACTGAATCTAGGAAGGATATTTATAATATACCACCTGAAGAAAGTTTGGAGAAAACTATTATAAAAGTGAACAAAAACTATCGGAAGGACAGTATGCTCGACTATTCGAAGCTAGCGTAGACAATGGGCTTGTTGATGGATGAATATGCCGGTAATGGGGCTAGTAGGGAAAGTTATTTCAAATTACATGAGCTTTTGAAGGATGCACTTACTTTTTCCCTAAGTTTAGATTTTCACATTTTGCTGCAAGCCTCAAAATATCTTTGAGTTGTATCAGACATTTTGGGTGAGGTTACTACCTCACCTAGTAACTCAGAAAACATGAAAGAAATCTGTATAAATGAAACACCTCAAAACATGAAAGAAATCTTTATAAATGAAACACCTCTTTTTATTATATCCATTGATTCACAAAGAAAGGAGAGACCCATGACTTGCCCATGTCAATGAAATATTAAAATATGAACAATGTATCCTTACGGCATAATGCAATTATTTGTTATTTCTTCAGTCATTTACTTACCTAACTACCCTCTCTATTCATCTTAAAAGATTAGTTCAGTGGTCAAATTAATCAACCATATATGAAAGAGGACTAAGAAAGAAAGCAAAAAATGATGAAGGAAGCATTCCAAAATTTTAATCCATCAAGGAGATATTTAAATCAAAAGTTTTGCCTCATTTGTTTAGAAATGACTGAATTCTAACTAATATATAGTTGTGACATCACATCCTGATATCCTCAGTCTTTAAGTATTCTTTCATAATTATCCCTGTGGTTTTGGGGATTAAAACTATTAGATACACCAGGAAAGTACTTGAAAAGATTCTAGTTAAGGGTAATTATAATTTGACAGCTGAAAAAGTTGAGGGAAAATTGTTATGCAAATAACCTGAATAATATGCACACTACACCTCACCATTAAGTGTTGACAATGCCTTCCACATATATGATCATTTGTGTGAACAAAATCCCCACACCCACTTTATATTACGTGATATCATAGATACAAATATTTTCATTGTTATGCAAATAAGCTAATTAGTATGTAGGTACACACAACCCCCAAACCATGCTTAACTGAACAGTACCAATGCCACCTACAACTGTATCAAGTTATTATCTCAGGTTAAACACTTCCTACAAAAAAGTCTATTGTTATGCAAATAACCTAATTAACATGCACATTGCACCTCACCATTAAGTGTAGACAATGCTCTTAACTTATACGATCATTTGTGTAAACAAAATCTCTACTCCCACTTTAATTTAAGACATATGATAGATACAAATATTTTCAATATTATGCAAATAAGCTAATTAGTATGCACACAACCCCCATCATGTTTGTTTGAAGAGTATACCATGTTCTCAAGTTACATGAATGTACACCATTCATAATCTAAACTATGCGCTTATTAATACTAAACATTTTGTACGAAAGTCTATTGTTATGCAAATAACCTAATTAATATGCACACTTCACCTTAATATTAGGTGTAGACAATGCTCTTCACATATATGATTATTTGTGCAAACAAAATCTCCAAAACCACTGTAATTTAAGAGATATCTTAGATACAAATATTTTCATTGTTATGCAAATAAGCTAATTAGTATACACACACAACCCCTTATAATACTCACTTGAACATTACCCCTATGCCAAGTTACATGGAGGTACACCATTTATAACCTAAGTTATAACCTTGGTATGCAAATAAGCTAATTGGTATCCACACACAACCCCCCAAATCATGCTTATTTAAACAGTACCCATGTCCTATACCACTATGCCAAGTCACATGAATGTACACCATTTGTAAGTTATGAAATATTTAACCAAAACGTTACCCAAAAACTTTAACCAAAACTTTAACCTGACAAATATTTTCATTGTTATGCAAATGAGCTTAATTAGTATGTACACACAACCCTTCAATCAAGTTCATTTAATCAGTACCCATGTCCTCTACCCCTATGCCACGTCACATAAATGTACACCATTTATAACTTAAGTTATGAGAACTTTAACCAAAACTTTACCAGACGCCAACGCCGATGCCGAGGCAATAGAATAGCTCTACTATTCTTTGAATAGTCGAGCTAAAAAACTAAATCAACTTTCTTTAAAATACATTGACAATTGTAAAGAATGTGAGGATAAAGACGCCTACTTTATATAGTAGACTTACTACGCCAGTTACTTCTACGCAAATAAGACATGAGCTTTAAATCTTGAATATTTCCTTGACGGAATTAGATTTTTGAACACTTTCTCCACCATTTTGTTTCTTTTGAAGTCCTCTTTCAAATAAGATGGAAGTGCTTGACCACTGAACTAATTCTTCAATAAATGATACCTCCACATGCATAACCAGGGATCTAAATACCATATCCCTACATTGACTCTGCAATAGGTGCTCCCTGGTATCTATTATAGTACAGTACATGTGTAAGTGAGTAGGGACATTAAAGGTATAAGGATAGGTAAAGATTTTATATTCACATTAAAAAGCTATAAATTCTTAAGAAAATATGTCTTTAAATTATTACCTCCTCACCCACATATACATGTGCGGATGAGATATTGTAGCAACTTTGCTATATACTGTAGGCAAAGAAGTGACTGTACCTCCTACACTACATGGAACCCCCTCCCCCCCCCTCCCTATTGATATTAGGGGGCTGGAGGGCCCACCAGGGAATCTCATATGATGACCTTATATTAGGGGTTAGGGGTCATAAGTTTCTGGAATGGGAACATTTTTGTTGATTTTTGCATCTGTCCATGTGTGGGTGTGTGTGTGGGTATGTGGGTATGTGTGTGTGTAGTATGTGTGTGTGTGTACATATGCAACAATTATTTTTGAGTTATACGTGACACAAAATTAATTGTTGCATATGCACATGTACATACACACACAAACACAAAAATCCCAAATTTTGCCCCGTTCTGAAAACTTATGACCCCTAACCCTAATATGAAGTCACCATATGAGACCCAACAGCCCCACCAATCCCCTTAATATCAAGGGGGTGGCCATGTACAGTAGTGTAGGAGGTACAGGAAGTTCTTTGCCTATACAGCAAAGTGACTACAATATCTCATCCCCACATATATGTATATGTGGGTAGTGAGATACTGTAACAAGGAAGTGTTAAACTATTTTACTCCGTTAAGGGAATATTCAAGTTTCAAGTTTGATAAAAATTTGTGTAGAAGTACATGTAACTGAATTCATACTAGTATTCAAGTTGACATCACATCAACGCATAAATCTATCAGAAGTATGTGAATTCGTTTGACTGGTATTGTGACTCACAAATCACTCATCCTATGCAACTGTGCAAAAACTGTGCAATTCAGTCTCTCCTGAGCAGAAGATGATATCAGAGTAGTAAATTCTATTCTCCATAGTTCTGTTTCAATTTGTGTCCATTATACAAGAGAGACATGAAGAGGCAGAGAAATGTATAGTACCCCCTCCCCCCCCCCCTGTCCTTTCATCCTAAGAGGATTTCACCTTCCCTTGTTGCATACTTTCTTCCTAGTTGTAAAAGTTCATGTAAATTGGGATATATTTTAAAAATAAAATTGAAAATAAATGGTAATTGATGAAAATTTATGTAAAAGTGCAAACAATTTTAGTATACTAAATTTTTGTCAATTTTGTCAACATTTCCAGAAATTTGAAGAAAAATTCCTGAAAATCAACAAACATTTCCCCACAGTTGAAGACTTTCCAAAAATTGTGAAAGAGATTCACAGATTAGAGTTCTCTACCACCCCCCCCCCCCCAACCTTCTTCTCCCAACCCAAGAGGTAACCCTTCCTACTTCCCTGGAGATGTGTATATCTGCTGAACTTATTTTTCAAGAAACACCCAGAATCAAGATAAGCAGGAAAAACAAATTCGAACAACTTCTGGAGAAAAAGTTCACAGGAGAGAAAAAGATTAATAATAAAGAGGCAAAATCGTCATATGGAAAAAATGTTTAGAATTCAATTCAAATTGTTTGATTGCTTAATATTTCAACCAATTGCTGAACGATTCGTTGGATTGTATATCATGGTATATATTAAATGAAACCCCAAGTACGTAAAATGCTTGATATACATGTAGGTTAAGGCGATGCATTTGAGATTTTTTTTTCATTAGTAAGGCAATGCTTAAAATTTGGCCTGCAATTTTGTATCAACAAATTAATCATATCATTTCACAAGATTAACTTTGCATCATAACATTGATGTATAAATAGGTCTAAGCTCAATAGTTCATTTCAACTTTCCCCAACAGCAAAGACAAACAATGCCAGCATTGATTGTGTTACTACTTTTATTACAAAGGATTGCCATTATATTTAGATGTGTGTCACTCAAAATACCATGTAACACAAGTGGGAGAGATGTTATATAAGATGAAACTGTATACAGTTTTGTGCCAGTGCACCACAACTGGTTATTAAAGGCCGTGGACATTGACTTGGTTGTCGATGTTATGTCTGTCCGTACGTCGTACCTGTGTTCTCGTCCGGGTCGTATTAAGCGTTTCGTGATAGCATTTGTACTATCATAACCGAATACGCAGGCGACGATCCCGTCATTGTAATTGTGTGTTCAACTCTCTCTCAGTTTTGTGGTTTGGGAAACAAAGAAATATATAACTTTTACTCCAACCCAGAAGGAAGGGCAGGGGGGGAGGGGGATGGGGGTACCCTTGCTCCATTTGAGGGCTGGTTGAGATGTTCCTGGTTTTAAGCAGAGCCATTTCTAATCTTAACCAACAGATGTAGGTTTGAATCCCGCCAGAACCATTTTTCTCGAATTTTTCTGTTTCTTTTTTCACTCATTGTAATTTTCGTCTGGTGACTAATCTTTCACTTTCACTTTTTTTTTTCTTTCTTAAAAATATGTTAAAAAAAAAAGTCACCCATAAATCGTTATAAAGTTATGCACTACGATTGAATCTTCACACACACAATGCTATGTGTGCACATGTACATACATGTGCATACATGTATATACATGTGCATACATGTACATACATGTGCATTCCAGAACTGAAAGTAACATGGAAAGCTCTCATCCCCAAATTTTACAGAGATGTAGTGGATGTACGATCTGAGACGAGCTTCCATCTTTATTATTCTTAAAAAAAATTCTTGCAGGAAGCAGGAAAAACAAATTTGAACAACTTCTGGAAAGAAAGCTTACAATAAGAAAAACGATCTTAATTTTCTATGAAATCTTTTCTTGAAAAATATACTTATCACTTGGCTGCATGCTATACAATGAACTCTGGATTTCATTATCCAGCAACTGCAAATACAACCGCCCAAGGAGCGACAGGAATTTCATTAGAAGGAAAGAGTAAACATTAAACAAATCTGTCTTGCATTAAACAGTGAACCATTGCCTGTTGTAACAAAATACTTTGTTTACTATTTCAAAGTTCATTGAGGAAGTGAACTATATAGGATTACAACTGTTGCCCTGAACACTTAAACGAAAAAAAAGCGCCGGTTTTGTATGATATATACAATTTTAGTACCTACAAAGGTCTGTACTGTATGTACCACAGTTAGGTTACTTTTTAAGTAATGCGAATTATGGAATGCACTTAAAGATCTCGATTTATAGGTACAAGATGAACAATTACTATCAATTTAGGTATTCAGAACTTTTTCTAGAAATTTCCTTAAATTTCCATTTCCTAATTTCCCTAAAAAAGAGCAAAAAAGTTTCTTATGTTTAAAAACTTCTAGTTAAAGAAAGTCTTTTGTAAACAAGTGTTATTGCAATCACACCCTCTTTTCTAGCACTTATTAATGCATTAATTACTTTTATTTAGCAAAACGCCTTGTTTCAAAGTTCATTGAGGAAGTGAATTCTACATGATTACAACTGTTGCCCTGATCATTAAGTCGAAAAGATGCACTAGTTTTGTATGATATATATACAATTTTTAGCTCAACATCCCTTTACGGGATTTGAGCTTATGCCATGATTAATTTAAGAGCCAGGTTCTCACCAGAATACGTTCGGATTTTTGCAGCGTTTATCAAATCCTAAGCATTTTGGGGATATTTTGCTTTGTTGCTATGCTTGCCTTAAATAGATCGGTATGTTGATGCAATAACAGTTCATATTGTTGCGTTGTTTTAACAAATTCTGCATTCCAATATTCACTAAAAAAGTTTCAAATACTCGGATTTCACTCGGCGCAATCCCAAGGAATTTAGCATGTATAATAATATAGGCTTGGGAAATACCACCGAATATCTCTGATTGAAATAAAGTCTCCCAATGTGTAGTCCAATTGGGGTACAAATTTTGTAGTTAATAGCTCATTTGGGCTATAAATTGGGTTTTAAAAACCTATTAAAGCTAAAGAATGGCAAAATAGCTTAAATGGGTTATTTCAACCATATCTGGCAGCAAAATCACCAAAGTCTTAATAACTGATAAAAAAAAAGAAAAAAAAAACCTTTGAAAATCAGCACGAGTCCTGTCGTATGACCTGGCTTATCCACAATAACTTGTTTTGTGTTTGCAAGGCTACAGACTGTATTACCATAACTTATGCATAAATCTAGTGCCTTTTTAGAGAAATTCTTAGTGGTGGGGTAGGAGGGGGGGAGGGGGTGTCAATACACAAAATGGACCATTTTGAAAAAAAAATTGACTTGTTATATGCCCAGGTAAAGTTTGCTTTCTCTGTACAATTTTCTTCAATTTTCAAAAGATTTTCGAGTAATTTGCTTCTATTTTCAGAAAATTTTGCTCATTTTCGAGTAAATTCATTCAGTTCCGGACAAGTTTCTTTTATTTTCAGAACTTTTTTTGTGAAATTTTGTTTATTTTCAGGTAGGCGTACTATTTTATCAATTTCCAGAAACTTTTTCTTCAATTATCAGAAAATGATGCTCATTTTGCTTATTTTCGGATAATTTTGCTCACTTTTGTGAAATTTTTTGATATGCTTTATTGATGTCAAATGAATACTAAATGTACTGTATGTGACAACCTCTATGTATTATGTAGTATTTGTGAGTGAGTGGATACCTATTTGTTTTCAAGCTTCAAGAATGACCTAGAATAGCTTCAAAAAAGTTTCAAAAGGGCGCCTCCATTTTCCACACCGATCCATCCACAACTTTCAAAAGGGTTCCTCCTGTCCCTGTCTGCACAATTTAAAAAAGGTATTTTCTGCCACCTTACTCTTGGGCAAGGGGAAATTCCCCCCTCCCCCTGCTGACGTGGTTCCGACATCGTTGCAGAGGCCAAAATCCCTAGAGGCCCCCAGGACTCTAATTGCCCGACTGTGTATGGGAGCTTTAAGATCGTTTGAATATGTGAAAACTGTTTTTCAAGCCTAAAATAGCTAAACATCAACATCAATATGATGCAAATTTGATTAACAATGTTTGCTTTTAAGTGAGTAGAAACCATATCACAGACAAACCAACAGCAAAATACTTTTGTATAAAATTAAGATGAATTTTATATCACTGCAACACGACATGATTTTAACTATTGCTATTCTGAGCAAATAATTAATTATTGCAATTAATGAAAGACAATTAATCACTATAAGCATCTAGGCCTAATAGCTTTCCACAAATACACTTCCAAGTGGCAATCATTATAACAAAATATAACTACCGTATCATCTCTAATAAACGCCCCCGCGGCGTTGCATTTGGAAAACAGGGGGGCGTTTATTCGAGGGTAAAGTATGAAGAAAAAAATGTAACTTACAAAAGAACGGCAATTTCTTTTAGGCCTATGATATTAGTTTCTTTAAGCATTTTTGTGTTTTTAGCATTATTGTGCATGGATTATTAATGGAATATACTCTTTGCATATTTTCCACTTGGTTACATTCAACTTACAGCCTTTTCAAGTCACATTCGGTAAGTTAAACGTACGTTGTTACATCCTGAAAGTATGAAAAATGACGGGGGGACGTTTATTAGAGGGGGGGCGTTTATTAGAGAAAATACGGTAAAACCAAAAAATGTGTGGCAAACAAGCGTTTTTTGTTGAAGATTTGAGGGGCTTATTGATGTATATGGATAGTGTTTTACTTTGTTATGAAGGTTTGTGTCCATCGATAAGGGGGAAACAATTTGAAACTTTGGCAACTGGAAGTTGATTCATTGATTGATTTATTTCCATTTTCATGCATATATTACAATATTTTTAATGAATACACACAACAATTTATGAGAAAATGGTGGAAGGGCTTAGAAGCCGGAGCTTTTACAAGAAGCCCACCATAACTTAAATTTAATAATTAATCATAAAGGAAATGTATAGAAAAGTGAAACTGTGAAAATAGAAGGAAAAGAGGAACCCCCCCACCACAACCCCATAACATAACGAAGCCTAGGGGAAAATTAATAGAGTGGTTGGGTAAAAATAGATAAGAGGTCAAATATAATCATAAACTAAGTGGAGATGAAAATACATGAAGGTAAACTAGAGTTAGTCATATTTAGATATAAGTGTCTTTTTTAACTTGGCAGAAAATAATTTTACAGTTTTTATGCTTTTTATAGAATCGCATATTTGATTCCAGAACTTAATACCATTAGATACAATGAAGCGTTTGAAAAGGTCAGAATTTATGGGAAGAGAAAATAAATGACGGGAGAACCTGGTGTTGTGGGAATGTATATTATGAATAACAGAAAAGTAATCCTTAAAAATATCTGGTAATTGTTGAAGTTAATATTAAAGCTGCATTAATTTACTGAACCAGCGCCACCCAACGATTTACCATGAACATAGAGTAAAAATTACTATACTAATGAGATTTTCTGTAATCTGTGGTACATCGTTTGACAACGATTTTTATCTTAATCAGAAATTCCTTTTTAATTTGTGTATAAACTTTATACGATTATTTTCACTTTGTCAATTTCTAGTCACTACAACTTCAATACGGGAAACATATAAATTTGTTTTACTTTCTTGAAATAAAAGACAAAACTATTGACCACAAATTTGGTACATCTGTTAGCCAAGACAAGAGTGTGGCGCACGTCTAATTTAAATATGGAATCTGACAGTTTTTATCATTTACAAAATCGTGACGTGTTTTTTTATTTCATCAAATTTTACTGAACTTTTACTTTTTCATCAAAATTGATGGGGCTACCCCCCTATTCTAGTACAGCATTTTTCATAATAATATAAGAAAAGCAATATGAGCATGTCGAAACTACTTTTTGTTTACATGCTCGAATCTGCTAAAAAATTGAAATACTCTCCACCTATCTGCCATCATTTCTGTCTCCATCTCATCCACTTCTCTCCTTCGCACCGCCCCTATCCCCAACCCCCCTAATTGCCATCATTTCTGTCTCCATTTCATCCACTTCTCTCCTTCGCACCGCCCCCATCCCCACATCCCAAACTTCACCAACTGGGATTATTTCACTTGTAATCCAAAATGTGCAGAACGATGTGGTGCTAAAGAAAAAAGCGCTCAGACATTCTGAAATTCCAATTGAGTGCCTCATCGATCTCTAATTTCTCTTGACAAAATTCTAGTGACACTTACATACACATGTACCTTGCATGGGGATTGTTTTATTGTTGTGGATATTTTTGTTGATTGTCTGTAACAGTTGAAGAACAGTACTGCATCTGTGTATTCTGTTTATATTTCAAGGGTATATAAATTGTCAGTGTTGAAGTTGTCAGTGATATTCAGACATTTACAAGATAAGGTGAAAACAATATTCTGCATAACATAAAATGTCTATTTACCATTATCAGTCATATTTACAGTTTGCCCCACCCCTAACAGTGTGGCTGCCACTGGATGGATTAGAAAAAGAGAAACACAGTGTTTATAAGAAACAGTGTGTGTGTGTGTTGTTGAAAGCAAAGATTTGGACATCTCCGCCCCTGTAAGTGAGCTACAGTAGAGAGGTAGCAGTGCACTACTTAAGACTGCTCCGGTTTAGAT
This sequence comes from Chiridota heheva, assembly GCA_020152595.1. Taxonomy (NCBI): domain Eukaryota; kingdom Metazoa; phylum Echinodermata; class Holothuroidea; order Apodida; family Chiridotidae; genus Chiridota; species Chiridota heheva. Next base: position 440,524 of record JAIGNY010003802.1, read on the forward strand.
AATGGAAAGATAGAAGTCAACATACAAATTGAACTTACAACTGGAAGTCTTCAGTCACTGAAATTTATGGAAAGTCTAAAGAGAATTTGCTGCACCATTTCAAATGAATATCATAGACAAAATAATAAGGTCACCCTGCCACAGATTTGCATAACAATTTGCATATTACCTACAACTTCAAAATGCTGTAAAATAGAAACTTTGTAATCAAATGTACTTAAATATTTGTTTCATGGTATTTAATCAATTTTTAAACTATTGTTACCTCTATACATCCATAGACCTAGGCTTAAATTAGTTTTGTGCTACCAATAGATGTAACACATACATTTGCACTATACTAATACTCAACTAAGCTTAATAACAGTAAAACAAGGAAGCAACGAGTTTCTGTTTCTGACCATTATGATATTTGATATGATTCATTTTTGCAACATAAACATCAGGATATCCTGAACTACACAAGAGCAATAGCTAAAAACACAATAGCATTTGATACTTTTATCAGAAAGTTTGATATCTTATTGGCACAATGTCCATGCACTTCAACTCTGCTATAAGAGTATTCACTTGGTTAATGCCACATCACATCCAAGAGATGACATCATTTTCTCAAGTTAAAACAAACCATCGCGCGATACCATTAGTTGGTGTGCTCCTTGAAATTTCAAACAGTCAGACCCGACCTGATAAATAAGCAGGTCAGGTTAGACTTTTCCTCTTTATTTTCTTTATTCTGAAAACCACAAGTAATTAAAATCAAATTCCCTTATCAATGGCGCTATTGTATTTGTTCTCCTGGTTGATCAGTTATTCTAAGTAAGATAAGTGGTCTCATTGTCTGCTACAGTAAGTTTGTGGTCATAATTTACTGGAACAAATTTTTAAGGAAAAGAACAAGTCATGACGTAGGCAAGTCCGTATGCTTTTACTGCGCGCGGTACATATGGCGTGTAAACAAGCACAGCTGATCGCTTTGTTTTCACTCCAATACGGGGTGAATGCGCACAGCGTCTATGTGGTCTGTTGACCTCAGGTCACATTTCCGACCAAGTGAATATGTTCACTAAGTATAAGAGCAATAGTTCCTTAACTGGATAATGTGCAGTTTATGTAATAAAATCATTTCAAATTGGAATGACTAAGTACGTTTAAAAAAATCTTGTTTTGTTTTAATGTTGCTTGAGAATAATTCTTACAGAGGTACTGCCTTCACTAAGAATTACAAAGTTTAAAATCTGGTAAAGACAAGTATGACAATTAGTGACAAATTTCTTCATAAAACTAAAGGTGTAACACAATTGCATCTCTATGTACTGTAACACCAAATTCCTTCTCCAAATACCAGCTTCATCACCACATTTCTTTTCAAAATGTCAACATTTTTGCCATAGAAAATTAAATCCCCCCCCATATCTTTGAAAAATGTGGTTTATTGATACCACTTCATATTCTCTAAAAAGACTTGTGTCTACTTGTATAGTTGCACTAAAGTATACTTTACATGGATACAAAGGGTATGCCACTTGAAATGGTTGTTATCGACTGGTTGAATTAGGGGAATGCTTTGCTGATTCCCCCAGCAAAAAAAAGCTCCTATGTATTTTCCCCTCCCCCAATAATATTCAGCTGCCACCACTGATGACACACAGATGATTTGATTGATTGATGAGGGCTTAACTGCACCATGACAGCGAGGGTCAAATTGTGCCTGAGAGGTTAGATCATTCCAAAGGTAGTAAGGAAAGAAACCAGGTAGAGATTGAGAGAAACATGAGAACTAAAAGCAGAAAGCTGGAATCAAGAGAGGAGTTGCATGAGTGAAAAAAAGGTAGAGAGAGGGGGGTGGGAGAGGAGGACTAAATATGGTTGTAGAGGAAAGCATGATGAAGAAAGGAGATAATTTTATCCGAAGGATGGACGGCTGAAAAATTTATGTAAGCATTTAAATGTCTCTTAAATCTCAATCACTAAAAATGATGAGAACGTTCATTTCTCATACAATTTGATTCAGTAATGACCTAATAACTCAAGGTCATAATTTGCAATGACCCTTCAAAAATTATGATGTACAATTAAGACACAAATTCCTAACAAAATTACCACGGTCACACAGTCATACTGTATCTCACAGATTTGCATCAGAAAATGCATATTGATGCCTAAAATTAAAAAAATTGTTAAAGGTCAATTTTTAATCAATTTCTATGAAATTTGTTGTCATATTCACTGTATTTAATATATTTTTATGAAATAAGGCTGAGGTTGCTTCCTACTAATAACTTTCAAGGTAATATTCCCATGGAATTTCATTTTTTTGTATCTAATAGAGAGAAATTTAAGAAACAAATTGATAAAACACCATGTTGATATCGCATTCCTAAAAGCTATTGAACTATTTGTCTTGCCCACATAAAAATGACTTTTGTACTGAGTCTTAGTCATCAATATGATGTTATCATAGCACTTCCTGTGCTAATCATTATGTATTTCTTTGAAATTTAATCGTCATGAAATTTTTCATAATTCAAATGTAAGTTCCAAGAACAGATTGCAAAATATTATTGTACATTTTATTCTACACTATTTCTAATAATACAGTATTTGAAATGTAAAATGTTCCAAATCATTTAGAAAATACGAAATTAATTTTCAAAGAAATACATAAAATGATACTATAGAAGTGCTGTGATGACATCATAATGATGACAGGCTCGGACCAACAACCCCTTTTACACAGACAATAAAAATCTTTCACAATTAATAACTTCTTGTAGGAATAAGAGAATAACTTGCTTTTTCACTAATCTGTTTCTTTTATTGTTCTCTATCAGATATATTAAAATGAAATTCCATGGAAATATTCCTTTAAAGAAATAATGGGAATATTCAATGCACCATTACGCGTGTAAAACTTGAACTCACCAGTGTGTAACAAAGAACATGCAATGATTTGATCAAGATGAAAGTACATTTTTATTGATACTTACATGTATTTTCATTTTAAAACAGGGCACGGTTTCCTTTCTTTCTGATAATTTTGATAATATTTATTACAGATATGAATCTATCCTAATTGGTTTCAAGTCTCAATACAGTACACACAAAACACTGTACCAATTAATGTCATGCAACTGATCAATGGCATTTATACAGTACCTGTAGCCTAAGTGCCAAATCCAAGATTAGTTTCCTAGTTGCTTAGTACTGTATAAGGCCTAAGAAAAAAGTGTGTGTTTGTTCTCCTCCGCCACCCCTAACTCACCAATTTGTTTCTTTCTTCAAAAATCCCTACGCTTTGTCAAAATCTAACAATCTGAAAATGCAGTGTTTTACTTCTGTTTGTCCACCCGCCCCTCCCTTACAACTGAAAGTGCATTTTTGCTGATACTTATGATTCATTTCAAAACAGGGCACAGCTTTCTGTCTTTCTGATCTGAATCTGAATGCGTTAAGTTGGCAAAAATCCTTCAAGGTGACATGAACGCCAACCGATCATTTGACATTAAGGTGTTGATTACAGAATCAATCTACCCTAATTGGTTTCAATTCAGTACACAAAAAATAATGTAATTGTACCAATGCTTTAAGTCATGCAACTGATCAATGGCATTTATACCTGTAGCTTCATTACCAAATCCAAAAGTAGTTTCTTTTTAAAGAGTATTGTACAATGTACAGAACATACACACGGTCGTGGGCAGCTCACCATAAGGGCAGGGAGGTTCTTTTGCCCCCAAAATACAAAAATATTATCTTTTGTAATACAAAATATAAACATGAATTTATTGCCGTTATGACATGGCTCTATTATGTATCGATTATCGTAGGGAAAAATATCGCAATATATCGTATATCGCGATACTTTTCAAGAAAACTGGCTCACAACATAAATTGTTAATATTACTAACGTTATATGATCATGGAGTGACAATTTACTCCATGATATATATGATAAACGCAAGAAAAAATGATTTGCAGATCTAGCAGACGACATGATCGCGTAACTATTATGTTCCTCACGCATCACGCATGTTTGGTAAATCAGCCAATTCAGCAATTTTTTGTTTTTTTTGCCAAGTCACATCAGCGCATGCCAGTGTGTTGTGACTGAGCACGATTTTTAATTAGTTGTTTTTGTGTTTCAGGATTATTTTGCACAGTTTTAATGGCCTAAACTTGACTTTTAGATTTAGTACCGTAATATTAGAATTGTAACATACAAAGTAGCCTAGCCTAGTTGCGCGAAAATTTCTTAGTTGAGTATTAGTTTTTGGTAACGCAACATGTCGCGAGAGGTATATTTGATGTCGTGGGAAAGAGATATCGCGATAATTTTTGTCATGACAGCACTACATAAATTTTCATGTATACTGTATGTACAATCAAAAGCCCCTTGTGCCCCTTAAAGTAAAATCTCAGCTTCCTATAGTTACCTTGAAGGTCTTTTGACTTGTACTGTATGGACCCAAAAGTCTGAGGAGATCAGATTTTTTCGTAAATAACATTTTTTGCATTATCGCTGATCAAAATTTTGATCACTTTTTCAAGCAAAATTTGTGATGACTGGGCTGACAGTTCAAAAGTTACTGAGGACCGAACTGTACATATAATAATTCCTAGTTAAAGTAAATCGCTAAAATAGGATTTAATTTCATAGTTTTAAACATCAGAGTTACGTTTCCAAACCTAAAACCCTAGTTAAGCTATTGCAGAACCTAACCCTAAAATTATTAGCAAATATTAAATTATTTCAAATCAAAATTCAGAGGAAAACAACAATTTGTTGGCATACAGTATATACTGTAGCCATTTACCGATACACTAGGATTTTACCCAGAAGACACTTCCAAATATTGTGACTAAAATTTCCCTGCACTGAAATGGAAGTTCTGTCGTGGTCCTCAGAATGTGACAGTATTGTAAACTCCATGCTCAAAATCTGCCATCTTTTAATTAAGAATTACTTTGTAAATTTCCTTTAATGGAGAGAATATGGACTGCAAATTAGGTGCTATTTACTGAAGATTGTATTTTAATGGTTACGACGCTACAATAAATTTCAGCAATGCTAATTCAAAAATGTATAGCGTTGTTTTTATTTGCAAAAATCATGTAAATTGGCAACGTTGAGGAATGCAGACGAAAAGTTCCTGTGCCAATCCGCTATTTTGATAGCCACCTCCAAAACATGATATGAAGAATGATATCGTTTAGATATTTTTTACTGTTTCAGAAACATAATAGAAAATATTTATTACACTAAAATATTTTTGAAGAGTCACAAAGAGATAGAGAAATGAAGGAGAATGATAATATTTGAAATTTGAAATGAAAGAGGCTAGTCTTACTGGAAACTTCAACAGCTAACTTAAGAAATTGTTAGCGTGGGTACGTAGGCCACTTTCCATCTGCTGAAGTAATTTTGCAACCTGAATCTGACTGAATCTGAATACGTTAAGGTAAAGGTAATGGATACTTATGGTATAGCGCACATTACTGTATGAACATTCAATGGTGCTTTGCAAACTTACAGGTTAAGTCGGCAAAAATCCTTCTGGACATGAACGACAACCGAGCGTAAAAAGTATGAGGAAAAAACAGCTTAGTTTAGGTGGCTAAGTTTAGTTGGCTAAGTTCTGAAACAGTTTAGACTTGGTGAATGTATATCAATGTCTGGTGGTCTGGCGGTAAAGCATTTCAATCTTGTAGTGTTTGAGCAGTTAGGGAAAGAAGGAGTATTTACATTCATTTTTCTGTAAGTAGCATAAGGAATGTGGAAATTCAGATATCATGATTTTTTTTGTATTGATTATTACGTTTGGGATTATGTTATCATTATCAATGGCGATGATTGTTATTGATTTTACATAGCATATAGAAGCAGGTGTTCTTTCTTCTTGTTTTTAGCAGGGGCCAATCTATTATTTATAACATCTTTATTTATTGTATCTATTCTATTTTATAAATCAATTGATACCTACATCACCTTGTTATCTTTCTTTGCTTTTTGTTTTTGAGAAAAGGGACCGAGGGCCGATTTCAGATCAGGGAGGACAGACTGACAGAGGCGCATAGATTAGGGAGGACAGACTGACAGAGGCGCGTATCCCGGTTGCATGCATGCTTTTTTTGTTGTTGACAAATTGTGAAATTATTACCATACAATTAGAATTTTGTTGAAATTTTGTTCAATTTTGGCAACAGTTCCTGAAAAATTCTCGAAATTGACAGTGCTTTTCTAGAAAGTGAAGAATATTCCTGGAAATTAAAGAAAAATTCCCAGAAATTGAAGATTTCATGAACATGCAGGAATTTTCTCGGAAAATGAAGATTTCTTAAAAATTGACGGAGATTTCCTTAAAATTCATGAAAAGTTTGCAGATATTGAAGAAAATTTTCTGAAAATAAAGAAAACTTCCTGAAAATGAATTTTTTTTACTGAAATTGAATAAAAATGGCATGTAAATTCTAAGAGAATTCACCAAAATTTCCCATGATTTTTCCCAATTTACTGTAACGTGGGCAAAAAGATAAAGGCCCATTTTAAAATTGCATTTCTTTGAAAATTCATTATGGCTCCCATGCGCACATGATAAGAACTCACCTCCGTATCCAAAGGTTTTTGGTTCTATATTGTACAGTAGATTGTAGCCCTTCAAAATTTTGGTCCAAAATTGAAATGTTTGATAAAAGCCTGAAGCTTTGTATCCAAAAGTGCAGATTTTTGGGTCAATATTGAAGATTTTGGGGCCAAAATGAAAGATGTTTGGTAGAAAATGGGAAGATTTTTGGTGCAAACTGTAAAAGGTTCGATCCAAAATTGACGATAGCTCATTCGATACGATTGCAAAAAATGCCACACATGGTTCAATTGATATTTCACCTAATCATATTTATGGCTTCGACAGAATTTTGGGAGGTAAGGGGGGAGGCTAAGCCCCTATTAGACCCTAAGACATGTCACTGCTTTATTACTATCCATATAAATTTTTTTAAAGCTACAACAGCCCTTTTTTAAAGGGTGTGTTCTTGTTTGTTCACTTTTTGCTCCACCCCTTACAGTGGCTACAGTAGCTGCTCTAGAATGATCAGAAAAACAAGGCTTTTAACTTGTATAAATGAAGTTGCTTGTGTCATTTTAGACAGCATACAGTAGATACATTTTTTCATAGAAACAGTTCGTCAGGTATTTACAGTAGATACATTTTTTCATAAAAACAGTTCGTCAGGTATTTACAGTCGATACATTTTTTCATAGAAACAGTTCGTCAGGTATTTACAGTAGATACATTTTTTCATAGAAACAGTTCATCAGGTATTTACAGTCGATACATTTTTTCATAGAAACAGTTCATCAGGTATTTACAGTAGATACATTTTTTCATAGAAACAGTTCGTCAGGTATTTACAGTAGATACATTTTTTCATAGAAACAGTTCGTCAGGATATTTACAGTAGATACATTTCTTCATAGAAACAGTTCGTCAGGTATTTACAGTAGATACATTTTTTCATAGAAACAGTTCGTCAGGTATTTACAGTAGATACATTTTTTCATAGAAACACTTTGTCAGGTATTTACAGTAGATACATTTTTTCATAGAAACAGTTCGTCAGGTATTTACAGTAGATACATTTTTTCATAGAAACAGTTGCGTCAGGTATTTACAGTAGATACATTTTTTCATAGAAACAGTTGCGTCAGGTATTTACAGTAGATACATTTTTTCAAAGAAACAGTTCGTCAGGTATTTACAGTAGATACAGAAACCACACATGAAAAGAAGATCAAAGAGAACACAAACAAATAAAGAAGCCAAGAAAGTTACACTGCATGGAAGCGTATCTAAGCTTCAGATGAACAGAAGTATTATCATCAAATGTGATTTTATAGTTTATCGTCATTGTAATAACACTCTAAAATGATCTTAACTTGAATGATTTCCAAGAATAATGTTTGCAAATACTGTAGCACCGAAACCAAATTTCACGCTCGTTTTATTTTTGCTTTGGGATGAAAGTAATATGTTCTCCATTTATTTGTACTTTAATAAAGAAAAAAATTATGAACATAACAGGAAATAAAACATGATGAGTTTTGAGTTTCAAAATATTTTATTTTATTTCATATAGCGTACAGAAAATGAAAGCAAACTAAATTAAATTCAGGTATTTTCAATGTGCCAAACAATTATAGATCATTAAATGTGATATATTTTCAGAAATACAATTTAAAGAAGAGGGCTTACTGGTCGATCATCAACTTTTTTTAAATAGTCGAGTATGACACAATTTTCATATTAAAACACAATATTATTGTTCAAAGCAGACAAACTTTCAAAATTTTATTTTATAAATTTGATTTAAACACCACCTTTGAAGAAGAGAATGTTGACAATTTAACATAAGGTTTGCAGTGACAGATCATACATTGTATATTTACCTTGCACAACATCTTGATATAAAAAGTTTCTGAAATGTTAACTAGTCTAGTTTAAATTACAACGAAATGTTTTTTGTTTGTTCCAAAAACAATTTCATCAAAATTCTGGCATCATTATCTGGCTAGACCAGTATAGAGCATTAATGCAGAAATAACTGTGGGTTTTTTTTTGAGTAAGGAACGAGTTAAAGTACTATACACTTTTTTGCTGTTCTTGTTCTCAGTCTTGTTCTCACTTCAGAACTGATATCATTTGAAACATTTTATGCTTGTTGTTCTACATTGCAGATTTGTGATTATTTCATGCTTTCACAGGCCCCATAAACCAATCTTATGGTACAAGTACATGTAGATCTGTTTTTTTTTTCTACAGCAATACTGAGAGAGACAACAAATTTGATTAACTCTGTTGATTCTCAGTTTAATATCTTAGATACAGTATATATAAAGCAGTGCACTGTTGCCAGGACTTTACAGTAACATTATGTACCGCCTTCAAGAATCTTGTCGTTACAGTTCATTTTCTATGTCATATTGTTTTTGTAGATTGAAAAGAGTATAAATTGAATGTAGTTCGTTTCCATATGTACTCTCTTTTATATTCTGCTATTATATTGCAGCCCTTTTTTTCTCACCTTCATACACTCATTCTTAAGAAAGCTAACAATTGATTCACACAAATTGCCTTCATGCATGTTGCTTCAAGGCACCTATACTCTATATATAGAAGTGACAAATCATATTCATTTCGACAGTGTATATTAGGGAAAAAAGATTTAAGATATTCAATATAAATCACTGATTTTTGCAGCCCAGAATGTAAGAAAGGTCAATGATTTTATTGTTAAAATGCTGACTAATCTACTTGAAATTACTCTTTGTGGTACTTGCAAAAATATTTGAATTCTGCTTCTGCTTAAACACTGAATGAGCTCAAAACTTTAATAAAAAAACACATTTGGTCAAAACAATTTGTATAGCAAAACCATCACAAGTTTTGTTTTACCTCACATGTCATATTTTTATTCATAACTTACAGTATCAGTTGATGTTAAATCTTTTTTCAAGCTTCCCTAAGTTGCTTGAGAGGAAAGTAATGCAGCACCACATTGTCTTGACATTAACTTATCACTACCTTTTACTTTCCCTCAAAGATTGTGGCAGAGCAACAGTGAAATCAAATAAGTACTATATTTCTAAAAGAAAAAATGGGCTTAAATAAGTGCGATATCAGGACTAGATCCGTATTTACCTATCAGTCATTTAGGTTGCATGGAAGCTACAGCAACACCAACTGAAGAAGAATGTTGTGATTGACAGTTATACAGCATCGAATGATGTCTCCATCCATCCTGTTTTTTACAGCATACTTTATACATGATAAAATGAAATACGTGTTGCTATATGTGAAATAATGTTTCATGAGATGTTTCTTTCATATTATATTTCTTTGTTTTACCTGCAGTAATGAATTTGATCAGTACATTTTGATATTGGAGCAGTGTAAGACATGAATATGGGTACCACAATATCTTTGCATTAACAGAAAAGGTAAACAAGATACAGATAATTTAATGTCTTATGCAAACTATCATTATCGGTCCTTTAGAAAACTCAACTTAGACAAATTAAAACGCCATGTAACTGCTTAATGGTCAATAATTACCATATTTACCAATAATGTTATTATTATAAGACAATAATTAATTTGTATAGTGCAAAATCATGTTAAGCATTTCTATGTGCTGCACAAAGAGAAAATGATGGGGAGGAGCAGGAAAATACAGTAAGTAGAACTTTTTAAGGATTTTTTTAGAAGATATTAATGCTTTTTTTCTCCATTTTCGTACACCAGGGTGAGGCATTGATAGATTTGTTGATATCGAATAGTCTTTTATTTGTAGCACTTCATAGCCACATACTTCGAAAGGCTGTCATAAAAGACTAGTGACATCTAGAACATTTACCTTACAGTTTGGTGCAAGAAAATATTGACAAGTGTAGTTAAAAAAGCATATTAAGTTTCAGACATATAGTAACAAATCAAAATTTGAGCTTTATTAGGGTATGTATGATATGTGATGTAATGCAGTATGATATAAAACATTTTTCTAGCGTAATATATTGTCTTTTTGCTCTATTGACCTAGAGAATTTATTTTTTACTGTGGGATATGGCAAAGAAAAAACAAAGCTAGTTGCTCTCTTTGAAACTATTCTAGATTACACTTTTAAAAGAAAAAAAACAGGAATTGAGGGGCAGTCTCACTCACAAGACAACCAACACTTTGTATTTGTGTGAACAATAATTTGTCGTGTTATTTCACAAAGCTTTAAAATAACTAACATCGTTAACTGATGTCTGGTCCTTGAAAGCAAACATATAAAGCTTGCTCAGATGTAAAGTAAAATATACCTGTAGTCCAAATCAAAGTTTAAAAGTCTACGAATGGGTAGGTGAAAAGCTTTATGTAATTCTTTATACTTCCTTCCTATATTTCACTTCTTGAAAATGAGGACAAAGTCTATTCCTGTTAGATCATGGTTAAGGGTAAAGTCAACACTTCAAAACATTTGGTTAAAATTCCTTTCTATCTTTCAAAAAATAAGTGTGACAATGAATTAAAAAACAAAACAAAGGGGTTACATAAGGAAATAGGAACTTCCACCCACTCATACATCAGAAGAGGAACATGAGAGAGGAACAAAAATTTGCATATTGTTGGCCTGAAAATTCAAAATGCTCTAAAAAGGTCAATTGTTAACCGATTTGGATAATATTTTTGTTCTTCTTTTCCATAGATTTTAAAGTAATTTCGCATAAGTTGCTGCTTCTTTAAAGAAGCACTTATACATATGTAGGGTTTAATGCATTGCTTATGTTGTGAAGTGGAAATTTGTTATCATTGTATATTTATTCATGCAACTGTGCTGGAGCGCCACCGTTTGCTCTGAATTTTCTGCTTAGTGACATTGACCTTTTTGAGATGCAGTGTGTAAACAAACAGTGCCATGTAAACAAAAGGCCTTCTGTACTTGTCAACAGGATGTTTATATTCAGGCAGCATCCTCTTCAGTTTGCTGGCTGGAGTCATTGCATGAGGACCTATATCGTTTGCCAGCAGCTCCGGACTTTAGGTTCCAAGTTCGTCATCCTTTTTGTGAGCTATATTTCAACTAAATTTGCAATTCCCCTAATCAAATGTATCCCCAGTAATTCTTCTTTGTGTTTCACCGTATTGATAACACTTGCAATGTTTGTAGAGTGACTTTTGACAAGTTTGCAAGTTGCAACTTTAATCAAGATGGCGTCACCATTTGCTGAAATTAATATTACGTTACGTTAACAACAGTGTAGTTCACTGTGGAAGTAAACTGTAAATCTATTGCAGTAATAAGTGTAGCGAGTAAAGAAATATTTCAAGCGTATAAAAGAATAATTTCAGTCCTATTCAAGAGCATAGCGATGTCCCCAGCATAGCGATCTCGAGTTAAAGTCAAAGGATTGTGGATTGGAAGAGAATCTTATTGTGTACCATGTAATTTTTAGGCCCTGTATTGTGAGTTTAGGTATTTATCAGGAAATGAGAAATGAAGTCTCATTCAGAAAAATGATGCGCTGGATAACCTCTCTCTTTCACTAGGCCTGTGATTACCATATTATTGATGATATTGAAAATGTATTGATTAAATTGATTATTTTTATTTGTATTTTGTTACTATGCTAATACAGTATATTATGAAAGTGGTTCAGGTTGTTTAATAGAATATAGGCTTCTGTACTGTCAAAGTTGAGGAGATGAAATTGAGTACAGCGATTTTCTAAGTGTTTGTAAGAATATATGTTCTGTGTACTAGTAAAAAGTCAGGAGACATTGATTTATTCAATTGAGGACCTGTTATTCTTTGTGTTGGTATTAATTGTTACAGTATTGTTGTTTTTCATGGTTTGAAATTGTCCAAGGGTATTGTGGGTTATTTTAGATTAGCTGATCCCAGTTAGGGTGGAATAGGAATCTAGAGTGAAGACAGAGTTCTTGCTGTCTTGGGATTATTTTTTGTCAACAAAATAATGTGTTGGTTTTGGGTGTTTCCTGTGTACAGCTGTGTTGAACTGCAGGTCATTGATCAATGTTTTTTTTTTATCAGGAAAGGCTATGCGTTTCCAGTGTTGAGTTAGTAGCTGAGGATTGTGTAACATGTAACTAACCAAGTTCTCAAGAAGTGTTTTGGTATCATGAATAAAGATTAAGAGTATCTTGTTAAGATGTTATTACATACTGTGTATGTGGGATATTTGAAGTTGGTTTCATTAAAAGTTATGTACTTTCAAGTTTGTGTGTGTTCAGCTGTCATTTTTGTACCATAGATCCCAACCGGTGATACTCCTTGCCACCCCGGGGGGTTACTCCCCACCCCCCACAGTTTATTTCACTTATTTGTGATGAACTTGAAACAAGACTTACATTTGAACCAAAAGAGATAAATAAATTGTACTATCGAAAAAAGTATTTTCTTTGACTTTTCTTTAGTGTTATGTGAATGTTTGTATTTGTGTACCATTATCTCCTAATCATTTATCTATAAACTCATCTGCCTCAAACAAGGATAGACATATCAGTTTTGTATGTATTTTGTATTTTAGGTTACTGTAGATCTGATGGAGCCACTTTTTTAATTGAAATAGCACACAGGCTTATTGTAACAGACCTGCAAGGTACACATGAATGTCCTGCATTCGCAAAGTAATGTGTTGCATATCAACCCAATAATTTGGGGACTCTGGTTGGGGACTCTAGTACTGTGCTGGTGCCACATTTGGTTATTTATTGGGTTATACCACCCATGTGAAGCCTTATATAGGACCCTGTATTAAACATTCAGCCTTTCCTGAAAACAGTCAATTCACACAGAAGAGGTGATGGAATTGGTGAATGGAAAATTTGCAGTGAATTAAAATAACTTGATTTCTGTTTGGAATTTGGAAGCACCTTGGATCATTCAGATTATCTTCAAGCACATCCAGATGAAAACAGTATCACAACATTGACAGACTGACATTTAGTGACAAAGAGACATGGCACAGCCCTCTGACTACATCACTTGTTTGCCTTTATAGTCATTGATTTCCCTATCATTTTACTACACTCAGGCCTTTCCCATGATTGTTTGCGATAGGTTGCCCCAGCCCTCATAATAGTGCTTTAATATTATAGGTTATTTGGGCTCCCGTGGTGGGGACTGCTCCTAAGCGGTGTTATATATACCCCTTACGTGCGTCTATTCATGATCTTCTATTGGTCAAGAGTTTTATTCTCTAATGGATTGCTTAGTGACCGTGCCCTTCATGTCCCACTTTATTTACTCCCAACTGACAGTTTGCCACACATTGCACAGAAGAACCACTTGAATTATAACGGACAGACAGACTTATTTAAAGCTGGAATGTTAATTCAACCAAGTTTGGAGTTCCATGTTACACGTGTGAGTTTTAAATGTTTCAGAGGTAAACATTCCTACCAGGTGTGTAACAACGTGGTTGGTAAGGAGCAGAGACATCACTCTTAGGGGTTAATACGGGGTTGGGGTGCCTCCCCCAAAATGGGACACCGGTTAAAAAATTAACATGGCAGTTGGAAATCCAACCGTTCCTTTTCGGGGAACCCTCATAAATCCACCCAGTTGGAAAACTGATGGCTTAATTCCCCCTCCCTTCATCACCACCACCACCATTCAGGAGACCCTGAACCCAATCAGAATACCCCAGCGATGTTCTTGGTATGGAGACACAAGTGACTTGGAGTTAAAAGTGCCAGCATATCAGGTTTGTGCTTCTATTCCCAGGGTCTCTAACCAATAAGGTACCACTTTTAATGCATAAATCTCCATATTATGCCAGTGTGATCAAAGTGTTTGTGTACATCTCAACATAAATGTAAGCGGCTCAAGCAATGTCATATTGCAAATATTTGGACCAGGGTCCCGAACATAATATCCCCCATGAGGATAGCTGCACCACTGATAGTGGTGTAGCCAGCATTAAAAAAGTGAGGGGCCAAGACCCCCTTCAAAGACAGTGTTCAAATTTAGCCCAATTCTAAAGGCAATTTTGAAAAGCGAAATATATATAAACAATTATCGTGATTTTTGAAAATTTCCTGTGAAAAGGGTCCCCCCCCCCCTCATTTACTGCGTGGCTACACCACTGCCTACAGAGCATGTTGAAGTCCCATGCTATGTATATGAGAATAGCTGCAAATTAAAAAACAATTTCAACTTATTTTGGGAGCCTGCCCCTTCAAAGTGATGTGTTTTAAATAATTCAACAAGGGGGTTCCCATTAAACAGTTCTGGACCTGTTGGGGGAAGGGGGGGGGCACTAAACTTCAAAAAATTGTGTTTGAATGTTCGAATTGTGATAGAAATTTTCTTAGGCTCTTGGGTTGTGATTTGTCCTAAGACGAATTTGAGATTATTTTTTTCATAGTTTAAACAACATTTGGTTTTACTTCACAAATTGGTAAGTTGTTTTTTTCGTGATTTCCATTTTTTTTTGTATCGGTCGTTTGTCAATTTTATCACGGTTTTGAATCTTTCATAGGCTGTTGTGCGAAAAGTAGTACTCACATTGTGACATAAAACGATGTCATTAATTCCTAAAAGTCGTATCTTTTATTGTGCACTCATACGATAAATATGTGTTCTTCGGTTTTAGAGCAAATTGCTCTGATCTACAACAAAGATTAAATGGAAATTCATTACTCATATCCAAATTGATTGTCACGTGATTTTGATGAAAGTTTTCGTAGTGTTATATAGTGTAATTCATAGTGTAAATATTGCATTCCTAGTGCCTTTGTTTACAACAAAACCAAATTGTGTTTCTAAAATTTCTGGCCAGATACTATTTCTCATCCTGGACATTAGAACATGATGCAAGACCTTCGTGATCTGGCTCATCAAGCTAATGGTCCTGTGTAGTTCGCACAATGGTCCTGTGTAAATATTCATTGATAGCATTGATCTTCAAACTTTGAAGTCAATTCTAAAATCACACACAAAGCATGTCTCAGAAAATAATCTAAATTGGTTTATCTAGTTGATAATTTATAACTATGAATGTTATTAAGTCAATAATAATGGTGCCAAAGTCTAAAGATATATTCTGACTACACCAACCAAAGTTAAAGGTTAACAAGTAAAGCAGCTCTTAATACAAATATTGAACAATATGGATCCAGAAATTCATCACACCCAGAATAAACTGTTATATCATTCCAACCTTCTGCAGTTCTCCAGCTCATGCCAAGGGGGTTGTGCAACACCAATTGCAACACCCTCCACCAATCTGTACCTGCCTTCAAACTTCCATCTGACATGGTATATGCCCATTTAAAACTTGCTAGCCCAAAGAACTTAGTCTTCAGTAGTGTATTCATACTCTAGCAGTTTGATGCAAGGGTTATATTGAGATGTAACAGGTATAAAAAGAGGATTTGTTTAAATTCAGGGTATAGAAACACTCTGAAATTTTATTTGATCAAAGTTATTTATGCACACACATCAGAATATATCACTCTACTCACACTTGAATAATATCTATTAAAAGTCTGGGCAATACTGTAGATGCATTAGTGTAGGAAGCAGGGAGGCAAGTCTGGGCAATACTGTAGATGCATAGGTGTAGGAACCAGGGAGGCATGTCTGGGAAATACTGTGGGTGCATAGGTGTAGGAACCAGGGAGGCAAGTCTGGGCAATACTGTAGATGCATAGGTGTAGGAACCAGGGAGGCATGTTCCCCCACTTTTCCGAAAAATGACAAAATTGCCTCTTTTGAAAATGAAAAGTGATACTCAATGACTGACTTAAATAGTAAGAAAATGGTAACTTCCGTGTCAGTCAAATGTATGGGATGAATGTGTGTCCCCTATTGGAAAAGTGCCCTTTTCTAGAAATAAAATGCCCCTTTTACTTTATTTTGTTGTTTTGGGCTCACTTATTCTATTTACAGAGTGGGATGGGGAACATATGACTTGAAAAAGGCCCCCTACAAGGTCTTGCCCCCCACTTTTCAAAAGCTTCCTAAACCCCTAAATTCATGATAATTTGTGATGTTATGTCAATTTTTAACAGACTCAAAATGGCTTTTTTTTCTGTCATAGATCAGGAAATGCTACTGTACAGGTAACTTCAATTTCTACTCAATGTTCATGATATTAATGTTTTTATTTCATGAGCTTTAAGTAGATTGTGCAGAACCCATACCTACTTGCAGTTACAGTAGACGTCAATGATCCTAACCATGATGGATTCAATACAACATTCAATAATCAAACTGGAATTTGTCACGTTACATTCGCCATATGACGTGAACTTCTTGTTTTGGATCAATTCAGTGGTCAAACAAGTTGATCTTACTGTAAGAGGACGTACAGTAGGAAACAAAATGGTGAAGAAACCATACTTCAATATCTTATTCTGTTAAGAAGATATTAAAGTTTAATGTTCTGTCATATCTGTGTATAAATGACTTTCGTAGTGAATCTATGCTACTATGGAAGCTTAGCGCCCTCATCCTCACTTTCCTAACAATTGTTGATGTACTTTAAAGAAAATTGATTTAACTTTTTGAATTATTTTTCCTCAAATTTTCTTCAGGTGGTAAATTAAATTTACTAGATTGTTCAACTACTTTCGTGACATATTCAATGCTTTTTAAACCACAGGAAAAATATGATAAAATACATACTGTAAAGGCTTTGAGGAATCTGAGGATACGATGTCACAAGTAGTCAGATTTCACTCATTTCTACACAAATGATACAGAACTTTAGACTTAAAGCATCTCTTTAAAGGAATACAAAAAATTAAATGCCCCCTTTACCATGTTTTTTCTGTTAAAGTCCTCTTTCATATCATGAACTTGCTTGGAAACTGAACTAATCCTTTAAGTGAATACAAAATTGTTAAATCAAAAATATAAGATCGTTCAGTATTGGTGTGATATGAATTTCCTTCACAATCTGATGGAAAGATACTGTTCTCATTTAATTTGAATGAATGGTCCAGGTACTTATGGCCTCTGCCACCCTCCTCCCCACTCCTCTATCTTTTTTTAAAAAGCTTTTTTAGAGGGATCTTCCACTCTGCCTCTATTTTCCTCCACCATGCACCTTTTTCACAAATGGTTTACATTATTTTCAAGAGATTTTTACTTTGATGTGTTTACAGTTCTAATATAAAAAGATGAGGATCTGCCCTTCCCATTTCTGGTTCAAACTAGGGGTTTGACTGCACCTTCCTCCTCAACCCTCCTCTACACACCATCCTGTTTCTGAGTGTTAGCAGAGATACACTCTCAAAAACATGCTGCATATGGATTTTGATAAACACGAAAAGCTAAAAGCATGCTTCCTTTACAATAACAAACTGAACACATTTCCACATCATATTTCCCAAACCTCTCCCATGTGGCAAATTGATAAGCAAATTCCAACAAACACAAAATTAATGGTAGCAGTACTTAAAGGAATATTTCCATAGTTTTTTGTAATATTCCAATGGGTTTTTTTTTTTTTTTTTTTTTTTTTTTTTTTTTTTTTAGCATACTTTTAAAGTAAATTTGGTACAAAAATCTGGTTGATATCATATTCCGTTCAGGAGATATGGATTTTTAAAGATTTCCCAATTGCGTTTTTGTACAGTGTGATGAATTCGTGTTTGATAATGTCATAGAGACAATTCCATTGCAAATGTTTATGTATTTCTTTGAATGTTAATTGGTTGTTTCTGTATCATGAGAAACAATTTTCCAAAAGTTATTGAAGTAAGGTATCTAAATACCTTACCTTTCATCAATTTATTTTTCTAGCAGGTTTTACTAATAAACAAGGATGATAGATTTTAATGAAATACATCAACTCTGTGGAGAATGTCATACTGAGCCTTTTCCTATTAGTTTATTGGCATTTTTTGCGAACCTTAAAATATGAAGATCTTTGGTAGGAATTACATATCAAGATGATTCTAATATTTTTCTCTTTCTTATGAAAGGTTATGAAAAAACATGGGAATATTCCTTTCAAACAGGAAATTCAGCAAAACATGATATGCTGTGAACATCCTGCTTACAACACCACAAAGGAAATAAAATTGTATCACTTACCCACAGTAACATTGTGGAATGCCTTGCTGTAATTAAACCTTTCATTGTGGATATGATGGAGTTTTCGTGTTTTCTTGGCTGAAAGAAAAAGTGTATTTGAACTTCATCTCTTTGTAAATATAAATACCTGTAGTTTTAAAGGAATATTTCTCAAGGTCAACCATATGCATTATACACGACAGAGGACACTTACTGTACATTGGACTGGGGAATAAATTGAAGTAGGAGATTGATAACTTATCGTACCTTTAAAGCTGATTTCATTTGTGAAAAGTATTTAAGTTGCATCTCAGTTTGTGATTATAAACAAAGTCTTTGTAAATTTTGTTTGTCTAGTCATAATTTAAGAGTTGAAACTGGGCGATGGAATAATAACCCATTTGAGGAAAGAATTTGTACAGTATGTGTCAACAATAGGCAGGCTTTAATTTTACAAATACAAAGTACACAAAAGTACTGCTCATGTCCATGATATATTTCAGAACTCAAAACATCCTCAGGATTACAAATTCACAAATGAAGTTCACAAAATATATATTAACGTTAAATGCTTAAAAGAGTGTCCACAAATGCCTTGAGTATACTAATCAGGCTCAAGAGTCCCTTTTATGAGAAGGATAAGTTCATTTTGGAGCAGGTTCAGCAAAGAGCCACTAGACTAAAGTAAGGAATCTCTCTTATAAATCTAGGTTGCAAATTCTTTGTTGGACCATGCTCGAGTTGGGAAGAGTACGTGGCGATATGATTCAGGTTTAAAAATTCCTATCTGGTAGTGATGCTTCGACTTCCTGTAATTTCTTGCATGTTTCAGCTAATCATCATGTGACACATGGTAACACTGAAGTTGACCAAAGAATTCTCACGGATAGATATTCCGCATTTTAACTTTTCACAAAAGTTGTTAATGAGTGGAATGGTTTGCCTGAGTGGGTAGTTAGCTCCAATTCTGTTCACAATTTCGAAGTCATCATTGATAAGTTCTTTACTAACTCTGGGCGTCTTTGATTTTTGTTGTGGTGGTGGTAGTGGTGTTCGTTTTGGTTTTTTATGGGGTATTTCACCCTTCTTAGCCTGTCATCTTGTTCTGTTATTTCACCCATCATGTACAGTACCTAAAACTTTAAAAACGTAGAACATGTTTTTCCAAACATATTAAGCAAAGTCTAAGCTACAGTAGTTACATTGATTGGTTACGAAGATGACAAAGTAGTAACAAAATATGATGGATAAGCAATTATTGTAAACCAAATAATTTGGAAGTAGCTTAACATTAGTTCAAACAAATTAAACAATACCTGTATGCAATAATCATCACATTGAAGTCCTTATTTCTGTTCTAGTAACTTAGTCTAGTGGTAGCAGCACATACACTGTACTGTAGTACATAGGCCTACTATACGTTAGGCCTAACGTTAGGTCTAAGTGTTACTTTTAGGCCTAGCTGTACAGTGAGTGTACTTTTCTAACATACAGTAGCATGGTCCCTACCCATTTTCGTGCACTTGATTTAAGCCTAAGGACTTTCTGTTTGGTTTAAGAAAATGCGACAAAAGTTTAATTTCCCAAGTTCACACAGAAAAGAGAAATTCCTCTTCTCTACACCAGTGATAAATTATTTAAATTTGCTAGTTACATTTAGTAGTTATCATCCTGGAAATAAAGAAGTTTCGCCCACCCTGTTGACGCCGCAAGTAAACCCTAATTCGCGCGTATAATGAGAAACATAGGTAAAAATACACCAGGTGTACCAGTAAAAAGTAAGGGCGCTTCATTTGCCGACAAATGTGGCTTCAAGTTTGAAAACATACTAGGCCTAGGCCTACTCAGTCATATAACACAAAATGGAAAAAAATCATTTGAATCTATAAAATTTGAGACATATTTTTATTAAAAATGTTCGATTTTGGTAAGTAAATTTTTGAAGCTGGTAAAGTAATAGAATGCACGACGATTAGGGATACTAACGTTACTGTCACTGCACACTTACTCACTAGAAATGATGAGGCCTCGGCCTAGGGCCTAGTATTAACCCTACTTCAGCGTAATCACGGTCCTGCTGGAAATGTTGCTATTAAGTAAGAGCTTCTTCGTCCTTTTATTAAATTAACATTAACGTAAGGCCTAACGTTATGCCTTTTCAACTTTCATTTATAAACATTGCTGCAATTTGTGCAAAATAGACAAATCATTAGCGTAAGAAAACTTGCGACAGCAGGCTTTTTTTGCGACTTGATGATTGACTCGGTCACTTCCTGGTTTACTTCATGTTAGTGTAATCAACTATTACAAAATCGAAGTGAGCTCCAGTTAGGATATTATCGCCAGAATTTCTTTATCCAATTATAGGGAAATTAGAGACAGAGGGACAAGGGGTGCATGTTATTGCTAATCATTTTTGTTTTTGCAGTAAAGAATACAAACATGCGTAAATATTCACAATTTCCCAAATCATGTGCCCCAGCTAAAATCATACAACCTCCCCCCCCCCCACCCCCTCCCTAAAAATAAATAAATAAATAACTCAGGTTAAAAGGTCCAAAAAATATGCTTAAATGGTGTATATTGTGAGGCATAATATGACCCCAATTCGAAGACTAGCTACTGAATTCATATACAGGCTTTCTGGTATAGAACTCGGTGCGAGGCAAAGGACAAATGTTGCGGAGTATAGTAGACCCTCATGCCAGGGTTGTTGGAAGTATGGGACACGAGGCTACAACGCACCCCTAACAGTTTATATACCTGTAGTGCAAATTAATACATTTTTGTCATAGATTGCGAAAACTACTCCCCAACCACACCCAGACGGCATTACGATATACTGATCTGCAGTGGAATCAATTTGAATGAAATTATTATTACTTGCCTACCACACATGTCGGCTAGTGGCAGTGGGCAGCAACGGTACCAGGATTTTGATGCTGGTGGAGAAGAGAGGGGTAGTTTTGTTTTAAGGGAGGGAGGAAGCATATGAATCGGACAAAATATGTCACTTTGCAAAATTTTCTAGGGGCATGTGGGGACCGGGCAAAGCGATCTCGCAGGGCAAAGGCCGGGTCACCCCCCCCCTCCCGTAGCGCCACCACTGGCAGTAGGTGACACTTTTCGCATGAACGTATTTACAAATCTTTTGCTAATGTCAAGTTATAATCAATGATTAGTACCCCCCCCCCCTCTCCCCAGTGAGCCCAAAACATCAAAGTTAGAGGGAACTTTATTTTGAAAAGGGCACTTTTGTAATATATCCCCAGATAAAATCAAGCTTTTATGGGACTTAGGCTGAGTCTGTAGGCGTATTCAAATTTTCATGAACTATGACTTTTTATGAAGTTACTGAAGTCCTGATCTGATAATCCATACAGTTCTTTTACTCTTTTTGTAAGTTTTGAATCATGGTCTACCATTTCTATTTTGAATTTCGTTTTTCTCGTCATTATTTTTACTTCTCTTTTTCAAAGATAATGTTTGAAGCATGCATTTTAGTTTTTACTCCTAATTTTGGCGGGCCTCCTGGATCCGGGCCTTAGCCTGACGCCTATGCAGCCTAATGGGCCAGTTGCGTTTCCACGGATGCTTTGGGGCCTGCTTCCCCTCACCCCTCCCGAATTGAAAATCTGGAACCCCAAATATGTACTACAAATTGTGAAAGAGAATAACAGGAATTCACAACTTAATCGTTTTTTAAGACATAATTATTCATATACAAGCACTTGTACATGACGTAAATTCAGCAGAAGTTTTTAGGCAATTTTATTCGATTTTTGTGAAAATTTCTTTTCGATTTTCGGAAATATTCCTTTATTTTCGGGTAATTTCCTTTGTTTTGGGGAAATTTCTTTTATTTTCGGTCAATTTCTTATATTGTCTCCAAAATTTGCAGTATGTTTTACCAAAATTTAAAAAAAGTTTACTCCAATTTTTTAAATTGTATGTTAACGGGAAAGTAAAATCATTCCAGGGGCAGTTTCCCCCTTTTTCCACCGTCTCTGGGTACAGCCCTTTTCCAATTACCGTTTGCCCCCCCTCCCCCTCCCCTCTCCCTTCCCCTCCTCCAGCACCGAAAACTGAATACGCCACTGAGACAAGTTTAAGTTCAAGTTTATTAAAAATCCAGTATAGATATATTTCAAAATATATCTATAAATAGGACAAAATGTTAGAATATATGCATGATACATAAAAATGAGAAAACATAACAAAATATATATAAAAAAATACATAAAAAATTATAACATATACATATACGATCAAACATTGAGAAAATGTGTCAATTTAAAGTAAGTTTTGTAAAGACATTCCCTGGATAAAACGAGCCGCTCTATCAGTCTATACACAAAAGAGTTCTTGTAACGCACATTTCTAAACTTGGGTGTGATTGCCCTATTTCTTTTGGCATTTTAAAAAAGCAACATAAGATCAGACTGTAGAGGGTAGAGGGTGCTCTTTCCCTTTTTTTAATAATATGTGCAAGTCTTTCAAATTCCTTTTTGCTGAATTGTTTACTTGATTTATGAGAATGTTACAATCGAGTCTAAAAATATTGGCACAATGTTTGAAGAAAGCTTTTCTAATCTTTGACAAGTAGGAAGTGATACCAAACTGTTTCAGCATAAAGTATCTGAGGTAAAATGTTAATATCAAAAACATTCATACGCACTTCAAACTTAAATGCCATTCGCCAAATTTGGCTCCCCATGCTTTTGCAAGGCCCTCCAAATTTCTAGGTCTGGCTACGCCACTGTAATGGGCTATCCGACACTGGCTAAGACGTAGATCTGTCTCTTCTCTTGTCCTCATATGGTTTTCAGGACACGTTCAGGATACGTTGGACTTGAATACTTCAGCTTTCGGTGCCACAAGGGAGGGGGCAGTAATTATAGAGAAAGGACGATAACCACACTGTAAATTTGAATTAATCAAAATGCACTTAATTAGTCGTACGACACCATATTTTGACTAAATTAGGCCTAATGAATCAAAATATGGTATAGTACGACTAATTAAGTGAATTTTGACTAATTGAAATTTACAGTGCAGAGGCTTACGAAGCAGTGCAGGGAAAAGGAAAAAACTGCTCCTGGAGCCTACTTTCCCGTTAACATTACAATTGAAAAATGAAGGTAAATTTGATAAAATTATTTACAATCAAAAATATGATAGAATATATGTAATAGAATATATATATATATATATATATATATATATATATATATATATATATATATATATATATATATATATATATATATATATATATATATATAAATATATATATATATATATATGTATATATATATATATATATATATATATATATATATATATATATATATATATATATATATATATATATATATATATATATATATATATATATATATATATATATATATATGTATATATGAATATATATATATATATATATATATATATATATATATATATATATATATATATATATATATATATATATGAATATATATATATATATATATATATATATATATATATATATATATATATATATATATATATATATATATATATATATATATATATATATATATATATATATATATATATATATATATATATATATGAATATATATATATATATATATATATATGAATATATATATATATATATATATATATATATATATATATATATATATATATATATATATATATATATATATATATATGAATATATATATATATATATATATATATATATATATATATATATATATATATATATATATATATATATATATATATATATATATATATATATATATATATATATATATATATATATATATATATATATATATATATATATATATATATATATATATATATATATATATATATATATATATATATATATATATATATATATATATATATATATATATATATATATATATATATATATATATATATATATATATATATTATTATCATTATTATTATTCACAACTTCTACAGCCAAATCCAAAAAGGCTTTTGGCGCTTTACCAAAGACAAAACATGAAAGACACAATAAAAGCCTAAATACAGTAAAACGATACAAGGGCCTAAACAGTATAAAAACCTTTAAAAAAAAAAAAAAAAAAAAAAAAAAAAAAAAAGGTATATACAAACTATAAAAGCAGTAAAAAGCGAGGTAGAAAGGTATAAAACTGGTAATGTACAAAAAGTAGAACTTACAAGTAAAAAACAACCAAAAATACTGAAAATAGCTATAAGTCAAAAGCAGCCACAAACAAGTGAGTTTTGAGGAATTTCTTGAAAGTTTTGACATCAGGGGCACATTTTATGAAAACGGGCAAATTGTTCCAGAGAGTAGCAGCAGAGTGACTAAAAATTCTGGGTAACGGGCAGTGTTGGTTTTGGGAACAACAATATCTATTTTGTGATCTAAGATTACGAGGTGGATTATAGAGGGTAAGTTCATCAGCCAGGTAGGCAGGGGCGAGACCATTTAGAGATTTATAAGCAAAGAGCAGTATTTTGAAAGTAGGTCTGTAACATACAGGGAGCCAGTGGAGTTGTCTAAGAATGGGTGTAATGTGGTCATGCCGGGGAGTTCTAGTAATTAAACGGGCTGCACAATTTTGAACCAGTTGGAGTTTCTGTAATGTGGTAATATTTACACCATACAAAAGAGAATTACAATAATCTAATCTAGAAGTTATAAAAGCATGAACTAAAATACGGCAAGCATCATCAATTATAAAATTTCTTATCTTACTTATAGAACGTATATGAAAAAAGCATGTCTTGATCACTGATTGCACGTGCTGGTGCATTGTTAAATTGTGATATACATACATAAGAAATTTAAAGAAAATATCACGAAAATCAAAACAAATGTCCCAAAAATTGAATACAATTGCCCGACAATGAAGGAAATTTTCTAAATATGAAGAAAATTCCCCGAAAACATAGGATATTAAAAAGAAATTCTCCAAAATTAAAAATTGGCTAGAGACAAATTCATCACCAAATTATTTGGACAATATTAAAAATCATTTTTTACAGTTTACTTCCCGAATATGACGTAAACTGCATTGATATATTCCGCTACTTACATTTTACTTATGGAATTTCGCCTCTACTAAATACACCACTGCTTCTGCTGCTTCTTGAGACTGAACGTCAATAAACAACAAACATTTATCAACTTAAAAAATAAAATTAAAACTACTGCAGTAAGAAATAAATGTAACTGAAATGGACACAATCAAAAGTTGTACACACAAAATAGTCATTTATAAAGGAATGTCTAAATTCCACAGCTCTGATAACTTTTACAACACTGTTTAATTTTCACTCATTTTACTTTCAATCTCTAACATTACTGTTGTGACAAATGTATATCTGCTGATCAACACGACAAATCATTAATGGCACATATGCATTATACAAACACAGATATATAAGAATCAGACAATATTTACAAATAAAAGACAAGTGCATGCCTCAGTAACTTTTTGCACTCATCTGATCTCATAATCCCCCCTCTCCATACTTTGAAGGCCCCGCCGCCCTTGCAATACAGTATGAAATAAACGCAATTTACTGTGGCTAACTTGTCAGCTTGTTGACGTATATAAACAATATTTTGTATGCAGAACCAAAACAAACAATGTTGGTGCCATACAGGCTAATAAAACTGTAAAATACTTCCGGAAAACAAGAACATTTTCTTCAGCTGTCCAGTCTCTTAGTGAAAAGACAACTTGAATAGATTACTTTCAACGTTTTTCAGTCATGATAAAATCTGGGATGTTTGAGCATGCCTTACGAAAAGATGAAGTTAAGTTTCCAAATGACCATGAAAATTCAATACAAGTATTGTTGATATATAGGCAGAAGAAAAAAAAGGGGAAAAAAGGCTGCATCGAATAGTTCCCGAGAACATTCTCTGCAATGTATGGAAATTCTCTTATTCAATCGTGACAAATCTTTGATCTGGAATATTTGAGCATTCCGTGCGAGAAAAAAAAGAGTAAAGTTTCACTGATTGTATACTACAGAGAACGAAGGGTTAACAAAGACTGTTTTTATTATAACAAAACTCATGCAAATCATTTATTAGGAAAATTACTGAGTAAGTGGAAGTCTTTCTTCCGTTCAAGTATACTTTTATATACCACTTATATCGTTTCCAAAATCGGCAAGCTATTACGGGAAAAAAAATGATGTCTCAAATTTTGAGATTGGCAACAATCAGGGCCGTAATTCCTGGGGGGCAGGGGGACACCCCCCCCCCCACACACACACACACTTTTTAGCAGAATTTTAACAATTCATTAAATTTTGGGCGGAAAATTTGCCTCTTGTCCGCCCACTTTTATGTCGCCCCCCAACCCGCCCCTCCCCAACCCCTCCCTCCCCCCACACACACACTTTTGGGGTGAGAATTACGGCCCTGGTTACAATTGCACACATGACGATTTCCTTCTGGCAGGTGAAATATAAACGTGTACAAATAAATAAGGAGCCTGTAAGGCCTCATAAATAAAAATCCATTAGCTTATTACCTTCGCGCATCAGTTTTGAGAGAATTCCAGATTTGTTTTTCTTTTATTTTGTTGAAAAAGTACCTTAATTTTCTCTCGATTCAGTACTTATACGTTCCTGTCTACTTTCTACCGAAAAAGGAATGATTGCCTCCTACAATTTTCAATATTTGTTACGCATGATATGGATGACCTGATCTACCAAACGCTGCAAATCACCGAAATTAATTGGCTTAGAATACACACAAAAAAACGCCCTGCGGTCCCTTTCCCTTGAGTAAAGGGCAGACGGGGCAATGAGTGCCTTTTTGAAAAAGAAACATGACGGATCATTATTTGTTTATAATTTGGCGACTACCCTTGCAGACATTTAACCCTTAACTATGGTATGTGCCCTCACACACGCACACCCCTCACTCCACACATGCGCGCGCGCACACGCACACACTTTTCTCAGTTAGGTTGGGGCCAAACAACCTTATATTGGATTTTTTTAGTTTTCATACTTAAAATAGCAAGCATTTACATCTGCCAATTAATCTTCACTTTTTCCGGGACGGAAGGGGGTGTCATCCTCCCACCGCGTTTTTTGTCAGGAAAATGGTGACTTTGACGGGAAATTTTCACCGATCTTCCCTCATGAGATGAACAATTGGAAATAAAAGCCATGCCAAAAAAAATGTTCATCTTTTATCAATGCACATTTACGATGACGAGTGAACACACAATTACAATGACGGGGTCGTCACCTGCATATTCGGTTATGGGAGCAACAATGCTATCACGAAACGCTTAATGCGACCCGGACGAGAACACACGTACGACGTACGGTCATACATAACATCAACAACCAAGTCAATGTCCACGGCCTTTGAAAGTGGTACCTCCATGCTTTGATAACCGGTTGTGGTGCACTAGTGTGTCTACCCAACCCACACTTGAACCCAACGCCTCTTGGTCTGTAGACATGTATGATAACCGCTACACCACAGTATGTAGCCAATTTCTTTGTTCTCAATTTACAGAGATGAAAATTATTCACATGATTAAACACATCAACTTATTCCTTGTCTGTACTGCAGATCTTGTTTTCAATATGTTGAATTGAATCACAATTAAAGCTGTTGCTTCAACCAGTTTTATAATATAACAGTTCAGATAACGCCCTCGTCCCTGATAACCATGGCAACTTGTGGCTGCTGCAAGCTGGTAAAGGATCTCCCGAGTCCCACTTTTCATCAACAACGTAAATTTCGTTTATTCGAATGTATAATCATAAAAAATCCCTGGCATAATAATTACTATAAAGCAAGTTTTGTCACGATCAGGATGGAGAAAAAACGCAAAAAACCTGTCAGAACTAAGTTACAATGGTGACTGTGTACCAGATAATTTGATGATGACTATTTGAAAATCCTTAATGTGAAAAATCATAAGAATCTATTTTCAAAATCGGTGAATTTCCTTCAATGTTTGGAAAGTGTCAGCAGTTCAATTTAAGGTTATTTTCTTAATTCCAGTGCAATTTTCCTAAATTGTCGGACAATTTCCTTTATTTTGGGGCATTTTTAATCCAATTTATGATCAATTTTCTGTGAATTTTCTTTAATGTTTGGAATATTTCCTTCATTTTGTAGGAATTATAATTCAATTTCCGGTCAATTTTCTTCAATTTTCTGTAAATTTCCTTCCTTTTGTAGCAATTTTGTTTTTCAAATTTCGGCAATTTCTTTAATTCCTGTGCAATTTTCTTCAATTTCCTTTTTTATTTGGGGGTAAAATTCCTTCAATACTTGGAAATTTTGTTTAATTTTGGGGCAAATTTTATTCAATTTTTTGTTACATTTTCTTCAATTTTCGGAAACTTTTTTTGGAAATTTTTCTTTAATGTTTGTGATATATTCAATTTTTAGAAAATGTATTTCATTTGGGTCCAAAAATAACATCAATTATCGAAAAATGTTACCAAACTTTACCCAAATTTTCAATAATTTTACCAAAAAATTCTTCATTTGCTGTTAATAATTTTCCCAATCGAAAGAAAACCTTTCAGGGAGTACTTTTCTCTCTGCGCCCCGATTATAAGACTGCACACTTGTCCCAATATCTTTCAGTAATCAAGACAAATTGTTCATAAAACACATTACGCATGTTTTAATTTGACTTGGCCCCCTGACATTTTATCTTGGCTACACCCGTTTTACAAACTATCCAGACGTGAATCTCCCATCGTAGAAGTTCTTTACAAACTTCAGTTGGTTAAATGTTCTTTCATCTTTAGCAAAATTATCCGACTTTTAGATAGTAAATTAAACTAATGTTGGTAAAATTGCCAAATTTTAAAGAAATAAATAGACATTTTTGAAAAAGTTAGCAAGCTTTTTCGGAAAAGAGGCAAGCTTTTTCCGAAAATTAGCAAGCTTTTCTCGAAAATTAACAACTTCAAAATTGTCCTTTTTTGGGAAAATCATTGCATTTTCGGGAAATTTACTTAAAAGTTGAAAAATCAACATTTTTCGAAATTTTCTGATTTTTTTAGTCCATTGACTTGGTGGTCAGATTTCTTTCGGCCAGCAAATATTTTTTTATTTGCTGTAATTAACAGTCAACGATTTGCAGACGGACCAACGCAGTTTTCCGACAGGCCAATTTATTGGTAAAGGGGTAGAGGGGAGGGGGGGGGGGTGCACCCAACATCCCCTCTAGATACGCCCCTGCTAGTTGTTGTAATGGATGCATAACCTTAACTTCTTTCAAAAACAGACTTGATCAGCATTGGTGCAAGCGAGCGTTCCGCTTGTATTACGACAGTGACACAAATGAGCTCTTAAGCCCAGATTTACTACGATCTGGATCTTCAGGCAGCAAGCCTTTCATCTAGAATTCATTATAGGTATTATAGGTATGAACTTGGAGCCAAAGACTCTCTCTCGTGGATGCGATGAACATTGGGCTAATGAAATTAACATAACATAACAAGATGACGGGCTAAGAAGGTTTAGTCACCCCATAAAAAAAAGCCCAAACTAACACCACCACCAACAAAAAACAAAAAAATGAAAGACAAAAGAACTGATTAATTTTAACTTTGAAATTGTAAACAGAATTGGAGCTAACTACCCACTAAGGCAAACCATTCACTCATTAACAACTTTTTGCGAAAATCTAAAACGCCGAACATCTATCAGTAAGAACTCTTTGATCAACTTTAAACTGTTACCACGTGTCACAAGAGGATTAGCTGAAACATGCAAGAAATTACAGGAAATCAAAGCATCACTACCAGCTAGGAATTTAAAAAGCTGAATCATTTCACCACGTACTCTTTTCAACTTATGCGTGGTCAAACCAAGAATTCTCAACCTAGATTCATAAGAGAGATTCTTAACTTTGGAGAATATATCTAGTGGCTCTTCGCTGAACCTGCTCCAAAATAAACTTATCCTTCTCAGAAAAGAGACTCCAAGCCTGAATAGCACACTCAAGGTGAGGCCTGACTAAGTGCTTATACGAATTAAAAACAACCTCTCTACCAAGAAAACACAAATTTCTTCAAATCAAACCAAGCATCCTATTTGCCCTTGCCCTTGCACACTGTTTAGAAGGCTTCAGATTGCTTGTAATTACAACACCTAGATCCCTTTCTTGAGCAACACAACCAAGATTTGAAGCATTCATGCAGTAATCAAAAGCCAAAATAAATAACTTTGCATTTATCAACATTGAATGACATCTGCCACGTTTGGGACCAAAAAACTAACTTATCCAGATTAGTTTGCAACAGTGAAGAATCCCTAGCATCATCAAGAATACTGTACGGCTTAGTGTCATCAGCAAATTGACAAATCTTTGAGCCAATGGAAACATCAATATCATTAATGAAGATTAAGAAAAGAAGCGGACCTAATACAGAACCCCGAGAAACACCACTTGTACTTCACCATTAACAGCAGCTCTTTGTGACCTGTCAATTAACCAAGAATTTATCTAACTGGCACACTTTCCCTCCAAACCAAGCGCTCTTGTTTTCAACATGAGCCTGCCTAATGGAAGCTTATCAAATGCTTTTTAAAAATCTAAATAAATAACATCCACCTTATGACCAGAATCAACTAGTTTAGTAACATCATCAAGAAACTCCAAAAAATTAGAAACACAAGACCTCTTAGGTAAGAACTCATGCTGGGACAAATTCAGCAAGCCATTGACCAGTAAATGATCTAGTACAACATCCTTAACAATGGACTCCATGACCTTGCACACAAGACTAGTACTGTAGTAAGACTCACTGGCCTATAGTTACAGGGCAAACTGTGGTCACCTTATTTTTTGATAGGAGTGACATTAGCAATTCTCCAATCTCTAGGAACGTCACCAACATTTTGACATTAAAACACTTTAAAAAGATAATACTCAGGGGAACAGAAAGAACATCAAAACACTCACGTAAAACAGCAGGATGTATACCATCTGGACCGGGTGCTTTACTTGAATTCAAACCCTTCAACTTCTTAGACATAACATCAACTGAAAAATCAACATCCTTAATGGATACAGGAGAGTGCACACTAAGATAATCAACAACCTCCTTGTTTTTTTGGGGTGGGGGGGGGAGGAGGGGGAGGGGGCGAGGGGGGGCGAGGGGGGGCCGAGGGGGGGTGTGGGGCGAACATAAGAGTGAAATGACTTACGATTAATGTTACCCTCTTTAGACAAACGTTTTTCAAAAAGCACTATAGTATCTCTTATCAAACCCTTTGTAAACTTTTCATGATCCTTATTCCTAGCAAGCTCCGCAGGACATCCACTTTTTTTTTCATTTATTTCAATTTTCATTTTTTTAATTATATAACAACTTTTTCTTTTTCCGAACAGCCCGCAAAACCTCCCTAGACATCCACACTAGCCGATGGCATACTTTCTTTAAAACCTATTAACACCCTCCAAAACTTTAGCTCGGAAAACTTCCCATGATTGAGAAGGATATGAGTCACAGAGCAAAGAAGTCAAACCGAATGACAAATTATCCTGAAGTGCAGCAAAGTCAGCATTTAAAAAATCTAAAAGCAGTTTATTATTTTGAGAAACTTTTGCGAAACAATACAGATCTGATGTTATAATCTTTAAACCCTACCTTACCGCTACTTCGCACATTTCTAACCATACTTTCTTCACTACTGAAAATCAAATCAAGACAATTACTACCACGCGTGGGAAACAATACATGCTGGGTGATAAAGCGGTCGGATACAACTTACAGAAAATCTTTACATGTGGTTACAAAGATTCCAATCAATGTCTGGAAAATTAAAGTCCCCAAAAATAATAACCCTCCTAGAACTTGCAACTTTCCAGAAGCAGTCGAGCAATTTCTGATTGTTCAGAGGACAAGAATTTGGTGATCTATATACAATACCAACAACCACTTAACTACTAACATCGCCATGAACTATAGGCAATTCGAAAAAACCCAAGAAAACTGAGCAGTTCTATATTTATGCAATTAAAACTGTCAAATTAGTGCGGTACTACCTAATATTAAGTTGAAAAAAGGAAAAGACTACTTAATAATTTCATCCTTGTCTGCTTGTAGGCCTGGTTTAAATGAAGTTATGACTGCTTTTATGTTGCGCTTTAGCTGTTGAGGGGTAACTTGTGAGTAACTTGCAGATGTATATATTTCAATTTAAGTTAGGAAGTTGGGTCTGGATTTGATGTGTTAATTTTACGTGTTAGGCTATTTAATTGTATTGCAGTGTTTGTACTGTTTGAGTAACATTAGGCTAAGTAAGATGAACTCTAAGTATTGAGGGGGTCGGACATCCGGGAATATCTACCTACTGTGGTGTAGCAGTTATCATACCTGTCTACAGACCACGATGCCCCGGGTTCAATCCTGGGGTGGGTAGACACGCCAGTGCACCACATCTGGTTATCAAAGGCCGTGGACATTGACTCGGTTGTCGGTGTTATGTCTGTCCGTACGTCGTACCTGTGTTCTCGTCTGGGTCGTATTAAGCGTTTCGTGATAGCATTTGTACTATCATAATCAAATACGCAGGCGACGACCCCGTCATTGTAATTGTGTGTTCAACTCTCTCTCTCTCTCTCTCACATCCGGGAATGTTGTGGTGCACGGCGATGTAACCATGCTTTGTTGACGATCTCGAACTTCAGTCAAAGGGGAAAACAAACAGTCAGTTATCATTGCAGTCAACGAGAGAAAAACATGATTTTTGTTATTTTGCTGAAAATACTTGACAAAATTTATTTTTCTTAACAAATGTTGTGTATTAGACAGTAGTTTCCAATATATATGAGTAACATTAATTTCGTTGACTGGCTAAGGCGACACTAGTATTCATAGAAAATATCCCATTGACTGTAATGATAAAGTTTCCCCTTCAACTTGGCAAAACCGTACTGAGCCCATACACGGTTACGTCGAACCGACCACCTCAAATGGCCAAGTCACGACTCACAAGCGAGGCCAAACTTTAAGTCTTACCCACATAAGGCTTGTTACGTAAATGTTGGCAATCACAAAACCTCAGCATACAGAAATGGAGGAGTAATTACAGAAAAACAAATTGCAGAAAAATTATTAGGATTATCTAACGCATTGTTTAAAATATCCACTATGACTCCACAGGCGCAGTCATTATAATAATCTTCATTTTGACTACGCCTGTAGACAAAGGACATGTTCCTACTCCATCACTATGACTGCAGACTGCAAAGTTTGTGCAGAAGATGATTTTTGGACTCTAAAATGTGCGCCTAACTTGTGTAGAAAATGTACGCCAAGATCTACAAAATGTGCACCAATGTCTAGAATATGTGCACCAATAATCATCTATTTTATAGTGGAAATAATACAAAAATAATGAATTACAGTAAAGGCTGAAGTTGCAATATGAAGAAATTTTCTGGTGTTTAGCCTGACTTTTCTAAACTTTTTATGAAGAAAACAAATTTATTGAAGGATGTGCACCTATAATCAAAAGTGTGGACCTAAAGTTAGAACTACAACTGTGCACCAAAATCATGAAAAAAACTTCTCTCAATCAAAAATTAGCATGGTATATCTTCCATGCTAGAAAGAAACTACTGTATGTAATATGGCGCTTGCAGAGAAAGGGCAAAGTTCCTACTCCATCACTATGACTAGGAATACATTTGCAAAGAAAGAACAAATTCAAACTTAAGACCAATTATGAATCTGCCTTAAAGATCATGGAAGGGGTATACTTTCACAAGTGTGTTGGATTCTGCAGTTACATCCCATATTTGAAAACATACCAAGTGCTGCAGTTTACTCTGTTAAAGTTAATTTAAGTTTCAGTTTAAGTTAAACTGAACTTTAAGTCTTAGTGCCTTTAAATTTTTTTTCTTTTGGAGTCCTAGTGAGACAGGTTTGACATTTGTTTAAGTCGTCAGATCGAGTGCTTGTTCAGACCAGGGAATCCATTTGGATTTTTTTTTTTTTTTTTTTTAAAGCTTTCCTGGGATCAATGTTAATCAAAATAAACACTAAGCATGTCAATATCACAAACAATGCATGTATTGCAATATTGGGCAACTTCAGACAATAACTTTTGGCAAGTTATGTAAATTCTTGCACAAACGAAATTTTGTCTCAGAATTAAATGTTCCTTTCAACCTTTCAGGTATTTCCAAGTAATTACT
Source organism: Chiridota heheva (assembly GCA_020152595.1). Classification (NCBI taxonomy): domain Eukaryota; kingdom Metazoa; phylum Echinodermata; class Holothuroidea; order Apodida; family Chiridotidae; genus Chiridota; species Chiridota heheva. The sequence goes on from JAIGNY010003802.1 coordinate 475,359, forward strand.
GTACTTCATGTAGTAAAATGCTTTACAGAAAGTCTATTACTACAACTTATATTAGGAGGGGGGTGGTAGGGGGTAGTAATATACCAGGTGAGGCAGACCCCTAGCTTTGCTGTTCTACAGGGCTGCCCTGCCCCTCTGTGGGCCCGCCCTGCCCCTCTGTGGGCCTGCCCTTCCCCTCTGTGGGCCTGCCCTGCCCCTCTGTGGGCCTGCCCTGCCCCTCTGTGGGCCCGCCCTGCCCCTGGGATCCACCCTGCCCCCTGGGGTCTGCCCTGCCCCTCATGAGAAAAATGAAATAACTTAATATTGTAATTAACCTCATACATGAAATGCCTTACATGGATACAGAACACAGAATGATAGCATAGTAAGCAATTGTCCTGTTTGGCTCATAAATTGTCCTTATCAATCAGAATAGTTTCATTCTAAGGTATGATTATAGCTAAAATCCCCCAATTTCTTCACCATGGGATTAAGCCCTGGGCTCACAAGCCGAAAAGATGCAGTGCTTTGCATGCATATTAATGTGCCCCTCAACAAGTCTAGCACCCTGCCCCTTTTAAAATCAAGCTAGGGGTCTGAGGGGAGGTATACCTGGGTACCTCGGGTGTGGAAGTGTACCAAGTAGGTGTGTGGGGAGGAAGAGGGGGGAGGGGGAGTAGGGTTACATTTCTTTTTACTATTGTTCATTTTTAAGGACCAAACTAGAAAAAGATGGTCTATTTTGGTCCTTTATCTTCTTTCATCTTCTATGTTTATAGCTATTAGGTTTGTGTCCTACTCTTGTTTCATATCCAAAGTTTTGGATTATAAAGTACAAACTTTTTGCTATGATGTTCATATTATTGTAAACTAATTTGAAGATATTTATCTTTCAATGATATTGTTCTGCAAATTCTTTGAAGGATAATATTATTTTCACTAGATGGTCAAACCAAGGAAAATGCTGAATTGTGAAGGTGCAATATAAAGAATAAACTTTCAAGTCCAAGTCTCGATTTTCATCACACTTATACAATGTCTCTTTCAAGGTACAGTATTTTCATATATTTTAGACTTTCTATATTTTCCAGTAACTTATAGTACTGTAAAACCTCATCAATTTACACTTCAGAAGGAATTAAAGCTGATTATGTACAGTAATGTAAATTACTGCTAATTGTAACATTTTAAGAAATTACTATTTCGTTCAAAGAAAAGCAGTAAGTTGATGAATTTCATCTTTTGGAAAAGATATTCCTGATTGCATACTGTGTATATATAATTTGGGGAAAAATAGTGCACAAAGACACCAAAATTCCAAGCATAGTATTCTGTAGGTAGTTTGGTTAATATAAAAAAAAATGTTATGCAAATTCTACAGTATTGGAAAATGGATTATTAGGCCTTCTTTACAAAATTGTTTGTTTTGAATAACCCTACTTACCCAACAAAATTGCTACCCACTCAAATAATTTTTTTGATCTGATATGATAGCACCTTAGTGTATAAAAGGTATGAAAAAGTTTGAATTTGGCCAAAGAATAATGTGTTATGCTTACCTACCTACCTAATTTTTTTCAAGCAAGTGTGTTTCACCAAACCAATGATTTTTTAAAGGTGGCCTTACTATTATTTGAGATATCTGCTTAAAATTCAGCTCATAATATTTAGAAAATAATCCTCCTTAAGGAGTCCACCTGTATGTTACTAATTTTAATCAGTTTTAAATATCAGTTCAGCCGCTTTGCATCTTTCAAGATATTGTGTGTAATATTTTAAAGAGAATTGTTATAGATGAGATATACAAGAGGAATTCTGGTCATGTAATTTGCATATTGTGATCTTTTGGGACATACATGTACCAAGCCTCTTACACAGCCTTTGAAATAGTATAACACTGGTAGTGCAAAGAACAACCCAGCCAGAACTGTACCCAGGACTTTGTAGTATGTAGACAATTGTTATTGTGCACCACAGGAGGTATTTGCTTTCGTGAATATGTTTTTTCTGTTAAGAATATTTGCCTCACTACAATGTGGCTCTGTTTAACCTGGATAGTCTGTACTTTTTGTATTTCAACAGATATCGTTCGTGGCTACCTGGTGGACCCCAGAATAGGGTGCTGTTCTCCGACTTCTTCATGAAACTCATAAAGAATAAAAGGCCCTCCCCACCAAATCTAGTGACTTTTCAGTGCGATGTGAGGTGCGGAGAATGTTTTCATTCCTTTCTTGTCTTCAAAATAAATAAGTGAATATTTCCGAGTGCATTATCACTTTGATACCTATTGACAGCAACCATTCTCTGTGTCTTTCCAGAAGAAAGGTGCATTTGTAAAGCACTTATGAAATTGCATCATTTCTAATTAAATTATGTTTGGTTGGAAAATAGAATATCAGAGACTTTTTTTCTTCACCTTCCTCCACAATAGCAACTTATTTCACCAGATCTAAACCTTACTCACACCTACCCTTACTCACACCTTACCCTTACTCACACCTTAAACCCCCTCTCCCTTTTCTATCCTACCATTCTATCCTTTTTCCCCTTTTCTTACCTCTATTCGCTCCTTTATTATTCGCACTGTCCTAACTCTTGCACCTTAGATTTCTAATACCCTCTTGCCACATTTGACTCTGACTGTCGCAGTGTCGTTAAAACACCAACAAACAACAACAACTGTTTTTAGGGAAGTTTTGTATATAAGTTATTTTTTATCAAAGTTATAATCTGTAGAATTTTGTTTTGTAATATTTGTTCATTTTTGTACAATTTTGTTTTATTTGTCAGGTAATAATTATATTTGTATTTAATGGAAACAACAATTGAAGCTGTTTTGGCAGTGGTTTTTTAGGTCAGTTTTACAGCTTCTTAAACAGAATTTGGATTGAGAGAGATTGAAGCCTAATGTTCTTGTTTAATACACTGTTTATTGTACATTCACGGTGCATATCACAAATTTTTCTGCAAAATCAAAGCAAGAAATATCCCCATTCATCATCATTACTGCTTTTTTTCTGTTTCTTGCATTTACAAGGATTATTCTAATTGCTAAATGTTCAAAGCCCTACAATGCTGTAATGTACAACAATAATTCTTCATATTTTATTATGTTGTAGGCTTGTTAATTGATATGGACTGATATTTTTTATGATGATGATGATGATATTTATCTTTGATTCATGTGGTGTTATTTCTTTGTTTTTCCTGTAGGATGACTAAGTTTGACATAAAGAATTACCTCGAGCAAATTTACAAAGTGCCGGTGGCCAAAGTAAACACAGCGATCATTGAGGTCCCTCATTTAAGAGACCACAGAAATCGCAGATGGAAGCCAGAGGAAGATTACAAACTGGCTTATGTGACATTGGTAAGTAAATGACTTGAGTTAGATGATAGACAGCTTTTTTAACCGATCATCGCACAGATTTGCCTAGCAATAAAATCTGCATAACTAAGTGGGGCAAAAATCCTACGCAGGAACCAGTAAAGTACTGCTAGCTACAGTAACGGCGAAATTCATGCTGTGGCATTGATACTGCACAACACAAATTTCTGCACACACAGACTTGAGTGATAAGACAATTTGGTGAACAAAACTTACACCTACGGGGTTTGTAAATCCGATTCCTGTTACCCAGAACGATTAGCACACCGCTTTTTTAATTCCTTTTGCTAAAGTCTTAGGATCCAAAGTAGTTGGTCATGCGTGATTGATGTGAGTACGGATTTAAGGTTTGTTTGTCCCACCTAGTTACTGCGTTGCTATGTTGGGCATGGCCTATTTCCTTACTCAAGAGAGGTCAATTAATTTTGAAAGCTTGATTTTTAAGTGTGGGAATAATGACTGTTCAGGGTTTGGAAGCTTTTAGATATTTGTGTATTTCCTCTTTTCAGAATCTTATGTATGGACTACCATGATATATAAGTATCTTCAGGCAGCATTCTTTTTGAGATTTTTTTGGAAGTTTCTGTATTAAAGTCTTTTCTTATCTTCATTTTTGCAGGGTGAAGGTCAAACTTTTGAGTTTCCTGAATTATTTAAAGTCCCAGCAGAGGAAAGGGAAGACCAAGAAAGCACAGTGGAAGATCTGAGGCAGAGGCAGAGACAAAAAGACCAGTCAATGGCTGCTAGGAAAGGTATATTGCCATGGTTTGGTGCAGGGGGGAACTGAACATGTCGTCAACTTAGGTAGTCTGGCATCCTGTCATTGTTTGCTGCATCAGGGAACCAAGCATATGTCGTCCAGCCTTCATTTTGCTGCGTTGACCATTCAAAAAAAGCAAATGTGATTTGGTGTATTTTCAAACTGATCATGCCACATGATTGATTGTTTCAAGTCGGCTGGATTACCTAATGTGTTTGCCAAGCTACGTGGACAAGGACTGCCATTTTGTAGCACACCATTATCATCTGTCTCACTCTTTAGCACGATCATCTCATATCTTAGGTGATATCTGATGCGACAGTGGATCTCGAGGACAAAAAAAAAAAATCATCAACTTTTAAAAGTTCTTTAAAGAATTCATACGTCAGGATATTTCCGTGTTCCGTGCATTGGCAATGTAGAGAATAATGCTGGGATGATTGTTTGATGTAAGAAAAACATTATTTAGTGGTCAACCTGATAAACCATTTGTGCAAGAGACAATAATCACAGAATAGTAGAGAGAATTTCTTTTGTATTTATGAGTTAATAGAATTTTTATTATGGAATTTGGATGTTTCAATAAAATTTGTCTTCCTGTTGTCAAAGTCTCATACTCACTTTCTTCAAAATTCTGCTTCAGATTATAAAAATGAACAAAACCGGTATTAACTCACAGGCCTATGAAACAAATCTAAAACGTGTACTATTAGGCTTGTCGCCTCCACTCGAGAATGTTTGACAAGAACTTTCTGAAATATTATTTTGTTCGTTAAAGAAAAATAAAGTACAGTAACAAACTGTGTCAACCACATAGGAGTGCAACTTAGAGTGATGTCAGGCAGCGCAGCTGACAATTTGTTCCTTGACAGTTTATTACAAATTTAGAAAATATCTACAACCAGTGTTGTATGCCTATGATCTGCCAGTGATTTACGGATTATAGGCTCTACTCCTTGATCTTCTGGGAATGGGGGTTAAGTGAATACTTCAATATTTGATTTGACCCACTCAATGAGGGATACAAAATTAGGCCTGTAGTGTGAGTGAAGTTATAAATCCCTTCACCTCATTGAAGTGTTTGTAAATCACAGATTTGTCCTACCCCCTTATACCCAATATGGTTCAAAGCAAGTCTTGTTATTAAACAAGAATTGTCATGTTTTTTGAAATAACAATGACATAGTTTGTAAATCATTACATAGTAAGTGATTTTGAATAAAATGCTTTAAAGTTACAAAGAAAGCAAGCTTGGACGAAATGCATTTTATTCTTTTTCCTGAAAGACTCATTATTGAGTACAAAACTAAAATGTAAAAGTTGAATATATATTGAAAAGATTCCCTCAGTGTAATAAAAATAAGTGACTTCAGTCTTTGACAGAACTCGCCAGTTTCATTGTTGGTAAAAACTATCAGCAATTCTTAAATTCTCCCTAAGAGATTATTATTTCTTCAGGTAAATTTCGAACCCCAGGATGTCATTGACTAGGGGAGTTTGGACCAGGACTAAGCATCCAAATCAGAAGAAAGTCAGTTAGTGTTACAGCACTCTTGTCCTAGATTTTAAATGTATTTGATGTACCTAAAAATGGTACATTATCACCCACAAGACTGCATAGTGAAAAAACACATATGCATGATCTTCTATTTTTGGTAAAGACTAGATAATAACATACCACCCGACATGAACCAGAGCCTAAAATTAGGCTGAAAATCCCCGAGACATTTACTATAATTTATTAAAACTTGAATAAAACCCACAAATGGAATATGATGGCACATTTGTTCTTATTCTTTTTTTGACAAAAGATTATGGCTGTATGTTTTTGAGTAACTCTAAATAAGTGGATACAAAGACTGCAAAGAATGTATTTTTTTTGGGGGGGGGGAGGAAGGGGGGGGGAGGGGTAGCTGCACCCGCACTTTACAGGTGTAAGTATTGAGAAATATGTCAGCAAACTATTTCTGTTTTTAACCCTTACTTTACCAGCACTTTTTTGAAAATGCACTTGGGAGGCAGAGTCAAAGATGGGAAACCCAAAACTGATAATATCGCTAGGTGGTAGAGGGGCTTTTTATTGAAGGGTCCTCTGTCTTCCAAGCAGCAGATTCGAGCTCGTTCCGTTTCAGTGACCCACCCACCAGGATTATGCTGCATTTATTTTTGAGTTGGCACACTCGTCGCAGGTTCCTTAACCCTTACTCTACCAGCACTTTTTTGAAAATGCGCTTGGGAGGCGGAGTCAAAGATGGGGACCCAAAACGGCGACAATATTGCCGCGTGGTAGAGAAAGGGTTAAGTTCCTGACAATAAAAAACTATTGACAGCTGAATTACCCCATTATTATTAAATTAGAAAATAGAATATTGAGATTTACATCCGATCAAGGTTTAAGGGTTTTGAATTGATATAAACTTTGTCACGTGATGTTTGACAGAGCAGGCAGCTCATTTAAATTTCTTCCATCATTATCCCTTCACTGACAAAGTTGGTGAATGGGGATATAGCATGGTAACTGTCCGTCCATCTGCTTAGTCCCATTGAAACAAAAGAGTTGTGGTGGAGAAGAGTTGTGTGGCAGAGGACAGTGGTGGCATGGGACATTTGTTTGGTGGGCCAAAGCACATTCATCATATTGATGTCAGTTAAAGGATAAATAATGGAAGAAATTTAAATGAGCTGCCTATATTTGTCTTTTACAAATTTGCATAAACAGCTGTTTTCAGTGATAAGAGAGAGAGAGAGTTGAACACACAATTACAATGATAAGATTTATGATAGTACAAATGTTTCACGAAACTTGTAATGCCTAGTCGACAACCAAGTCAATGTCCTTTGATAACCAGTTGTTCATTTACCCACCCTCAATTGAACAGGCTGGTCTGTAGACAGGTATGATAACCGCTACACTACAGTAGGTAGATAAGAGTGCGATAAGATTTAAAGCAGTTTGACTTGTAATGCCTAGTGGTATTGCCCCTTCATTTCCTCAAGAACAGGCTTCTTAAGAATTACTATGGATGACATTAATTTTCAAAAAGTTTACATCCTTTTGATATCTTCTCCAATGCATAATTACTTTCAATTTTACTAATATATAATTAACTCATAATTTTGGTCAAATGTTTCAAGAAAATCTCTGATTAAATTTCCATGTTTCACCATTTTGTTGCATACATGTAATGATAAAGAAATTTGCTGGGGCACTTTAATTTTGCCAAAGGTCCCTAAGAATTTAAATTTGTTCTCAGATATATCCATAGACATATTGAACAAACATTTTAACAAAGAGCATATTGCCTAAATAATATTATGAAAATCTTACCTTCTGTTACAAGATTTAGCCAACTATCAACAACAAATGCTGATAACTTTGGGGAGCTTTTGCTTTTGGAGCCTTTTCAGTTTTTTTTATAATTTATGTATGATTTCCCGTTAAGTTGGATGTAGGATGGGATGGCATGGGAACAGAGGATGGAATGGCATGTGGAGCAGAGGGTGGGATGGCATGTGGGACAAAGGTTGAAAGGTGTGATATTAGCGGTGAGGGGATTTGTATCATTTCTGTTTTTGTCAGCAGTAAGTGAAATTTTCCTCAACCTTTGTCTGGATATTCTGCTTCATCCAATTACAGAAAACTTTTAAGTAAAAACACTCTCTAAAAACAAAGACAAAAGCATCCTCTGGTGGAGCATTTGTTACTCCCCATCTTTATTTGTTTGCTTTATGAATTGTAAAGAAAATAGTATATAATAGTTCATACAGTAGCTTATTGGCATCAAAACAGTTTTAAGTTTTTGGTCCTTTCATCAACTATGATGAAAGTCCAAAAAAGTCGTCTACCTTAAGTGACAACGATAATCAAAGTAAAGCAAACATAATTAGGGCAGTCCTTCAAAATATGTTGCTTTTTAAAGCAAAATCAATTTTTTTTTTTATACCTTTTATACACTTCAGACAAAATTGAGTAGATTTTAATTTTGTTGGGTAGGTAGGGTTTACTTAGTAGGGTTATAGCAAACAAACAATTTTCTAAGGATGGCCTAGGCCTTGGAATTTAACACTAAAAATAACATGACATTTTAATGAAGGATTTTTACATTCCTAGCACTATATTTGAGTACAAGGGCATAATAACAGCATCAATTGGTATTCTGGCTACTTGTTGAGTGAGTGAGAAATAATTACATGCGTCAAATTTCCCACTGTTCTGAGAATAGTGCTTTTTAGGTAGGAACAGTGGATTTTCAAACATCACTGCTCCAGTGGAACAGTGTTCTTTTCACAAGCATGTGGCAGCAATGTTCAATAACTTGATTTCTGCTTGACATTGTCAAACAAGATTATCGTAAAAATGATTTCTTCCAATAAAAAACAAGTTTTCCCACCTTCCTGGCAATTTTCAACACTAATCACAATACACATATGCAAAGCTGCTTGTACATGTACAACTTTCTGCAATGGGATGCTACATCATGTGAATACTAAAAAACATACATACATATTTGCACATATTAACCAATAAAGTAGTTTTAAATTGAGCCCACTTTGAAGAAATTAATTTGTCCTGTTATCGGCTAAAAAGTTGGAAGAGTGAATTCTGGTCTGGAACAGTATTATTTGAGAAAGCACTATTTCGTGGAACTGGTAAAAATTTAAATTTTGACCCCTGAATTTAAGGCTCATGAGCACTGCCTTATTTGAAATTTTGACTGTAATAGAATGAACTTCTTGAAATGAAGTAAAAGACACATCGCTTGCTAAGTTTGATATAATGTAATACATGTATATGTACATGTACAAAAATAGGAGAACAGACATCACTAGGTTTGAATAGCAATATAACATTTGAATAATAAGTTTAGAATTGTGTAAGTATACAAACTTTGAATATTTTTATACTCACACAACATTTTTCAATAAAATTGAATTACAAAAATGTGTAAATATTTAATTACTAAACAGCTTCTTTCTTGTAAACTGTGCGTGAGCCTTTTCAGAATATGCAGCTTCAACCATTTTGAAAACTGAAATACCTTTCACACTTTGTCCTTAGCAGTTAAAACAATGATTAATTTTATGCACTCCTGTCACTTAAATCCATCTAGCTACCACTGTCTGTTGCAATCCACTGTTTGATTCCCAGTGACTTACAGTATGGTATGAATGAAAACACTTTAAGCTCATTCTGTTTCAAAGCCTTCGGGCAAATACTTACATCAAATAAAATTTCAAGATGTCTTATACTGATATCTGTCACTAAAAACTGCCATTATTTGCTATCTTATCTTATACCTTTATACAAAACAGCAAATCCTGTCTAAAATAGTCTCAATTTGAAACTCATTCTGATTTTTGCTTAAAACAGTCACCCAACAAATGCATTGTGTAATTAAAAAAAGTCTTCAATAATTTTATGTCAAGTACAATAACACATGCAATGCCCAAGAACAAGAAACATTTTCTCATTCAAGATGTCTGACTTTTAAACATGATCTGCTGGGATTTCTGCATTCCGTCCAAATGTATTTCCAAATCAACCTTGATCTTAGAGGATCAAACTTCAGCAGGAAGCAGTCTGACCTCTGTATCTTCAGCGAGAGCACACACGGGTAGATATGCATGCCACGATATGCTTCCGGCAACTCTGAGGGAGTCACTCACAGGAATCTGTGGAGAATCAAATGAATAGTAACTAATCAAGGCCATCATTGTCTCCTCATGGTAAATCATAAGGACTGTAGCATGTTTGATGTGCTACAATTTGTGTGTTAAAACTGCAATTTTCATTGTGACACACTACAAATATAAAGACTTTTAAAAAGGATTATTATTCACATGCCTTTGTGGAGAAAAAGACAAACAGAACAGAAACTAGCCTATCTTGTTCAACGGAGGAAAAAAAGACAAACAGAACAGAAATACTTTGATTTCTTCTTCAGTTCAGAAATGCTAAATGATCTAACAAATTTGTATGAAAATGATTGGTATAGGAAAGTATAAGAAGTCCACTTCTTTCTTATCTAAACCTATCATTTTGAATCCTTTCCACAAATTCTTTGAAACAGAGATTTGTATCTTTACCATACCCCCAATCCACATCTAACAATAGAAAAAATATCACATTTTAATACTTAAGGCTCTTCCCATTCACAAATTTGCATATAAGACTGACTGATCCACCTAATCCAGAAAACCAAAAGTTTTGAAGTTCCGATGCACAATATTGATTTGTTTTTCTTCTCTTCAGCAAAATATACTAAGCCCCATCCACTGCATATATCTGAAATGCAACATTTTAAAACCATGTACATGTAATGTACACATTAGTTCAATATACTGTAATTATTGATACCAAATATGAAGCAAAACAGACATACAGTTGTTAAAAATGAGCATTTCAAGATTTTTACATTAAGCCCGCCTACTAATTAACATGCATGGTATCACATCACCACCAAAAACAATAAATAAGTCACATGGGCAGATCATGGGCTATCTGTGTACATATGGCATGAATTCATGTTATCGTTCTTCAAATAGTGTTTACAAGCTTTTTTCTGCAAAATCATATTAAGCTCCCGAACACTACGCATATTAATGAAATTCAAAGTTTTATACCATGAACATGTACATAACAGCTAACATCATAATTATATCACAAATCAAACAAAAGAGACATGCAGTTATCAAAATATTATCTACAAATTGCATATATTTGTACATATTGTCTGACTGATCCACCTAAAAAGGAAAGACTTGGAAACCAAAATAAAATTGTCTTGTGTTCTTTACAAATGCAGCAAAATTACTTCTTGGTGACATGTATTAAAATGTCCTATACATGTTGATGCATTCACATGTCCTATATATATTAATGTATTCAAATGTCCTATACATGTTGATGTATTCAAATGTCCTATACATGTTGATGTATTCAAATGTCCTATACATGTTTATGTATTTAAATGTCCTATACATGTTGATGTATTTAAATGTCCTATACATGTTGATGTATTCACATGTCCTACATATGTTGATGTATTCAAATGTCCTATACATGTTGATGTATTCAAATGTCCTATACATGTTGATGTATTTAAATGTCCTATACATGTTAATGTATTCAAATGTCCTGTACATGTTGAAATGTCCTATACATGTTGATGTATTCAAATGTCCTATACATGTTGATGTATTTAAATGTCCTATACATGTTAATGTATTCAAATGTCCTGTACATGTTGATGTATTCAAATGTCCTATACATGTTGATGTATTCAAATGTCCTATACATGTTGATGTATTCAAATGCCCTATACATGTTGATGTATTCAAATGTCCTATACATGTTGATGTATTCAAATGTCCTGTACATGTTGATGTATTAAAATGTCCTACACATGTTGATGTATTCAAATGTCCTATACATGTTGATGTATTCAAATGTCTATGAGGTATTCAAATACATGTTGAGGTATTCAAATGTCCTATACATGTTGATGTATTCAAATGTCCTATACATGTTGAGGTATTCAAATGTCCTATACATATTCAAATGTCCTATATGTATTCAAATGTCTTTTACATGTTGATGTATTCAAATGTCCTATACGTGTTGATGTATTCAAATGTCCTATACATGTTTATGTATTTAAATGTCCTATACATGTTGATGTATTCAAATGTCATATACATGTTGATGTATTGAAATGTTCTATACATGTTGATGTATTCAAATGTCCTATACATGTTGATGTATTCAAATGTCCTATACATGTGGTCATACCTGATGATGACCAAGATGGAACATTTTGAACTCATGCTGAGGGCCTCCAAGTGTAGCAAATAAGTCTGGGGATGCCTTTGACCACCTGAACATGCGTCCAGTGCCAGGATGGGCCTGATCTCTTTCCAATGGTTGACTGTGGTGGGAAAAAAGCATAGAACAAATGTCAGTACCACACAGATAAGATGTTGTTATCTTAAATTAGTATGCTTTACAGTATATGTCCTTGCTGAGATAACAAACAAATTAAGTAGTATCAAGTAGCATGTACTACTTTGAGGGCCCAGGAAGATATTTAAAAGATCACTCTCGGAAATTATTTTGGGGTGGGGAGGGAGATAAGCACACCCATCCCTGCCAACAAATTATTAGGCAGACATATTTGCCTTCCTATGAAGCACATACTGTTCTTCAAAACAGTGTTATAATCAGTAGATTTGCAACTAAAATAAACCCCAATACATATACATACCATTTACAGCATCTGATTTTTACAATAAATTTTTTTAAAAGATGCAAAATAATAGCTTGTAATGATGGCACTTACCTGGACCTACTAATGTCCCATATCATCCACTCTCCCCCTACAACTGCCCCTACCATAGTGGGTTCACATACACTCCAATCTGCAGATAGTAATGTGCCACCACCGGATTCCAGGGTCATAAACGGCTGTTGCGTGTTCATGTCATAGAATCTGATGGTGCCTTTTTTCTCTGCCACCATCAACTGCAATTTAAATAAAATAAAAATTTAACCATGAGTAAGTTTTAAGTACAAGTTTCACAAAATCAAAAAGTGTAGAAGACAAAAACAGGATAATCTATATAAAGTATGACATTCCATTAAACACAAAATCCATCTATTTTAAATAATATTTTTTTTAGCCATTTAAAGGGGCTCTTGATCAAAAGTCTTTTCTGGTCAGGACTCTACAAAAGGGCCAAGCCATGTTGATTTCACAAACACCAAAGGGAAGGAAAATATCTTTTATATTTGTGGAAGAACTGCAAGATTCTATAACCCTGCACTGAGCTATGTAGTCATATTTGCTGTTGACAACCACATAAACAGTCAGCTGAGACATTTCTTTACAATTATTGTACAGCATTAAATGAACAGATAACAGACAAGAGTTGTGTTAACAGACAAAGAGTAGTGATAACAGACAAGAGTTGTGTTAACAGACAAAGACTTGTCTTAACAGACAAGAGTTGTGTTAACAGACAAAAGTTTTGTAAACAGACAGAGTTGTGTTAACAGATAGAGTTGTGTTAACAGATAGACTTGTGTTAACAGACAGAGTTGTTTTAACAGACAGAGTTGTGTTAACAGACAGTGTTAACAGACAGAGTTGTGTTAACAGACAGAGTTGTGTTAACAGACAGAGTTGTGTTAACAGACAGAGTTGTGTTAACAGACAGAGTTGTGTTAACAGACAGAGTTGTGTTAAGAGACTAGAGTTGTGTTAAGTCTCATTAAACTAAGAGTTCCTCAACATGGAAAAGTGTTGTAAAGAAAGACTTCCAGAAAGTCTGATGTGATGACTACATTAAAACTTTAGTGCATCTTTACTGTTCATATGAATGTGTCAATAACTGCTGGGATACTGTTGCTAATTATTCATCTTACTGTATTGTTTCCTTCAGTTTACAAACAATTGTTTAATGTCTTATAACTACCTTAATTTTTTCACACTTGGTACTTTTTTTTTTGTGAGCCTAGGAACTCAGGTGCTTCTTTTCCTGCCTTTGCAATTATATCAATTTAAATCTTGACATCGAAAATCACATTGCATCCAAAAACAATGATACTAAGCGTCTGAATAAGCTCTTCCCCCAACTTTGTATTTTCAATATAATTTTCCTTTTTGTACACCCAGTATCAGCTATTTTTTATAATTTGTTTGCAAACTTGTTAAACAGAGGAGATCGTATAAGAGAAAGTATATTAGAAAACAAAAAAAGACTTCCAGAAGGTACTTTCAGTCGCACTGATTTGATCTCACTCCACGTTATCAAAAGTATTTCTATGGAGATGAGGACCATCAAATAAACCTCTATCATTACAACCATTACTTACCAGGGTAATTGGTCTCCTAACACCCAAGACCATGATCCTGACCCTCAGTTTTATATTCTTGCCAAATTACAACAGCCTGTCATGATGAAAACCAGCTACCTCAATGTCGCCATACGCAGGCTTTATGTCGCCATACGCAGGCTTTATGTCACCATACGCAGGCTTTATGTCACCATATGCAGGCTTTTTGTCACCATACGCAGGCTTTATGTCACCATACGCAGGCTTCAAGTCACCATACGCAGGCTTTATGTCGCCATACGCAGGCTTTATGTCGCCATACGCAGGCTTTAGGTCGCCATACGCAGGCTTTAGGTCGCCATACGCAGGCTTTAGGTCGCCATACGCAGGCTTTAGGTCGCCATACGCAGGCTTTATGTCACGCAGGCTTTATGTCGCCACGCAGGCTTTATGTCGCCATACGCAGGCTTTATGTCGCCATACGCAGGCTTTATGTCGCCATACGCAGGCTTTAGGTGCCATACGCAGGCTTTATGTCGCCATACGCAGGCTTTACGCAGGCTTTATGTCGCCATACGCAGGCTTTATGTCGCCATACGCAGGCTTTATGTCGCCATACGCAGGCTTTATGTCGCCATACGCAGGCTTTATGTCGCCATACGCAGGCTTTATGTCGCCATACGCAGGCTTTATGTCGCCATACGCAGGCTTTAGGTCGCCATAGGCAGGCTTTAGGTCGCCATACGCAGGCTTTAGGTCGCCATACGCAGGCTTTAGGTCGCCATACGCAGGCTTTATGTCGCCAAACGCAGGCTTTATGTCGCCATACGCAGGCTTTATGTCGCCATACGCAGGCTTTATGTCGCCATACGCAGGCTTTATGTCGCCATACGCAGGCTTTATGTCGCTATACGCAGGCTTTATTTTACAAAAAATATGCAAAGTATTTTACAAAGTTCATGTCCACTATATATTTTAAAGCATCCTGCAGATGACAAATTCACGTAACCTACCCATACTCTCCCAGAAGTATTCTTCATCTGCTTTTGTTGGATGGACCAAACATTTTGCTGGGACCATGCCAGATAATTGACCAATCACATTCCTAGGTATCTGACCCTATTTTAATATTAAATTATGCAAGAGGGGTTTCATGTCATCTCATTGGTCAGCAGTCAGAAACTGCCCAATCAGCAAGATCGGTTAGAGGGCAAAATTCTGCACATAAGCACAAATTTGATTGATGCTTATTACCAGACCATTAGTTATTCTAGCAAGACAAATCAAAGAATTCTTGATGTCATAACCACTTGAGCAGACTGTCACAATGTCTGACTTCAAATCTTAAGAATTATAATAAGATGAGACATGAACAATAATGGTAACACTCCAGTGTCTTATTTTTAAAGAAATAAATAAAAAATACTGATTCCAGGTTATAGGCAAGGGCTTTACCAACCAGCATTTTATAAACAAAACTTAAGAAACTAAGGAATCATTAGTTTCTAAACCCATTATCCCTGGCCCATCAGCCCTTCGCCCAGATTAAATTGTATGGCCCATCAGCCCTTAGCCCAGATTAAATTGTAAGGCCCATCAGCCCTTAGCCCAGATTAAATTGTACGGCCCATCAGCCCTTAGCCCAGATTAAATTGTACGGCCCATGAGCCCTTAGCCCAGATTAAATTGTACGGCCCATGAGCCCTTAGCCCAGATTAAATTGTACGGCCCATCAACCCTTAGCCCAGATTAAATTGTACAGCCCATCAGCCCTTAGCCCAGATTAAATTGTATGGCCCATCAGCCCTTAGCCCAGATTAAATTGTACGGCCCATGAGCCCTTAGCCCAGATTAAATTGTACGGCCCATCAGCCCTTAGCCCAGATTAAGTTGTACGTCAGCTTTGGAAGGTTTTTCAGGTAATCGTAAAATGATGATACGTAGGACACACAATAACATTTTTTGTGCATTCAATTGATATCAAAGAAATATAGGGAGAAACTCCATGACACTCGAGTTAGATTAAATGGAGTACTCTGTCTAAAAAAGACTTGTTGATTTTGCTTATTCAAGCAAATTGGAAAAAAAAAGTCTCATTTTTCTAAATGAAATTAGCATTCATGAGTTATAGTTACATTGATTTGAATATTTATATGAAAAATGATCAGTAATATCACATCTCAAAAAATGTATTTGAATTTAATAATGTTTCTGAGTTACGAAATAAGCCACACCCGCCATAGCAATGCGGTAAGTAGGTGGGGCAAACAATCCTCAAATCCGCAATCGTGCATTACCAATGCATTGACATTTAAATGTTCGCGAGGCTTGCTGCAAGCTTTGGTCCATTTATGGCACTTCGCCAGATCTTTAGAGTTTTTAGCAAAAAGGATAAACAAAATTCAGTTTGCTAACGTGTTCTGGGTAACAGCAATCAGATTTACAAAGCCTGCAGCCGTAAGTGCAAGTTTTGTTCACCATTTTGCCGTCACTCAGTCTGTGTGTGCAGAAATTTGTTTTGTACAGTAAATTGCATGGACTACAGGAGCGCGCACCGGTAGCTAGGGGTACTGTGCCAATACCACATAGGATGTTTGCCCCACTTAGTTATACAGATTTTGTTGCTAGGCAAATTCATGCGGTGATTGGTTGAAAAAACTGTCAATCATCTAACCCCAGATTATTAAGCCCTAACCTTTCAACCCGACCTTAACTGCCCAACTTCAATACCTTGTTTGGTTCATGGGGATTCCAATGGACTGACATCCCTGCACTTTTCAGCTGAAAGGAAGTTTGGAGAGAGCCATCGGTCCGCCACACTTTGCATAAATGATCATCTCCAACACTAGCTAGAAGAGTACCATCATTTGGCTCAAATGCAACATCATTAATGAAGTCTTTATGAACCCCGAGAACCTACAAACAAATGAGGAGGAAAACAGCATTCATTCTACTACCATTACAAATGATCCATGGAAGTGCAGTGGATAATAAGTCTTGCTCATACCCCACAAAGTATCAGGTTCGATTCCTGTTGTGAGCACTGCATTGTGTCCTTGTCCAGCCCACTCAGCTGTAAAATATCTTGACTCTTTCTTGCAGAAGCTTTTGTGAGGATGACCGTGGCGACATGTGACTTCATTGATATGGGTCTATAAGCTCAGATAGATAGGCTGGTGCACTTTGAACACAGAGCAACTTTGTATGCAATCTGTTGCTTAATGGGAAGCCAACGTAAACTTTTCAACACTGATGAAAAGTGTGTATTTGCTTTGCTGAGAGTGAAAAGCCTTGCTGATATGTATTGCAGATTTCGAACACTTGAAAGTTGGCAACACATGATGAAAATGATGTGTATTTGCTTTGTTGAGAGTGAGAAGCATTGCTCATCTGTTTGCAGATAGAAACAGTGATGGCACTGGTTGGCATAATGGCTACAATGGATTTAACTTCAACATTTAACAAATAATCTAAAAGTAACATTCATCTCTCATGTGGCCATAGATAGCAAAGTTGTACAGATTTGTTGAGTCTGTTTAACACTAGTCTAATCACTAGTCTACAAGAAATGATTAGATTTCGTGATTAAGCTAAGACTATATCAATTAGATATATGAAAATTGTAAAGTGACTGTTGTGATATCCCACTTGCATTGGCATATGAACGGTGGCCCAGGAGGGGCCAAGTACCATTTTGGCCCCACCATAATGAAGGTCTGACGAATTGATTTTGATGAATCAGATTCACTTCACATCTTTTCTTATTCCAAAGGGATAATTTTCAGGAAATTTCCTTCAATTTGTGGAAAATTTTCTTCCACTGCATTTTCTAGAAATGTTGCCAATTTGTTTTAAAATTTCCAATAATCTTACAAAATTTTCTTCCTACCATCCCCTCCCCTTTATACATAGTTTTTTTTTTTTAGTATGAGGCTCACATACACTTTTATAGGTTTGTTGGGATAAA
The DNA here is from genome assembly GCA_020152595.1 of Chiridota heheva. Taxonomy (NCBI): domain Eukaryota; kingdom Metazoa; phylum Echinodermata; class Holothuroidea; order Apodida; family Chiridotidae; genus Chiridota; species Chiridota heheva. The sequence continues at coordinate 493,288 of JAIGNY010003802.1, forward strand.
AATCAAATCTGGCCATTTAAAAAAGCGCCCCCTATTAAACGGGATGAAACTGCCACTGTCATTTTTATCCCATTTCAAGGACATTCTCTCAACAAGGTGCTGCATGTATTATGCAATCATTTGGCTACAAATTTTGTTATAATACAAGGTGGAGTAACATGGAAATTAAATAGAAAACTCCAAACTTTTCAGTGACTGCTTGTCAGTGTCATGTAATCGTTCATGTGGTTACTAGAATGCCACAGGCACAGAAAACTAGGATAAAGTAGTGTTCAAGGGGTGGATTCTGTAATGCCCCCTAATGTAAAATATCTTCATATGCCGCTGACTTTTAAGGAGACTTTCTACCCAGCCATTATTATACCAAATTTGTGACAGACCTCTGAACCTCAATATGTCCTTAACGTAACTAAAGAAGATGCCAAAAAGATAGATATTGGCCACTGAACTAATCCTGTAACTAATCCTTTAACGTACAACAATATTAACATGTAGATATAATAAAATACAGATATTAGATATTAGCAAGAGTACTTAGATGAATACTATGTGCATTGCATAAAACACAGGTTCTAAGGCACATTTCTCTACTAAAGGAAACCAAAAGAAACAAAGCGAATAATAATCTTTATGTACACAAAATAAAAGCCTTTTAAATCATTCTTGTACTCCTAAAACAATTACAATATCTTCAGCAGCAAAGTATATATTTCTCACAGTATTTGAAATTATCAAAAGCTTTTTTACCTGGCATGTGTCGGTATTTCTTAAATCTGATGTTTGTAGTCTTACTTTATTATCATCACCAGCTACACTGAACCTACATGGTGGTAAAGAAAGACATCAAAGTGATTAAAGATTAATAATCATTTCTTCATATGATCTGTATGTATGAGATATGAGAAAGTGCAGATAGTCAGTGAAATGCAGTTGCTGATATACAGCTTGAGCTAATGTGCATGTTTTGGTAGCGGAGGTTCAGATAGTGATGACTGATGTGCATGTTGTGATGGCTAATGTACAGATATTGTGATAACTGGTATATTGTGTAGTGGGGTGTATGTTTGATGGCCTATGCATATATCAAATTGACTGATATACAGTACATGTTTTTATGGCTAATGTACACACTAAATTGACTGATATACATGTTGTGATGGCTGATGTACAGATATAAACTGCATGTTTTTTTGGGCTAATGTACAGACTAAATTGACTGACATAATGTTTTTGCAAAATAATAATAAATGTTTTACATGTTTTAATGGCTAATGTAAAGATTAAATTGACTTATATACATGTCTAAATGGTTAATGTACAGACTAAAAAGATCAAATTAACTGATATACATGTTTTGATGGCTAATGTAAAGATTAAATTGACTTATATACATGTCTATTGGTTAATGTACAGAATAAAAAGATCAAATTAACTGTTATACATGTTTTGATGGCTAATGTAAAGATTAAATTGACTGATATGTTTTGATGGCTTTCCAGCTAAAATCAAGGTTGGGGGAACAGACAGACAGGTCAATACAGGTGGGAGCCTGTGGCAGGGTGGAGGTAGGTTGGGGATTTAGTGTTGAGCAAGGAGAGGCTGTGTTGTCGAAGAGTGTTTTCGACGAGCTTGCCTCTGGGGTGGTGGTTTGGAGCCCCATAGGGGGTTGTGGGTGTTCAAGTCACGAAGAAGAATGAAGGGGGAGGGGAGCTGAAAGATGAGGTTGTTAAGGCTGGTTGACTGAACGTTGGCGTTGGAGGGGGAAGGGGTAAATATTGCAAAGAGTGAAGATTTTGTGGAGGGAGATAGACATACAGATGGCCTGAAGGTCGGTGTTCACATGAACAGGGCTGTGTGGGATATCGTGTCTAACGAGAATGGAGATGCCCCCACAGGCCCTGTCGGCATCCAGTTGATGTTTATGGTAGCAAGCGAAGTTGTTGAGGGAATAATGGTCAGTGGTTTTCAAGAAGGTTTTTTGTAGGCAAAAGACAACTGGGTTGAAGGTGGTGGCCAGTAGGTCAATTCCTTCAGAATTTGCCTTAAGACTCCTGATGTTCCATTGTATAATGTTGTGGGTGTTATTGTAATTGTTTGTGTTGCACGCCATAAGGAGGCAGGGGGTTATCTGGAGGAAGTTGGCTTGTTTTTTCTTTGGATCTGTCTTTGTTTGCAGTTGTTTTTAAAAGTTGGACTTGTGTTTTTTCTTTGGGTTTGGATCTGTGGGCCTTGTTTTTTTGTTAGTTTGATGTTTTTCTTTGATGGCAGGTGTTGGGGTAGGGGTTGTTTTTTGAAAGTTGGGTTATTGGTAATGGTGATGAGCTTAGGACAAGAATTAAAAGTATCTTATTACTGCTGACTGAAGGCACAATGTACAGATTTATGATGAGATAAATGATACTGGCTGAACACATTTTTTGAACACACTTTGATGGCTGTTGTAAAGAGTACAATGAATGGTGTACAGATTTTAGGTGACTGATCTACAGATTTTGATTCTCACTGTACATGCATAAGTTTATGTGTACATTATAATTCAAACTATTACTTGTTTTTCTTTTCATTATTATCAATTTAAGGTGGCCTGACCCTGATAAGATTTCAGTTAAAGACCTCAGTGTGGTAATGGTTAGTGCTTTGTCCTCTCACCTGCACGTCCCAGGTTCGTATCCCGGTGGGTCTGCAACCAGTGAGTTCACAACTGGTTATCATAGGCCGTGGCTGTTTGATATAATGTCCAGCACTGGATGCTTCTGGGACATTAAACCTTGCTATGCTATTGCATGCATAACCAGCATACTTCATTCTTTTAAATTTATTTTTTATTGTTGTAATTCATGCTTATGTGATAAAAGTACCAAATATTATAAATTCTCTCAGTTGTTAAAGATGCAGTGGAAAAAATACATGAATGAATGAATAAATAAGTAAATCAGAAGATGCACCAAGTTGTGATGATTGATTACTCTGCCTGTGAAATAAGCAACAAGCAACATATATTTCAGAACATCACTGTATCACAAAAGTGTTTCAAGGAATATTTTTTGTAAAGTGAAGATTAAGCTTCTCCATTCTATAATTTTACACCAGAATGTTCTTAAAACGATAGGAAACTGGATCTAAAAGTATGGCAGGGAACTTACTGGATTGAACTGTTCAAACCATCAATCACCGACTGTGGACTCCATGCAATTGCTCTGACAGCTGCACCAATGTGAAACGATCGAACATGTTGATGGTTAAAAGTTGGAACACTGCTGCCTTCCTCCTGAACAAAGTGGAACAAAGAAAGAAATACAAATTTGAAACATTCATAAAGAAATACAAAATACAAATTTAAGATAACATGAAAGGACACTGAGCTATATATATACATATATATATATATATATATATATATATATATATATATATGTAATATATATATACTGATATTCATACAATATGTATATACTGATATTCATGAATATATTTACATACATTATGCCCCGCCTTCTCATTGAAATGTATGACTTCACCACCAAAACAATTTGGGCAAATATACAGACCAAGGACTATATGTGTACCATTTATGATATGAATCCAGTTTATCATTCTTTAAATCTTACACACTCTTTTCAGCAAAATCATATCACACCCCACACCCACTATGCATGTTAATGAAAATCAACATTTAAATACCACGAACATGTTTATACCAGCTAACAACATGTTTATACCAAATATCAAACAAAACAGATTGGTAATTCTTAAAATATGAGCATTTCAACATTTTAGTATTAAGTGCCGCCTACCTACTCATTAATATGCATGACATCACCACCGAAAACAATAGGGCACATCTACAGACCATGAGCTATCTGTGTACCCCATAGTTGTGGCCGACCAAAGTTAGAAGAATTTGTAATGTATGTAAAAGTTGTGATGTATGAAAGAGAAGGCTGCCCAAAATCTTTAATATAATTTTTTTAAATTTGTTCTTAATTTCAGTCACTGAAAATCACCAGACTGTATTCTCCTGCAAGTGCGACTAAATATTGATTGGGGGTATAATGGAGATTCAAAAGCTCTTCATCATATTCAATCTCTCCCATTCAAATAATGTTGGTGAAGTTTTGAAAAACAATAAGTTAACAAAAGGAAATGTATTTGTTTTCCCATGTTGATGCAACAAAATTTCACTAAAATTTGCATAGTTTACTATAATAAGGCATTCAAATTCAAAGTGCCGTAAAATCGATTTTCAACTGATTTTGATGTAGTTTGCTATTTTTGCATATTTTTTTCCAATTGAGATCAAGTTGTTACTACCTGTCCATAGATCTTTAATCATTATTCAGAAATTTGAGAAGAAGTTAAATTACAAAATTATAAGTTTTTCCCCCCTGGAAGAAGTTCTAGAAATGCATAGTAAACTCCCCTCCCCTCCCTACCCACGGCTTTAGCTACTTTACATTACTGGTTCATGGGAGAAATTTACTTTCACATGGAACATAATCAAATTTGTGCCATTAATTTCTTATTAGAATACAAAAGTAGAGGATGTCCCCCCTCCCACTACTTCCACCACCCTTGACCCGGTGGTGCCACTTTTGTTTTAAATAGGGATTCACTGTAATTTTCCCATTAATCAATTATTGGCCCACCAGTAAAAATTTCAAATTAAGGCCATGAGAATGAAAATTTTAGGTTTACGTCCACTGCCCGCATGCTCCAAAACCTCACGCTGAAAAGGTTCATTATTTTTTTGTTTGTTTTGTTAATATGAAAAAATGGGCACTCTTATCAGTTCCAAATCACAAAACAGCTGTAAAACTTTACACATTCAAGGCCTAGTACCTGCATGCAGTTACCACCAACAGCTTTGATCTTCACACATCAAAACCTGATGCATGCATCCACTCTTGACTCTAGATTGCAAATTATTACATTGTGGAAGAAACTTTATATTACCAGAAATTAAAAATAAATATTGAAAAAAAAAAAAAAAAAACCCTCATGCCTTTTAAAAATTGTATGGACACGAATCTAAAACTTTCATTCTCATGGCCTAAAAATCCTACTTATTATACACATCCGTCCGTACGGGTTGCCATCACCAACAAGCACCCATACTTACACGGCTGGCACCAGTCCGACAGTACTAGACTACATTGAGTAAAAAATCCTAATTGTGGTATCAAGATTTAGTGTCTGGTTGGGCATACAATTTTGCAATGAAGTTTTTATGAAATGGAACACATATGGAGCTTCCCATGGCACGTACCCACCTACAACTTATCACTGATGATAACATCACTGTTAATATTATTAGGCCTAAGTGTCACTAACAAAACAAGTTTATTCGCGGATATGCTAATTATCGGGCCTAACGCTAAATAATTTTTTTGTTCCGAAACCGTTTAGACCTACAATGAAATCACACGTTCCCACACCAACACGTAAATTGCCACCATATGCAACTAATGAGGAAGATGACTCAAATGGGCAAAATTCTATAACTTCTGTTAAACCATCAGTTTCAAAACTGCCGCTAAATTCTTGAATCTCCGACTCCAGCGGCATGATTGTTAGGTCAGTAGGTAGCAATGAATAAATATACCACATTACCAAAATGCAAACTGTGCAACTTTTCGTACTCTTCGTTTAATTAGATACAGTATGTAATAAGGGCAGTGGCGTTGCAAGGGGGTGGGGATGGGCAGGGCCGTAATTCCCGGGTACACGGGGACATTTCCCACTTTTCCTTAGAATATAAACAAATCAGTACATTTTGGGAAAATTTGGCCCATGTCCCCTCCCCACTTTATGGATAAAAGGCCATGTCCCCCTCTCACTTTTCCGGATGAGAATTACGGCCCTGGGGAGGAGGAATGGGGAACGTTCCCCAATTTTTGGTGTACCCCCGCGTGCACCCCTGAACAAAAAACTGGCTTTAAAAAAATCACAGATGATCTCAATTTTTCCTGATACCATGTTTCCTCAAATTAGCCATTCAGACCTGTTCTAATTTTTTGCATTATGCTTATCCAGCCTGACTTAAACAAATTTTTTTTTTGTAAATTATTTCCTTTCTGATTGGAGAAACATTATTAAACATTTTCCGTCTTTTTTTTCCTATACCATCTTCAAATTCATCAGTGTTCTAATTTTTGCATTAATATGACAAACTTTTTTTCGCGCTTTTGTGACCAACAACTTTTTGCCTTTTATCACTGTTCAATTTTTTTCACTTTTTCAGCACTTGGAATATATTCTCTCTGCATCTCTGAGTTGATTTTAATGTTAGAATAAGATTTTTTCCTTTCCTCACCGTGATTTGAAACTGTTTGATCGAAAATTGATCTCATTTTGAGCCATGATTTTGGGGCATAAAAGCTCCTTCAGATCTTCTAGGAAGTTCGCCCCCTGGCCTTCGCTGGCGGCAAACTTTTTAATTAAAGTTGTTTTGCTGATGCATAGGCGTATAAACGGTCCCAACATTTCTAAAACGAAAAAAAGTTGTTATGGCTGAATAAGATTATCTTTTTCTTGCGAAATTTAGACGGTTTGTCAATAAAATTTGACAATAAAAGTACCATTAAAACATGCAGGTCACATTTTTCTTTACTTTCACGTTTCTATTATCATTTCAGAGATATTTGACTAAAATATCCAATACAATTTTCATGAATTTCTCAATTTTCCGAAAAAAAATTGTTCTTTACCTGCTTAGAAATATAAATGGCATGCTTATCTGAGTTGATTTTAAGATTAGACTGTTAGAATTCAATCTAATTTTTTCAGCTTTTACATATTTTAAGGCATTTGGTGCGTCAAAAACAAATGATTATTCAAAAATTTTTAATCTGTTAAACATTTTATTTATTGAACTTCTGTGTTTAATTTATCGCCATCAAAAACAAGAAATATACAAAGCTTTTGGAGCCTCGTCCCTTTATCGGACCTCTGATCCCTCGTCGTTTCGCGCACTATTTGGGCGGCACATTTTCAATGCACCCTCCCCCATTTTCCTCCTCTTAATTGTTGTGCCCTAACGAAAAACCCATTCGAGTGACTCGAGTCGACACCACCGAATGGATAAGAGAATAACGCCAAAGGGCAATGAAAGATAATAAACGGTTTAATTAAACAAACAGGCCAAGAGGTGTGAAAGTGCTGAACAGAAACGTTTCACTCGACGTTTAGTACAAAGGGGAAAAATCTGCCGTGAAGTGAATCATGGAAGGTACGTCCCTTTGTTCAGTTGTTCGTTTTGATAAAATTATGAGTCTATTATCACATTCCACTCTAATCTAATTCAGATCTAAATCTGCTGTTTTAAAATTTGTCATCTCATTCTTTACAACTTTTATATTGTTTTCAGGCCCGTGAGGAGAGGTGAAGCGGATGCGTTGGCACCGCCCCCTCTTCCCTCCCACTCGAACCACCAAGGTAAACAAAAGGTCATATATTTTGCGTAATTCATGTAAAATTTGAAAATTGAAAAAGGAACAAATCCACACAACGAATTTCACACCACCCCAATCAATAATCAGACATTGTTCCATGTCCGGTGCTCGCTAGCTGTGTTTCTTGTCAAATCTGGACTATAGTTGCAGACTGGCAGAGGGGGTTGTTTAACCAATATGATTATAAACAAGAAGTTTCTGAGGAGGATCCAATCAATTTATTCTATGAAACAATAGCATAAAGGGGTACAATTATCATATGATACAATGGCACGAGCACATTTATCTGATTTTGACTTTTGTTAAGTCCCCAACAAACATTTTGATGTGGAAAACATTTTCTAGAAGTCGTGTACATTTCGAAAACAAAGTGACACATTTAATCAGGGACGGCAGCGGCGGACGTGGGGATTTGATGAGCAAAAGTATGATAGTCAGAATTTCAAAAATATATTTCACTAAAAATTTGAGATTGAGATGTCCAAAATCTCAGGTTTCTGCCTCACCCACAAGCGCTCACGCAACGGCGACTTCGGCATAATTATAGTATTATTTTTTTGAAATATAAGCAAGACCCCAGCCCCTGACCCGATGATTTTCAAGGCAATAGTTTTTAAATAGGCCTTTATACCTCTTTCTCTGATGCCACGTCCCCCTACCCCCTCCTATTATCTTAAATCCGAGACGGAGCCCTGCCGTAAAACTCTTGTGACTATGATTTGCCATATTTTGGTAAAAAGTAAGCTTTAACAATCGTGTTTTTTTTTTTTAAATGTTTTTTTTTTTTTACACGCTCAAGCACAAAATTAAGATTAATGTAAGATCAACCATTTAAAGAAACAATTATACTTAAACAGGGGCGTATTCGGAAGGAGGAGGGGGAGGGAAAGGGGATTTGAGATTTTTCCGATGATACTTTTTAGTCACGGTTTATTTAAATTGTTTTCTTTTTGGGAAATACCAATAAAGGTTTGGGAAATCTATTTCAATCTTTGAGAAATTTTCTTCATTCTCATGCAATTTTCGGTGAATTTTTGGGAAATTTCATTTAATGTTTGGAAAATCTCTTTTAATCTTTGGGAAATTTCCTTCAACTGTTTAATCTCGTGCAATTAAAGATTCGGGAAATTTCCTTAGGCAATTTCCTTAATTTTTGTGCAAGTTTTGGAAAATTTCCTTCATCTTGGGGTAATTTTCTTCAATTTTGGGTAATTTCTTTCCATGTTTAAATATTTCTTTTAATCTTTGGAAATTTTTGGAAAATTTCTTTTGATTTTGGGGGCAATGTTCCTTTGATTTTAGGAAAATGTTATCAATTATCGGGAAATGTTGCAAAATGTTTCAAAATTTCCAATTATTTTACGAAATTTGTTGTTAATAATTTCCCAATTGGAAAGAAATGCAATAGGGAATGTAAAATCCTGATAGATTATAGGGAATACCTTTCTCTTTGCTCCCCGCTTCTAAAGCTCTGCATCCCATCCTTTTCCCATTAATCATGACAAAACTGCTCATAAAACACGATATTTCACATCATCCCTGGTTTGGTTTTACCCCTCCCCACCCCAAATTTTATTCTGGCTAAACACATGAATATATATGCATGACCAAAAAGGGAAGATACGGCAGGCAGGGTCAGCTCTCTGAGGAAGGGGGGGAGGGAGAGGGGAAAATTTTCCGTGATCAATGGAAAAAGTGCACTAGTAAAATAAACAAATTTTCATCAAAAATTGCTGCTAATCGGAAAATCCGCTTTAATTTTTTTCCATTTCTGGGAAATTTCCTTCATTTACAGAAAATGTCTTTCAATTTTCTTCAATTTTCAGGAGTTTTTCTTCAATTTTGGCCAGTTTGGGGGAAAATGTAGGCCCTTTTTGGCCAGTTTTTGAGAAACAGTTTTTTGGGAAATTTGGGCCAGCTTTCAGATTATCAATGTTTACGAATTTTGCCGCGCCGTCGATCGGGAAAGAATTAGCTCGACCGGGAAAGCAAAATTTTGCCAGTAGCCAGCTTTTCCCCGCTTCCCATGCCACTGGGGGCCGGGGGGTATTGTGAGCCTTAAAGTTCAATTTTACAGAAGTAAAAAATACAATACTTTATAACATGATTGTGAATATTTTTGATAGTAAGCAAGTGGTTAGTGAACATAATTATACAGAAGATGCCATCACGAATGTTTTTGTGGGAAAAGGAGCAAAGCTTTTGCAAACTGTAATTTAGGCCACTTTGTAGGTACAACATTTCCTTAAGAAATCTGTTTTTAAAGTGTTTTCCCAGCAAAAAAGTATGTAGGAGCACTAGGGCCAAACCCTCTGTGGACAACATAGGTGTAGCAAAGGGAGGGTGATCGACAGGGTCGTACGACCCTTCCTCTCCCCCACCCAAAAAATACAAAAACAAGTTAAATGGTAACGATAATAGGTCCAAGAAATATGCTAAAAGGTCCATATATTTCCTTCGGCGACCCCTCCCCCATCCGAAAAGCTGGCTACACCCCTGGACGATGCTCAATCACCGAACACCAACCAGAAGATTCAGGACCCTACAACTAACCAATGTGTAGAGCTGGGAGCTCGTTAGAAGCAGGATTTTGGCATGCATCACAACGTTGGGCTTAGATAGCGGCCATCTTAGATCCAATAACAGTTCAGGCAAGGGATAACATGTAAGACTTGCTATTCATGTAGCCTGGGGATTTCAACCAAGGTCTGATAACTGAAGGTTGGTGACATTTTTACCTGACAAAAATCTATAATTGTATTGACAGAAAGTCTCTGCAGCTGTGCATCCCAGGGGTGTAGGAAGTGGTGACATGATACTACCAGCCTCCTGAGAGCAACATTTCCTGAAAATGAAGGAAATTTCAAGAAAGTTGATGAAAATTTTTCGAAAATGAAGATAATTTCCCAAAAGTTGGAAGAATATTTTCCCGAAAAATGATGGAAATTATCCAAAAGGTCAATCTTTTTTTACAAAAATGTAGAACATCGAAGCAAAATTTCCCAGAAAAATTGATGGATCATCTCCTCGGAGAATTTTCCTGACAAACATGGTTTTCTCAAAAAAGTATTTCTGGGAAGGGAGGGAGGGGTGCGTACATAGGGATGCCCCTGCATGTAGTGGTGGGAGAGAAAGAAAACAGTGTCACAGAGGAAAATTTCAATACAAGTTTGCTCCTGTAATTTTTGTATGGAGAAAAATTGCCCTAACTTCCACCTGCAGAGCAATGTTAAGAATTGATCCAGAGAGGGGAGGGGTGATTATGTGGTTTGTACATGCAAGGTTCTGATGGAGGTTGGTAGTGGAAAGTACATATTTTCACATCAATAATTTGAGTTATTGCATCAAGGACAAATCAGGAAAGATCCAAGAAGCAAAGGAAACAATAAACCATATAAAATCAAGCTATATTTATTGCAAATATAATTTTTCTACAGCAAGTACATGATCCTCAAGTGACAGCATCATTTTCAAAACTTTTTGGTTTTAATACAAGCTAAAGAAAGGAACAGCTACTTAACATGTATGAAAACAAATTACACTGCAGTACCACATCCAAACATATCAATTCAAAGATGCCAAATGCTTTGGTACATCCATGTATGTTTCAACTACATTAATTTCATTGTAAGTGTTACCCTGTTACACATGTAGGTATTTAAAAGCATGACAAGCTTTCCTTGCTTTCTTTCACAGCAAAACATCTTTCTTTCTAAAATCACCTATTTGGAATGCACTGCATACAAAGGTATAGGAAGCAGGGGAAGAACTGGCCCTGAGAGGATTTCACCTACCCAACTACATGCTTTCTTCCCAGTTAGGAGGTAATATGGAAATTATTAGCAAAATTTGCATGATCAACACTCGTTTGTGCTAAACAATTTGGTAAGCAATTCTGGAAGCAAAACCTTCAAAAGATATATTTAGAAAAGCCAAGGCAAAAAGTTTATATTGAAATAAGTAGGCAAAAATATTGAAATAAGTGGGCAAAAATATTGAAATACAAACTATAATATCAAAACTGGCAAGATTTATTCATAATCAATGCTCAATTCCATTCACACAGAAACACGACCTTCATCTAGGCAAGCACATTAACAAGTACATGATTTTGATACAAGTGCATCATTATATACTAACTGAATTTCGAAACTATTCTATTATACAATCCCAACTGCAATAACAAATATCACAATCTGTCTATGGACAATCAGGGTTTCTAGAAAGCAGCTTACAACACATGATCTTGATGTTAGGATTCTAATATCTATTTACTTTTAGTAGGAAAATAAGTCTTTTTTAAGTCATGTCAGTCAGCTAATTTACAGCATGGTGTAGCATTATAGCTCCATGATATATTCTTTCTAAGGGATTCAAATTGAAACAACATGTGGCACAACTAGAGGTCTGGGGGTCTGTGGGGAATTTAGCATTCTGGGCCCCATAACAAACATATTGGCATGTCATTGCTTGGGGGTTTCTTCAAATCTCGATTTTTGCTCAGGCCCGTGGGGTTTACCCACCCTATTGTTGCGCCACTGCCACCCCCCCACTTAGAAATCCCTTTATACTTAAAATCACTGCCCTGTTCTATCCTCTTGAATGCCTAGTGACAGGCAAAGAAGCAACACGTACCATTTTGAGAGTCTCTCACATGACCTGATACAAACATCTCAACGTCCAATGAAAAATATACAATGCACAGTAGGGAACTAACTTTGCATGTGCCAATAAAAATCATCTACATCACTGAGAGTTGATGAAACAGGGCAGGTTCAACCAAAAAAAGAAGAAAGAATTCTAGTGAATAAACATTTGATGCGATGGAAGGACAAACATCTACACATCCATCCAGAATCAAAATACAGGGGAATGAACACAAATAACTTAAAAGCTATTAATTGGTATAAGTATAAACTTATAAACAAATATTTAGGAAAGCAAACTATATATATACATACATACATTAACATAACATATAGAAATTATAAATACAATGTACTGTATTTGTCATGAACAAAAATCAGGAGATTTGAATAAAACACAATAACATTAATTTGATTATTAATATTAAGAGGAATATTTAAAATAACTCATAAAGTTCAAGATATTTTATGATGAGTCATAAATATATGTAATAAAAACCTAGAAAAGAGCAATGGTACAAAACCCAGAAACCTATAAAATGCTAACTTAAAATACAACAATTGCAATTATTTTTTGGTACAAAATAGTCGCTGGAAATCAGCAGCAAAATAAATGACAAAACCCTGGATAAAAACATCAACAAGAAAGCTGTATCACAATAAACAGCAATCCCTTTCAGTTTTCCATACAAGGTTTCTAGTCAAGGTTTCTCATCCAAAAGTTTAAAGACCTATTACATTCATGATCCTGTCTTCAATATTCATAAATGCTTTGAATATTCATGAATAAATCTTCAGCATTTACACAAAAAAATATATAAAATATGATAGTCATTGTTTAACATTTTTTTGCCTAATATTGATATTTTCTATAATGCTCTGAACAAGAAAATAAATGAACATTTTCAAGATTCCTCTCATACTCTGTCAACTTTCTTTGCATATTCATAGAACACCTTCATTCTAATTTGAATAGTATTTCTACCTTTTTACAATTTGTCCAGTTCTTGGCTCCCTTTTTTACCCAATACTTTTTCTGACACATATAATTGATGATGTACAGGTTTCTATTTGTTTTTGCTGATGAAGGTCAGAAGTCAAGTAACCAAAATTGTATTGTAGTAAATCAATGAATGCAATCTTTGGCCAGTGCAGAATTACTAGTTTCAAACTTGAAACACATATATTTGACAAATACAAGTAAAAATGGTTGCTAAATAAAAAAAAATTGAAACTTGGAAGATTTTATAACCTTGTAAAACATTTGCATGCTGTGTATGAATAAATAATGATTGTATGTAAGCAAAAATTAAGCCCTTTTCACCTCAATGTTCCACGGACATAGAGACAATACATCACTTTGTATTTTTTGAATTAATAACAATCACATTAAAATATACAGATACTGTAGGAGGGTTAAGTACTTTAACGACATACAAAACTACAGATTTTTCTTGAAGGACAAGTCGTTTATCACATTTTCACTATAATGCTCTCGTCCGTGATTGATGAGACTTCTCGGCACATTCACAGCAACAATCAAACTGTGCTAGAGAGGTACAACAATGGAGCATTAGATGAAAAGAAGACAACACTAAAAGGTAAACAAATATGATAATGAAATGTGTCTACATAAGCCAATCAAAAACAAAAGAGTTGTGAGAATTTGGCAAAACAGAAAGAAAAAAAAAATCATAAAAATAATTGATTTAAAAGTATACCAGCCTTGTTATAAGCCTGGAGAGATTCACAAAAATGCTTTAAAATAAACCGCAACCCACTCAATAAAACTATTTTTAATTTTCATAGAAATTTCAATAATTTGTTTTCAATTAGACACAAAAAGTACTGATTATCTGGAGTATTAGTTTTCAATACTTGTCAACTTATAATCTACACTGTTATATTAAAATTGCACTATGAAATAATTATAATACTATAGCATCTTTGTAATAATAACTTTTTAGTTTAATTAAATACTTCATTATCTTATATGAATCAAGATAGAAAATAAATGTTTAATTCTTACTAGGTAAAAACTGGAGACAATAATTTTGACAGTATGTGACATATAAAACAATACCAGAGCATGGAGTGATGATTGATGGCTTGTCACAAAATGCCACATCACAAAATTTCAAATTTGTCCCATAAATGTCTCAAATGTCACATAATTTTTGGCACCTTTTGCACAAAATGTTACATCAGTTTTGCCTTTGTCACATTTGATTGGCATAGAATCACATATAGCCAGCTGACCGGTGATAATCATAGAAAGGATCATTTGATTATGTTTGTTTCATAAAAATGAAATCCACCACTAAAATGCAACATCAAATTACCAATGAGTGTGAGTGAAGGGGTGAAACTAGACACAAAATGTCACACAAACTTTAATACATCTGTTTACACTCATTTTGTCACAAAATTGTCAAAATGTCACAGATTTTTGGACACTGAAATTTTGTTACAAAATGTCACAGAATACAACAAAAGCAGGATATTATGTCTCAAGATGTGATATCTATACACCACTGAAAATCTAAAAAGGAAAAAAAAAAACAGTGGGAGATCATTTTTATAAGAAAACGAGGTAGAAGCTATTAACTGAAATTTTCTATTAATACAAATGGTTGAATTTGAAAATTAAGCTCGATAGACCTGGCATTTAAAGTTGCAAAAAAAATTGCAGAACTCCAGAGGTATCTAAATAATTGCTATGAAAAATCAAAAGATTTCACTGTATTTGTAGCTAAAATGATTCAAGATTTCTTCAAACTATCATAATATCCGATTCTTTAATTTTTGGTTTACAAAAAATGGTTTTATGTCCAAACTGCTGCTCTGAAGACCTCTACAATCTACAACAACACTATCTTAAACCTCTTTACTTTTTAACACCTCTTTTGAAAAGAACAAAACATTCACACACCCATTTTACCACTCAAGACAGCAATCGCAAGCAAGACCCTTACAACTATTACGTTTAAAGCTTTAATTCCTTCTGTATATCCCAGATGGTTGACGCGCTCGTTTGAAGTTGTTTTTTCTCATCTTCGGTTAGATGTTGCTTGATGATGGAAGCGCAACCCGCTTGGCTCAGTACGCAGGGAAGACTCAGAAAAACTTCTTGCGTGACACCATGATAACCCTTGAAATAAAAATGTAAAAAAAAAAAAAAAAAAATATCATGCTTTTTTTCTAATCCAATTAAAGATGAAAACAAATGATGACATTGTACAATTTTAAGAATCATCATTCTCCCCTAAATATCATTTGAGCTGATTTAATCTTTAATATATGTGAAAAAAATAAACCATCAAAGCTAATATTCAGACAAAATATTCCTTGTTTGTATTTCTTTTCTTTCACACAAAATTGAGACTCAATTTGAAAATCAATGAGAACATTTTCCCCATTCAATCTTAGCAGAGAAACACAATTTGTATGCCTACATTGACTTTCACTCTTACATTACCTTAAAATCAATACTTAATTGAAATTACTTGAAACTAAAGTTTTATTAACATGTGCACGTTCAACAGCGGCAAACTAAAAGTTCTAAACTGCATCTATTTATAAAATCGATTTCTATTATTAAAATGGACTGGAATAAAGCCTTCACATTACCATTATACTCCTTTTTTGGTACTTAATGAACTATGTACCAGAGAAGCAAAAAAAAAAATGTTGTTAGCTATTCTGGTACAGAGTTTTATAACAAACCAAAAAAGGAGTATAATGGTAATGTGAAGGCTTTATTCCAGTCCATTTTGATAATAGAAATCCATTTTGAAAATAGAAGCTGTTTTTACATTGCTACTCCATGCCTCTGATATAACTTACCTTGGGAAATAATATCAGCTTACAACATTTGTATTTTCAAGACGTCCCTTTCAATTTACCTCATTGATCAGACTCTCAGTGACGTCATAATTCTGTAGTTTATTTCATTATCCTGTTCTTTGTTATATATGTTTGCCTTTTACGGAATTGTTTGTATCAATATATCTCAACGGACACTTTACATATGAAAAACTTTTAAAAGACATAAAAATGGTGATATTTCTGGAGTGCCCTACCGGTATACAATCTCTATTGTTATCATTATTTTTAGGAGCATTGTAATCACTTCTCTAATGTAACAGTGGAGCACATTTCTCTATTTAACACTGCTAAAATAAACCTTTAAACTCTACTTACAGCGCACAATGTTGACACCGCAAACACCGCACTCCTGTTCCTCAAGATGGATTCCGTTAAGGTGCAAACACTAAGTCCGATAGCCCAAGATGTGTAGCCCTTCAATTGGATTATCTTGTAAGCACTGCAGAAAAACAAATTTACAATTTTAATACTTAAGTATATAACACAGAAACGAGGTGCAGTGGCTCAGTGGTTTTGTTCGTATGCGAAAGGTACCAGGTTCGATTCCACACTTCATTTGCTCCATTCCACTCAGCTGTCATTTGCTTCATTTCACTGGAGAGTTAACCTTTGATGGACTGGTGTCTCTCCAGGGGAGTCATGTGCTCTCATCCACTTGTGCCATGGAAACTGGGGATAAGCACTGGTCCTATGGCTCAGATGGTTTTAACTTGGCTATGACACATATAATATACTATAGTTTACAATATACTATAGTATATGACTGCTAGAAAAAGCCATCCATTAAACATGATTTTTTTAGCAGGTTCATTACCTTTCATTTATCTTCATACCTGTTAAACAATTATTTTATTATTCCATTCAACATTTAAATGGTTGCAAATGTCTAGTTATTATGCACATCTCTCAGTACGGGTTGACATTGGGATTGCCATATGAGAATTATTATTATAGCTACTATACAATTCCTGTTTTTAAGAATTCACACATTGTACAAAATTAATGATTGAAAAATAACTTACTTTTTGGATATCCTAGTACCAATTAGTCTAAATCATACACTTTTCCCAAAAAAACTGTTTCCTAAACCTTTACCAATTTGGCACCACAACAGGATAAAAGTTCTCTGATTCATGTTTTGGTGGCTAATTGCTGTTTGTTTGATGAGGGCTTAACAGCCCCATGACAGAGAGGGTCAAATTGTACCTGATAGGCAAGATCATTCCAGAGGCAGGAAGAAAAGAAAATAGGATAAATCTGAGAGAAGCTAACAGCCAGGAGGCTGAGATCGCGCGTTTGATGCGTAAGCTGAAGGATGGGGATAGGGTTCGAGTCCTATCAAAGAGGGTGGAGAAATTGGGATACCTAATGAGGATGTAGATAAGGTTTTGGGCATTGGTGAGGACTCTAAAAGTGTAGGAAAGGCTAAGCTATCTACACCTTAGCAGGAAGGGGGCTTCATTGGCCTCAATGTAAAAGCTGGTGATGGAGAGGTCATGTAGGCAAAGCCTGAGGGCCTTTTTTTGGATGGTGTTGATGTTGTTAAGGTAAAGAGTTGTGAGCGGCACAGTAGACAATATTGCTGTAGTCGAGCTTAGCACCAATGGTGAACTTGAAGTTTTGAGGAAAGCGTGGGGGTCCGCATCCCAAGTGGTGTTGGAGAGGAGGCGGAGAATGATGAGGGAGCTGTTGCATTTGTTTCAGGTTGGTGATGTGTTGCTTGTAGGAGAGCTTGGGATGTAGGGTTAGACCCAGGAACTTAGTGTGTGGTTAACTATAGGTATGCGATTGCAGTTGAGCACGAGGTTCCACAAAACAGCAGGCTGATTTTTTGCTGACAACAATTTGTTTCTTCATATAATTCAATGAAATAGTTTTGGTCAAAAAATGTGTGCGAAAGCCAATAAATAAAAGATCAAAAATAATAATAAAAATAATAATAATAATAATAATAATAATAATAATAATAATAATAATAATAATAATAATAATAATAATAATAATAATAATAATAATAATAATAATAATAATAATAATAATAATAATAATAATAATAATAATAATAATAATAATAATAATAATAATAATAATAATAATAATAATAATAATAATAATAATAATAATAATAATAATAATAATAATAATAATAATAATAATAATAATAATAATAATAATAATAATAATAATAATAATAATAATAATAATAATAATAATAATAATAATAATAATAATAATAATAATAATAATAATAATAATAATAATAATAATAATAATAATAATAATAATAATAATAATAATAATAATAATAATAATAATAATAATAATAATAATAATAATAATAATAATAATAATAATAATAATAATAATAATAATAATAATAATAATAATAATAATAATAATAATAATAATAATAATAATAATAATAATAATAATAATAATAATAATAATAATAATAATAATAATAATAATAATAATAATAATAATAATAATAATAATAATAATAATAATAATAATAATAATAATAATAATAATAATAATAATAATAATAATAATAATAATAATAATAATAATAATAATAATAATAATAATAATAATAATGATGATAATAATGATGATAATAATGATAATAATGATAATAATGATAATAATATTAATAATAATATTAATAATAATATTAATAATAATAATAATAATAATAATAATAATAATAATAATAATAATAATAATAACAACAACAATAATAATAATAATAATGATAATAATAATAATGATAATATAATAGTACTTTGTAAGTATTATCTTAATTTTTTTCCCTCAAACATCTAAAACCTATTACCCCTGCTAAAATGTTACAGCCCGATAGCAATGTTTTGAATTTTGACCGTGCTCTGATCGCTTGTCAGTCACATTTTACATGAAGAAAAATAATCCAGTAAATGCTTAAATAGAATAACTAAAATCACTGTAAAAATAGTTTTTAAAGACTGGGATGGGCTTCAAACATCATAAATAAGCATTGTTGGCAAAAAAAAGGTAAAATGGTTTCACTTTCATAAAGATCTTTGAACTGAGATTTTCCTGTTTTATTACAGTGTTTCAAACAGCACAGCAGGGTATAGGGCTTTGTACTACGTACCCTTGTATGGCCCAGCTATCAATAAAGGGCAGTAATTAAATGCGGCTGGCATCAGTACAACACTACGGGGAGTGTCATGGAATTCGCCATTCACCCTTCAACCCAAATTACAACCATTAATTTTTACACTACTAAGATTGTTGTAGCTGGATGTAATTACTAAAGACAACAGGTTTAAGAGAAAACTTAATCATGATAACACTCCTAGATATTTAATTTGATGCTGTTACCTTATTTTTGTTTTTTACCTGAAGTGTACAATAGCTTATTACATACAGACTTAAGATTCCGAGTTCTTTACCAAATCTAAATCAACAAAACTTTCATCTTCTTTCCCAAAATGCTTTTTGCATTAACGTTACATGCATTTTTGTTTAACATGCACACATTAAATAGTGGTAACAATATTTAATTGGATTATTGTGCATTTTGCTTGTTTTTTTGTTATAGAAACTGCTTAACTGTTAATAAAGAATATTGGCTTCCATAGCCTCTAAGTTGATATCAAAATCAGTGCTGGAGCTGGAAAAATATACTGTTCCAGCAGTTATAACCGCGGGAAGTGAGGGAATTTATAGGAAGATAAAAATATATATATATATATATATTTTAGGGAGATTTCTTGAGTAAACAACAGTAAACGTGGTAATATGTGTTCTAAAAACGTTCCCATATAATTGTGCGATGAAAAGTACATTAAATTGTAAAAGAGGAAAGTATATAAAGATGTATTCACTACATTAATATTATTTCTGTCACGATTTTTTGTGGGAAAAAATGTAATACTTTTATTCAGAACTGTGGAAAATTGTATAATTATTTCCACCCCCGAAAATCACAGGGAATGTAAAGTATACTTCAACACCTAGCTATTTTCTTGCCATTAAATAAGTGTGAACAACAGAAAAGTTTGTGGGATGCATTTACATGTATTGGGCAGCTGATATACCTGTAAGAAATTGCCTAAGTATGTATTTACCATGTAGAAATAGAAGATGCTTACAATGCCCAGGCACCCTGTAGAGATTCACACTTATGAGTACCATGTAAAAAAACTTCAACTTGTTGGCTGTAAAGTAACCAACAATTTTTGAAACTCTCAAAAGCATATGTGCACCTGCAGGAATTTCCCATTTATAAACCCACTGTGGGAAGCACTGATGTTACCCTGGGAAAATGGTGCTGTGTATGCGCTCCTGAAGAAATTGCTAGAATGCCAGGGCACATATTGTTTTTCAAGTTGGAGAATTAAGGGAATCAATTGGACAATTATATTTGTTCTAGCTGATCAATGGCAAACAATTCCAGATTATTGATTGAGACCCCATTTTACAACCACAGTAAGAATAGTAGAAATTTGTTTTTCAAGCAATTTGAAAAGATGGATCATCAGGTAACTGGGGGGAAAAATTGCAAAATCTTTAAGGTTTCTTACCTTTCTACAACTTCCTTATGAATATCTTGCCACTGCTTGTCCTCATCAATAACTTTCTGCTCCTCTGCAGAGATACTAGAAAGAGAAAAGTAAATACCTCATTTTGCATGCAGTTCTGATAATAAAATTACTTGATTAGCTTGGAACTTAAATTCATGATTTTGCATGAAATTTTCTTATTTGACAGCTATTGTTATTCAATATTACTGGTCCCAAGTTTTTGGAAACTGTTATCATTTCTTTCTTTCAGGTTTCTGAACGTCTCAAATCAGTTTCAGTCGGGCACCATCACTTTTGAGTTCAGTCTTCCATGTTACAGTTCTCCTTGAAGATACATCAAAGATCACAGAGCCTACTGTGTCCTCCATGTTATGGTTGATGGGGGTATAAAGTACTCAGAGGAGTAAACCAGGTAGGGTCATTTTTAAACCACTGTTTGAAGTGTTGAGCCTGGACTATTAAAAACATGAACTAAAACAAATGTCTTAGCCAATGGAATTAAAGCAAAAAATGTTAAAATACTTCCTGATCCTTTTTTCTTTTTTAATCAGGGACTGGAAAACCCATGTTTAGCTGTCTGGCCTAACCAATAAATGGTTAATAGGATACAGCATGCAAATGGTACAGATACTAAACACTTTTTTAGCAAAAATTTCTGACTTGCAAAAAATACAGTCATCAAATTTCATACTTTTATAAGTTTTTGATCACTATTGCAATATAACTGGAACAATTATGAATTACACAAAATAGTAATTTTTGTTAATATTACCAACTTATGTATTAAGATGTTATCTCCCTCCTCCCAGTCCCTGCACCTCTTGATTTCCTCCAAATTATAACAGTGATTGCAACACAAGCTCTTACACTGCAATTTGAAAGACCAGATATCGTGCGAACGTGGATACCGTAAGGATCAGAAATACAATACAAACCAACACTTTTGATTGGTTGAAATGTTTAAACAATTACCCAACCATGCGCCGGCAAGCAAATTAATTACCACTGGAAGTAATCTTACAAGTACTATCATCAGATTTTTGGAGAAGGTCAAGCAATTTTCTTGAGACGAGATTTCCTCTATAATGGTATTTTTATTTTTGAAAAGTGGCCAGAGGTACCGCAAAACTTTGCACCACAGATCTTTCTAGATTGCATGATATCAAAACTCTCTGAATACTGATTGTTTGAACAATAAAATATCAATATAAAAGTATTTTGAGATGAGTGAGAATTCAGAAACGTATTTAGTATATTAAGTGACTTGAACAGAAATAAATCTTCATTTGTTATTAAACCAACTTAATTGCTTTGAAGGTTTACTACACGATGAAAGAGAAAGTAGAAAAAAAGGAAAAAAAAAGACTGACCAAAAAAATCGGTCTCTGCCAAAATGCAAATCTCTTACACAAAATTTCATGCAACAAAGTAGGTACAAAAATCACCTAAGAACAAAACATGATAATGAGCTGATTTCCATTGTCCTTGTTCAGTGGTCAAATACACAGGTGTTCCTAGCATTATGGCAACCTATATACTTATTACATATGTATAACAAGGTAGGTCACCTCCTATCGCGACTTTCAAACCGTATATTAAATTCCCTTTTTTGACCACTTGCGAATCTTAATTACATTTTTTGTGTGCTGCTTCTTCATGATGTCATTGCAACATTTCTTTGGCTTGCAGCAAATTGTCGGGCCATTCAAACTGTTTTCATTATTGAATTGTGGGTTGAAAATTCATCTTTTGTACATATCGAAAAAAAAAAAAAAAAATACTGTGGCTTATAAACGAAGAAGGGAGTCACCAGCAGATGTGAGTTGAGTAAAAATGTAATTAAGAATCGTGAGTGGTCAAAAAAAGGAATTTTCATATACGGTTCGAAAGTCGCAGTAGGAGGTAACTTATCTTGTTATATATATGTAATAAGTATATAGGTTGCCATAACGCTAGAAACACCTTGGTCAAATATGTCTCTATTGTATGAAAGACAATGAACTGTGAAGAAACTAATTTGGAATCTAGTTTTGTTTAGGAGATATTCAAGCTAAATATTGCAGCACCATTTAAAAGTGGCTGGTGTTGAAAGTCTACTGTTGAAGTGGCATCACGCCATCACTTTCTCAAGAATTTAAGTTTCCACAATTTCATCATATTGCAAATCACACTGTCTTGCCTAGACTCTCCTAACATCAAATGGTTCAGAGTTATATAATGTGAGAATACTACATCTGATTTCTGTTATTTCCATTCAAATCAAATATAACTTTAAAATTAGCTATCTACTTGATGGAATAAGATTTGTTAAAATTTGTATCACCATTTTGCTTCTTACATTATACTGTTCTACATAAGATTAATGTGTCTCACCTCCAAACTTGGCTTTTAAATTTGGTAACTTTTGCCATTATTAAAATTATAAGATTAAGAGCCAGATTTTTCAAGCTTCAAGATTCTTGTGTACAACAGTGGGGAGCTATCAATGGCCGTTTGATTGATGGCAGTGTTGTAGGACTGGGCCGGGCTCTAGTCCCAGTGTGTTAATTTTCTAAAGAAGACTTATGTGAACACACTGGTATTGTAAATGGGCTGGGGACGAGCTTGTTAAAACTGTTCAAAATCCTGGAAAGAGTCAACCTTCCTGAAATCATGCAAAGATTTATTCTCCAATTGGTGTAAGTCACAAATTATAACTCAAATTATTTTTTACACAAAGGATCTCTGAAAAAGATAACAAACAGCCATGTATTTTCAAAATTGTAAAAATCAAACACCAAATTTAATCAAATTGACAGCAAAATTCTCTTCAAATTTAGGTTTGCCATCATTTACTGCATGCTTGTTAAAACAAAAGTTAGATGTGCTAATAGTGATGAAATAAGCATTTCCAAAGAATGGGTATTTTAAAATAATAGTACACATAAAATAATACCCATACAAAAAAAACAGTGTGTTTGTACTATATTCTATATGTTTAACTTTTGTGTTTTAATAACAATTGATCTAGAACTGTTGGAAGGACAGTATGCTCCACTATTCAAAGCTAGTATAGAGAATAGGCTTATAGAGAGAAGTATATACAGAAGTAGGGTAGCAGGGGTAGACAATTTCTAATTACTTGAGCTTTGAAAGATGCACTTATATTTTCATTTGCACTACAAGCTTCAAAATATCTTTAAGTTTTCCTAGATATTTTAAGACAAAAAAAACTTAACTCAGAAAACATGTAAAACCTAGCACTTTATAACTACAACACCTCTTTTAGTTCTATCAATTTAATAACAAAGAAAAGAGAGGCTTTGACTTGCCAATGTCAATGAAAGAATGCCATTCAACCCCCTTTCCAACCTGTACCCTCCCCCAGCCCCTACTCATTCCCAGAACTAAATCCTGGATTGTAATACAACTTCCATTTTTAGAAAGTATGTGTGTCAAGCAAAGTCAAGCAGTATGAAAAATGTACAATAACATTAAACGAAAATTGTGTGAGACAATATTACTTAAGGTATGACAAACTAGACATTGGAAACGATACAAATCCCCTCACCAGTATTAATACATATTCCAGACTGTCCCACATTCCATCCCAACCTGTCCCAAATGTCATCCCATGTCTATATTCCATGCAATCACACCTGTAAACCAGATACTGCATGTCATTCCACCACTTGCATGACCCACATGCCAGCACAAGTGAAATCCAGATGACATCCCACCACATGCCATTCCACCCTGTCCCACATGCCATTCCGCCCTGTTCCACATGTCAACCCACCCTGTTCCACATGACAACCCACCTTGTTCCATATTCCAACCCATCCTGTTCCACATGCCAACCCACCCTGTTCTACATGCCAATCCACCCTGTCTAACATGCCAACACATCTTGACCAACATCCCACCACACCCTGCCCTACATACAATTCCACCCTGTCCCCCATGACCTCATCCTAATTCCTCCAGCTACTTTATCATCATGTCATCCCACATTCTGATTATTGTTTATATTTCCCAAACCCCTAATTTAACATTCTTTAGAAGCGAGGAAACCTTTATTTGCTTCTTTATTCATGGCAAGACAAACATGTGAAGTTAGTAAGTCATAAGCCATATATTTTTGATCCAAGATCAAACATATTGCAGCAACGCACCCTATACCTCACCATTAAGTGTGAACAATAATCGTAGTGCTTATATAGCGCTTTTAAACTGTCATAGACTTTATCAAAGCGCTTTACAATTATTACCCTGGTCACTGGGCCTTAACTCTCCTGAAAACTTTCTCACTCCCTGGGGAGTCACAAGCCCGTTTTATCAGCAGCCATATAGAGGTGCCGGGCTCCAAACACATAGAACTGTCACTGCCCTCACAGGTACCCATTACAGCTGGGTGGACTGAGGCAATGAAGATAAAGTGTCTTGCTCAAGGACACAACACACTGGCCTGGCCGGGACTCGAACCCAGTACCTTCCACACCAGAGCCCGACGCCTTAACCACTATGCCACTGTGCTCCTCAATGCTCTTCACATATACTGTATGATCATTTGTTTAAGCAAAATCATCACACCCACTTTAATTCAAGAGATTACCACAGATACAAATACTTTCATTGTTATGCAAATAAGCTAATTATCATAATCATTCAATCTCCCAATCATGCTCAACTAAACAGTACCACTGCCCTCTACCACTGAACCAAATAGCAAGTTATTATCTCAGGTTAAAGATTTTGTATGCAAGTCTATTGTTATGCAAATAACCTAATTAATATGCACACTACACCTCACCATTGAATGTAGACAATGCTCTTCACATATATGATCATTTGTTTAAAACAAAATCCCCACTCCCACTTTAATAAAAGAGATATATATATACAAATATTTTCATTGTAATGCAAATAAGTTAATTAGTATGCACAAACCCCCACCCCAATAATGCTCATTTGAACTGAACCTATGTCCTCTACCCCTGTAACAAGTTACATGAATGTACATCATTCATAAGTTAAAATATGTGCTCATAAATGTTAAAGATTTTGTATCTAAGTCTATTGTTATGCAAATAACCTAATAATTAATATGCACACTTTCACCTCAACATTGAGCATAGACAATGCTCTTACATAAATGATCATTTGTGCAAACAAAATCCCCACATCCACTTTAATTTAAGAGATATCATAGATACAAATAATTTCATTGTTATGCAAATAAGCTAATTGGTATGCACACACAACCCCCATAAGAGATATCATAGATACAAATATTTCCATTGTTATATAAGCTAATTAGTATGCACACACAACCCCTAATCATGCTCACTTGAACAGTACCCCTATGCCAAGTCAAATAAATGTACACCATTCATAACTTAAGTTGTGAAAAGTTTAACCAAAACTTTACCGGACGCCAATGCTGGGGTAGTAGAATAGCTCTACTATTCTTCAAATAGTCAAGCTGAAATTGAATTTGAAAAACAAATAACGTATTCGACTAGCCCCCACAATAACCACCACCTGCCATCATAGAAAATCGTGCGCGTCAGAAGCAAACTAAGCAAATAATGTAACAAAACTTTAAATTAATCAAACAGACTATGTTATCAGTCAAAATGTTGGGTGGGCGCTTATTAAAGCAGGGGCGGTTTATACGTCAAATATGGTATGGGATTTGAAGATGTAGTGTCATGACTGAAATGACAGGGAGCGATTTTTTCGGGTTCCATCGCAATTTGCAACGCAAAAATTGTGCATAACGTCGTTTAACAATTCATTTCCCTACCTTTCTTCGCAAAATTGTGATAGGCCTGGGCTACAATAAATTCCCTAACTCACTAATTAAAGTTTTGATCCTTCAAATAATATAAAAAATTAAAAATCCTTTTTGAATGCAAGAATCACAAATGCGCAGTAATTACTTATGAATGGGATATTTTGCACTTTCGGATTTTGCCGAAATATGAGTAACTTGTGAAATGCACCGCGATTCTGCAGCAGTAAATAGTGAAAGTTGAAACTAAGAATAGGCCAAAGCGTAAAGCTTTAAATCACTCAATCAAGGCCCGTTTTACAAGCTGTTAAATCAACCAAAATCACAAGGTCAAAATACTTTAATCGTCACAATGATACATTTACATGTAAATATTACCTGATGAGTCAAATAAATTTTGCAAGAAAAAATTAATATTGCAAAATAAACAAACAGAAAAGGTTTTAACAGAACAGAAATTCTGCGTGCTTCGCAAAAGATGGCAGCCATTTCGAGAGGACTGATATCGTCACAACATCCGAGGTAGTGACGTAGT
Source organism: Chiridota heheva (assembly GCA_020152595.1). Taxonomy (NCBI): domain Eukaryota; kingdom Metazoa; phylum Echinodermata; class Holothuroidea; order Apodida; family Chiridotidae; genus Chiridota; species Chiridota heheva. The sequence continues at coordinate 520,155 of JAIGNY010003802.1, forward strand.
TTTTAAAGGTTTTACGGCAAGGTATCATAGTATGTAAGATTTTCACAATGAAAGCCCTAGCGAGTATGGCAAAAAAGTTACGCGAGGTTGAGTTTAAATGACATTGAAAGGAAGTTATCTGTTCTTTCTTAACTGAATTTACATGCACATTTTCCATAAAAATGATAATTCATACTGTAGAAATAAACTTTTTATGATTTGGAAAGCCAAATTCCAGTGTCTGTTTGGGCAATGGAGTCAATACTTTTGCCATATTGGTCTGTTGGTTGCGTGTTTTTTTTTTAATTCAATGGGAAAACTGAAAACTGCATTGAAAAAAGTACCATTTGAAGCGTATTAAAACAGAGTAATACAACATTGATAAGGCCTAAATATGCATCATTATTGCTAATCAATTTTAATGTATTGCTAATCATTTTTATAAAATGAGTAGCAAAACTGCTAATCAAATCTTTATAAACAAATTGCTCCCTGAATGACCGTTTTCCTTTATGAAGCAACTAAATTATAATGTGGGGGGTTTTAGTGATTTTCAATATTGAATATTCATAACTCATATTGGGTTAATGTGGGGGGTTACAGTGATTCCCCAATATTGAATATTTATAACTCATATTGGGTTAATGTGGGGGGTTACAGTGATTCCCCAATATTGAATATTCATAACTCATATTGAGTTAATGTGGGGGGTTACAGTGATTCCCCAATATTGAATATTCATAACTCATATTGGGTTAATGTGGGGGGCTTACAGTGATCCCCAATATTGAATATTCATAACTCATATTGGGTTAAAAGATCATGCTGCCAATGCAAAGTTGCTGAAAATAAGCAAAAGATGGAAATCTTTAAAAAAAAAAAAAATGTGCTTAAAAACCCAAAGTAAAAACAAAAACACCTAAAGGGGAGGTGGATGATGAATCTAAAACATCAACAACTATTGAATTTTTAATTAGCATTCTTCTTTTGCTAAGAGAGAATTAGTATACCAAACATGCAATTGAAAACAAAGTACAGCACTACTAACTTTTGTCAACAATAGCGTAAAGTAACTAAAGCTGCAGCTACTCAAATCAACACCAACTAAAATGATTGTGGGTTAGGTTACTTACGGTTTTCCACCTCTGAAAACAAAAAAGTGTGAAAGGAATGAAAAATGTCAAGGAATAATGCAAAGAATGAGAACAAATGAGATCAATTGACACCCAATGTGCATCATCAAACAAGAAATCTCAGGTGGCACCGCCCAATAAGATGATAGGGGACCGGCAGAGCCTCAAGAATGTTTCCCCCCTTACAATGTTTGTACTCCCAAGTACCTTTTACATTCCTAATTAAATCACCTCTTTTTTAGGAGACTTGTGGAATAAAGGGACAAATAATAATCACTTAGTGCAACTCCCAACAAAAGTAATCCACAAATCATGCATCCAAATCTGCCGAAGAGGAAAAGAAAATAGAAACTAGCTATTTAGCACATTTCGTTTTACATGTCCATGAAGCTAAAACTAGCCAGCAAGTTTAGCTACCAAGCTTGGACCCATCCCATCTCGATTTTGGAAATCACTGGAAAATAAATAACATTACTTTGCAATGATATGAAAACTATTGAGGTTAGTTAATATTTGTTAAAACTAAGAGGCCCAAAGTATTTTTTCATTAGCACACCATGTTACCAATATCCTGCTACATACCACAATATTGCAATTTAATTTTTTGAAATTGACACACATCAAAAAATTGTACTTACTTGTCAAGAATTTCACTATGCATCTTCTCCCAGTCTGCACCTTTTCCGATATTTGGTTGAACCTTCTGCAAACTCACCCCGGCAACAGTTGTCGATGACCACAGAGGAACTGTTAGTTAGAATTTATAACAAAGTAAGAGGTTTTGCACAGAAAGGTCCACAAAAAAGTTCCTGATTCAACTTAAAACCTTGTTATTATTATTATTACGCATTACCTTCCAGGGGTCGAAATTTACATTTTTTGCCAGTTCCATGGAACAGCACTTTTTCAAATAATACTATTTCATATCAGATTTCACTGTTCTAACTCATTTGCCGATAACAGGACAAATTCCTTTCTTCAAAATGGGCTTAATTTACAACTACTTTATTAGTCAACATGTGCATATATGTGTGTCTGTTATTAGCATTACATGTACATGATGTAGCATCCAGTTGTGTACAGTCGTACACCTGCAAGCAAGTCTTGCATATGTGTATTCATGGGTACTAGAGCTGACAATTGTAGGTAAGGTGGGAAAAGCTTTTTCTTTCTGTAGGCAAGGTGGGAAAAGCTTTTTCTTTCTTAAGGAAATTCTTTTCATGATAATCTTGTTTGAAAACACTTTTTCTTTTTTTTATAGCAGAAATCATGTTATTAATCATTGATGCCACATGCTTGCGAATAGAATACTGATCCACTGGAGTTTGAAAAAGTGATGTTTAAAAATTCACTGTTTCTGCATAAAAAGCACAGTTCTGAGACAGTGGGAAATCGACCCCTGCAAACAATTAACTAATGTCTGATATTACAATGGTTCCTAATTTCCAAGAACTTTTCAATTATAATGAATCCATTTATAAGAAGTTACATGAGATAAAAGCATACTGCTTTATGGATTTCGATTGGAATCATATTCACATTAATAATATTGTTTTGCTATTTATTGCAAGATAATGAAATGAAAATGCATATTATAGAGAGCTATGGATGTGTAGCGATAACATTTGCTTTGAGATACACTGGAATTAACAAGGTAGATAGATGGTAAGGAGACGTGAATTTTTTTTTTTTTTAATGGTTGGTTTGTTGATGTTTAATGGCACCGCGACAGTCAGAGTCAAATGTGCCACAGAGGGTGTTAACAAATAATGGTGTAAGAGTTAGGATAGTGAGGAGATGAAAGGTTTGTAAGGGAGATAAAGGGGAAAGGCTGAATGTGGGAGAAAAATAAAGGTGAAAAGAAAGGGGTGTGTAAGGTTAGGTTTTTTTAATCTTGTCACAAGTCTTTGAAATTGTGACAAAAGTACATTAAAAGTTTGGATTTTCACCATACCACAAATCTACCTACAATTGAAATTCTGATCAGTTTCAAAGACTAAAATTTACAAAGGAATTTTTGATTAACAATAACTTGGGAATTAAACAATTTACAATCTTAAGGTATTTGTTATCTTACCACTTGTGTCACCGTGTTCTCCAATAATGTAACCATGGACACTGGAAGCAGCAATGTGGAGCTTTTCACCAATCAGATAACGGAACCTGGCAGTGTCAAGGTTTGTTCCACTACCAATAACTTTGTGTTTGGGCAAACCGCTGAGTTTCCATGTAACGTAGGTTAGAATGTCAACAGGGTTTGACACGACCAATAGTATTGCATCAGGGCTGTACTTGACCAACTGAGGGATGATACCTATATAATACAAGAAATGAAACAAGAATAAGAAACCTTGAGATGTACATAAAGTACAAAAATAAACTATGATGTTTTATGCTTTTAACACGCTGTTTCATAACACTTATTTCATTCAAGTTTTTACAAAGAAGTTAATAATCCACTAAAATTGCATCTCCATTCCCTACGAATATGTTGCAAGGCTACACCCTTAAAAAGAACCAATTACATTACATGTTGCAAGGCTAGGCCCACCTGGGTTGGGTAGACACGCCAGTACAAAAATGGAACCATTGACTTGGTTGTCGATGTTATGTCTGTCCATACGTCATACCATTAGCGTTTCGTGATAGCATTGTTACTATCATAACAACCACATTGTAATTGTGTTATTATCATTATTATCAATCTGTCCTCAACCACACAAGGAAGCAGGGGTCAAAATTTAAATTTGTTGCCACCTTTCTTCAAAAAGGGCTTAATTTACAACTACTTTTTGGTCAAAATGTGCAATTATGTATGTCAGTTATTTGTATTACATGTACAGTGCATGATGAGTCATCCAGTTGCATACATGCACAAGCAGACTTGCATATGTGTATTCACTTTTAATTGTGCTGGCAATTGCAGGCAAGGTGGGTAAAGCTTTTTTCTTTCTGGAAGAATGTCTTTTATGATAATCTTGTTTGACAGCATGCACTTTTTTTTGCATCAGAAATCAAGTTATTGATTGTTGATGCCACATGCTTGTGAAAAGAACACTGTTAAACTAAAACAGTGAAAAAGTGTTTAAAATTCACTGTTCCTGCATAAAAAGCACTGTTCTCGGAACAGCCAAACAGTGGCAAATCGACCCCTGGGAAGCAAGAGGTCCCCTCTGTAAAGCCTTTATAAAACTAAATGCAAGATTGAATTCTTGTCTTACAACTGAAACATAGAATGCATTGAGCTTACCAGACAACAAAAAAGGAACCAAATTTTAATACCCAACAACTTATTACATACAACATAACTGATGATATACATCAAGTATTTCTCAAGCATTGTTGAGTTTATAACAACAAACTGTTCAAAAACAATTACTTTTGAAGATGGAGACGTTCCTTTGTACCAAATTGAGCCTGGATTCCCCGTCTTTCTGTCTGGCTCCAGCAGTAATGATGCATACTTTAGATCCAGCAGTCACAGCGTAATCTATGACGCAAAAGAAAATCAAACAAATTATTTTATTGTTTTACTTTTTTTCAACCTATATTTAGATATTTAGATTTTTTCAACCTAAATATACAAATTTAGAGGTTTTTTTTTATAATGGAAATGAACGTGTGATGAATCCTTGCAAAGCTTAAGCAGCTTGAAGGAGAGGTATATCCCCTTTACAAAAAGAAACAAAGAAAAAAAAAATACATTGCAAAACTATAATAAAACTATGTATTGATGTTCTGATGTGCAAAATACAGATTGAAATATTAATGCATTTTGATGCAAGTGGTATTTAATCTTACGTGTAAAATAAGTCTTTCTAGCTACATGTATTTTAGCAAAATCATATTAGACCCAATAAGGTCATTTTCATATTGTCAGAAATATTTCCTTCTCAGTGCCAGCACATACAACATTACTCCACTCTCATTATCATGTGACGTTTATAGACGGAATAGTAGAAACAGCTTTATATTAGTTGCTTCTGCTATTATTTCTTAGCTAGGTATGCTCCATTGATTCACCACATCTAGTGGAGTGTGACCGGGATGAAAATGGATGAACAACAGGTTTTCACCCTACTCTTTTCGAGAAGTGTTTAGAGAACCAGGTAGGGTGTGACTGTCCTACCATCAGGACTGACGGCTTAACGTCCCCTCTAAAGGATGGCGAGCGCCATTCAACCATTGCCACTTCTCTCAACAGCTGAAAGGGGAGCAGAAGCTGCAAACAACATACTTCCGCTTTGATGATCGGAGTATGTCTGCATAGCTGTGGAAAAATGGGTTAGACCTGACAGAGGCTTGAACCCGGTACCTCCAGCAACTCAGTTGCGCGCTCTACCAACTGAAGCAAACCTGACTCCTGCTCCACATTTCCTGAGAGTTCATGTTTACATGCTGTTTGTCCACTAAGAAAATAACTTTGGTTTTGTCATAAAGCTGCATGTCCCCAAAGCAGTCTAATTCCATACCAGCATAATCACACAATTGAATCTACAGTTATGGATATATAAACATTTGTACACTTTAAACAGCCTCACCTACTTATCAATATTCAATAATTACTTATTCAAGAAAAAGGATAGAGCACATCTACGAACCATAGGAGTATCCACTTTTTAATTGTTTCCTGTAAATCAAACAACTCTTGCTTTTGAAGATCGTGTCAATACCAAAGCTCATTTTGTAGTTTAAATTTGATTCTAACTAGACATTTAATCTTGGTGTATACTTGCCACCACTGCCCTTGATGGTGATGCCCTTCATGAATGCCATCCCATGCTGCAGATCCATCACTTCACCCTGCAGCTTATCGACCATCACATCAACCAAGGCAATTTCACTGGCGACGTGCTAAAAGCAATTAGGAGATAATTTAAAACTACTATATTCAGACTGATCTCTGAAGATTCTTCACAAAATAGAAAGTCAAATAAAAGTTGAAGGTCTTATGATAAAAATATTGGAAAATGACATTTTGTATTTCATCACCATAGATTCTGTTTGAAATTAATATTTGAATTAACACTGCTGACCTAATTCCTTTAAAAGAAAATGATTTGGTGTACAAGTTGCCTCAATAATGACAGGCAAAAATAGCTTTGTCTTTTTGCATTTAGATACAGAGATGAAACATTAAAAAGTTTTAAAATGGAAATATTTTCAACAAGGTACATGTACTTGGCTACTGTATGTTTTTATGGTGCATAATTTAAACTTCACATTTCTTTCTCTTTCTGTATAAACTGTATAGTAACTTTCTGACTTCTTTGAGGGTTCTTAACACACAAATAAACAATTTGAGCATTCGGGATGACGTCACAATAACGTGCATAAATCTGAACAACCAGTTTGTCGGTGAAAACAAAGCAGTTTATCATTACAGCCAGTGTGAAATCAGTCACTTTTCGTTCGCTTTGGTAATTTTGCAGGAAATTGTTGCAAATATGGAGGAAATATCGTAGAAAAGATCATTTTGAAATTTGAAATATAAGTATTGTGCTACGTAGAATAAAGTGCAATGTTCACTTGTGCACAAATCGTAGCATGTTTTCACCAACAGAGAGTCCTGGATGTTCAAAATGCCCGGATGACCAAATACTCAAATAGATTCTACATGTATCCTCTTATGTCTGGTAAACTTACTTGAGTCATGATACTAAAAGCGCATGCCATTCCAACTTGACCCACACCAACTACAGTCACCTTGGCTATAGAGGGCTTGCTGTTGTCCTCATCACATACTTGTTGCATCAGTTTTGCTTGCATACTTGCCATGATGCTTTAAATACAACTTTGTTCTTCTAAAGAAGAAAATTTGCGAATACATAAAAAATAAATCAGCATAAATCATAACAAAAATATTAACAAGTCAGCAGATCAGAACATTTTGGTGACATACATAGCCCACTTCATATACCATCTTGTCTTTCTCCTTCTTCAAATGCAGGTTAACTTTAAGTAACTTAAAAATTAAGGTAATACTTACAAAGTACTATTATATTATGTAAACATTTCTTGATGTTTTATTTATTTATTTGTTTTTGCACACAGTTTTTGACTAAAACTATTTAATAAAATTATATGAATAAAAAAGTTGTCAGTGAAAAATCAACCTGCAGTTTAGTGGAACATCCTAAAACAAATTTGTGGATGTTTGAATAGTTGAAAACAAACATGCAGTGACTAAGACCGACGGCCACCAAAACATGAATCTGAGAACTTTTATCCCGGCATGGTGCCAAATACAGTGGGTAAAGATTTAAGAAAAGTTTTTGGAAAAGTGTATTATTTAGACTAATTGGTATAAGAATATCCAAAAAGTAAGTTATTTTTCAATCATCAATTTTCTACAATGCATGAATTCTCAAAAACATAGGAATTGTATACCAGCTAAAGCAACCCTCATGCAGTGTTGGATATGTGCCAAACAGGATATTGTTTGAAGTATTTTCATTGGGGTATGATATCCCAACAAGATATCAAAACTGACATCATTCCATTCAGGCTTTAAGTTGTGCTTTCTCCTTTCATAATTTATGCATGTTTAATAAAAGTCATATTTCAATTTTTAACTAAAATCTGTTTTACATAAACTATTGATCGAGCAATATTCACATTTTCATTTATAGACCTTTCAGACTACAATGTCATCATTTTGCTCGGGCAAGTGACCCGTGATTTCTAGCCGATGCTTGGCCCAGGATGGCTAAATTTCACAGAAATCTGTGCAGTTAAAAGTTCCTCAGGTCTTGCATAACCATTATGTGGGCTTTGTACTATAGTTTAGTTAGGCCAATTTGCTTCACATGCGCGGCCAGATCTATGGCCAGCAAGTTGAGCGGGCCAGGTGCCAAATCATGGAGCAAGTTGCGCGGGCCAGACCTTGTGCGCCGAAGGCAAACTCTCCAGCCTGGCAGACCTTCCACTTGCTATCACTAGTTTTGCTATGCTTTGATGGATGTTGCTAATTCCTGGTAAAATGAAAGAAAACTACCTAGCCTTTAATGAATTTTTATAACTTAATGCAGAAATTCCCCTATTTGTGTGCAAACCATTTATGTTAACCATTTGTTGCCAGCCCTTTCAACTTGCATCGATATTGCAATCGGGGTATACTTTTCTAGCCCAAACGAGATACTGTACTACATCCTGCTCAGAATACAGGTCTCCAGCAATAACTGCTAATATCCCAATCGAGATATAACATCCCGATTGACAGATATCCCACACTGTCATGAGTCGTTTGGCAATCCCAATGTCAGAATGTCATCCTTACTGAGGCCTGTGTACAACTAGGCTTAAACATAGCCTGTACCCATTTTCACACCCACCCCCCAAAAAAAAAAAAAAAAAAACTTCCTCATGAGCAAAGCACTTCCTTCCTGAGAGCCCAATTTATAAGTTTCCACCTAAAAACACTCCATCTGACTGTCAGAATTCCCACCTGAAAATATCCCGTCAGAGTCTAAGGAAATCGAATGAAATTTTGGAGAGTTAGGGAGGAGTGAAAAGGCAGAAAATAATAATTTTACCCAACTCTATCAGCCTTGATTCAGGATAATAATTACCCTGAAACGGGCTGATACAAGTCGGGTAAAATATTTTTTTACTTTTTAGGCCTACTAGCCCAGGGCCTCAATGCATAATATTAGTCCAAGTTCAACATGCAAATTGAAGAGTCAAACTTCATGATATAAAGGAATATCCACCTTGTTAATGTTATTAATATTATCATTGACAAACTTACCTTACTCCTTAGTCACGTCCTAGCAAACTCTTGTCCGTGTTGCTCTTAAATATTTACACTGTAAGTTCAACGTTACTGTAATACTATACTAGCCTAGGCCCCTATACTCACAATCACAGTGCTAGTTAATACAACTTAGGCCTAGGCCCTTAAATCATGTAAATACTAACGTTAGACTCGAGTAATGTGGCTGGTTTCTGTTGCAGCAACAATTCAACTGGCTAGGCCTACAGTGGCATTCAACAACCTTCTTCAAGTTCAAGTTCTCGATATGACCAAGTACTAAGGTATGCAGTATGCTCAACTAGTCTAGTTAACTTCTGGTTTAGGCCTAGGTTGTAAAAAAGACATCTAGGCCTAAGCCTACATGATAATATTAAACGTACCAAGACTCAAGAGTCGACTCAACCTTGGGAATGTAATGTGTTTGTCAAATTCTGAGTCAGCAAGCTCGGTCTGGGGCCAAATTGCTGTAGTACAGTTAGTGGGTTAGCCCAGCTGATCCAGGCAAATTCACAGATAGTATAAATCATAAGAAAAAGTCCTTAAGTCAACGCGTTACTACTTCACGCACTATTACCTACCGACAATAAAATATCTGGTATTTCTATTCAAATCTAAATTTCTTTTGGCTGCAAAAACTTAAATCTCTCTGTTTCCCGCGTGCTTAATAATAACTAGCTTACCTTGTTTAGTCTAACGTGCCAAAATCAAATCTAATCCCGCAGCAAAATAGAAAGCGTTCTTACCGAACGTGAAGCTTTATCTGTTTACAGTCTGTGACTATGTGTGAACGTGAGAGAAGTCTCGTCGTCTGGTCGTACGCGTGATCACTTAAATGAAGGTATGCGAAATTTAATACTTTCTTACATGGTAGCATTCCCGCGATGTCATTGCAGCAGTTACGAAGAATGTGCATTTTACAAGTACACCCTTTAAAAAAAGGCTATCGTGGCATTTAGTTTTGTTGTATGGATAGTAATAAAGAAAGCAGTGGCGTGTCTGGTGGGGTGGGGAGAAAGGGTGGGGTAGGGAGGGGTCCTTCGGGGTGGGGTGGAGTGGGGGTGGAGGGGCGGGGTAAAAAATAGGGGCGGGGTGGGGTCGGGGTGGGGTGGAGCCCCTCCCCTCCAAAAAAAAAAAAAAAAAACATTCTTTATCTTCTGCGAAATTTTCATTAATTTTAAGAAAATCGTCGTCAATCTTCGGGAAATCTTCTTCATTTTCGTCTTAAATTTCTTTTTTTAATTTCCGAGAAATGTTCTTCAATTTCCAGAAAATCCAGTGTTGCCAAAATCGAAAAAAAAAATTCCATCAATTTTACGCATTTTCCTTCAATTTTATTTTAATAATTTCTCACTTTCATCAAAATAAAGCATGCATGCGACCGGGAAATAGAACCCATTTCCCGGGAAGTAGAACCCATTTCCCGCGAAATAGAGCCCATTTCCCGGGAAATAGAACCTATTTCCCTCTAACTCCCACGCATCTGTGCTTCTTAATCTGAAAACTGCATTCAGTGGTTTTTTTTTTGGGGGAGGGGAGGGGGGGGGGGAGATAAGCCCCCTCAAAATTAAAAGGTAGACACGATCCTTAAAGAAAGAGAACAAAGTTATGTAGGTTTTAATTTAATAATTATAAAATAGAATAGATACAATAAATAAAGACGATCTGCAACTTGGTTCTCCTGAAATAAATTCTACACGTAGAATTTGGCAGGTTGCAAGATTACAGTGTGTAGGTGATGGACGCTAACAATTTCTTAACCTGTTAACTTTAATAGCTCCCAAAGTTTCAGAACCGCATCCGGTATAGTCAACTTTCTGACCGTATTATACGCTAAGGTCACTACATGGCTGCTATAAAAGTACTGCAAGTTTTGCCTATAGCATGTAGTGCCTACCGAGTGGGGTGTTTATCTTACTACAACCGGTAGCTAGCCTCGTTCATTTAAAACAATATTATTCTCCTTCACCATTTCTTTGTGACACTTCGAAAAATATTTTGGTGTAATAAATATTTTCTATTGTGTTTCTGAAACAGTACAAATGTCTAACTAATACCATTCTTTATATCACTTTTTAGACCAGCCTATTAAATTATTGGATTGGCACCGGAAGTTTTCGTCTACATTCCCCAACGTTGCCAACTTACATGACTTTTGCGATAAAAAACAACGTCATAAATTTCTTAATTAGCATTGCTGAAATTAATTGTAGCATAGTAACCATTAACATAACATAACATAACAAGATTACGGGCTAAGAAATGTTTGTCACCCCATAAAAAGCCCTAACTAACAAAACAATCAAAGACGCCCAGAGTTAGTAAAGAACTTATCAAACTTGACCTTGAAATTTTGAACAGAGTTGGAGCTAACTACCCACTCAGGCAAACCATACCACTCATTAACAACTCTTTGCGAAAAGTTAAAACGTCGAATATCTATCCGTGAGAACTCTTTGGTCAACTTCAAACTGTTACCACGTGTCACATGAGGAATAGCTGAAAGATGCAAGAAATAACAGGAAGTATAAGCATCACTACCAGATAGGAACTTAAAAACCTGAATCATATCGCGACGTCCTCTTCTCAACTCAAGCGTGGTCAAACCAAGAATTTGCAACCTAGATTCATAAGAGAGATTCCTTACTCCGGGAATAAGTCTAGTGGCTCTTCAATGAAGCTGCTCCAAGATGAATTTATCCTTCTGATAAAAGGGACTCCAAGCCTGAATAGCATACTCAAAGTGAGGCCTGACTAACTGCTTATACAAATTAAGAACAACCTCTCTACCAAGAAAACACAAATTTCTTCTAATCAAACCAAGCATCCTATTTGCCCTTGCAGCTGCTAAAGCACACTCTTTAGAAGGCTTCAGATTGCTAGTTGAAATACAACCTTCAATAAACAGCACTTAATTTAAAGTCCATCTTCATTCAATAAAAATCTAAAATATGGTTCTCAATTAAAAGATGGCGGATTTTGAGCATAGAGTTTACAATATTGGGCCTGAATACAGAAGGATTTTCGCTGACAATAACATGAAATAATTACAATTTCATTATTATTTGTGGAAAAATATCACTATTCCGTATGAATTATTTGTGTGCTTTAATGTACACAGGAACGTGCATAGCTAAAAAGATGCCATATGACCTACTGTGTGCATGTGTATGAATAATGACTGACCTGGGGATCCTATGTAGCAATGCACTGTATCATACTGTTTGTTTGTACGCTTCCCTGACGGGAACTCGGCAGAGGTGTAGGAGGCGTGTGTGATGTTTTACCTTGAAACGCGCATAAGGAAAACAATCGCGGAAATAGCTGTGATAAGTTACGGAAAACTAGAAATAAACTTGGAAGACTTGGATTGTACCATTATTAAGCGGGTTGGTTTTAAGAACGAAGTCTTAAAAGTATATTCAAGGATATAATAAACAGATTTTAATTCATGCAAAAAAAATCAGTAAATAGTATAGTTCTTAATTTTTGGTATCATAATCACGCAACTTAACGTTGTCGTTATTCTTCGCTTTGCACTTCTTCGTTCCTGGTTGTTGTCGATATATTTCAGCCAAATGTTTTAATTTCTGATGAATACAGTCATATAATAAGAAATATATCTCAGTGTAACAAAATGTAAGAGAAATCTGTTAAAAATGGAAGAAAATCAGGCTCAGCTAAATCCGACATTGGAAACCGCGTATTCGCCTCTTCGCAGCATCTTTACAATACACAAACAACAGGAAACCCTCTGCACACAATAGTCCACGCAGCTTGGGCGCCCTAAGATTACGTCAGAATTAAAATAAAGGATAACATAAGCACGCGCGTAATGTTTTCTCTCATCGCTTTCTATTTGTTGGAAAGTATGGGCCTTTTTTTGCACCAATCACGTTGAATTGTATATATATGGTAAACAGATATAAGTTAATTGTCAGGCCATGTGAAATGGACTCCCAAATACTTTCATTCATAAGTAACCAGGTAACAAAGGTCAAAGCGGCGATAATCTTGTGATTTTGCTTGCACTCTCATTGAAAAACAAGAAAAAGACATACACTTTACAAAGTACGGTACTCTTTCTTTCTTTAATAATTAAATGAAAATGGTATCCAACGATAGATACGGTAATGAATTTAAGTTCTCCATACTGTTTAAGATGCAAACAATACTAAGAGACTCTTTACACATTATAACGTTTGACGTGCAAATTATGTGCGATTTTTGAGAGCGTTTAGCACAGTTAAGGAGATTGTCGCAAGCGTATGAAACAAACATTCCCATAATGGCAGGGGGAAAGCTGCTTCCCCTTTCCCGATTTCAACTATTATTAATGTAAAATTGAAAAATGTGGTAAAATTATTGGATATTTTGGTAAAGTTTTCTAATAATTGGCCAACATTTTCCGAAAAATGGCAAAAAACTTCCCCAAATTGAAGAAAAGTTCCTGAAGACTGGAAAATTTTCCGAAAATGAATGAATTTTTTTCTGAAAATGAAGGAATTCTACGAAAATGATAGAAAATTGAAGAGGATTTCCTGATTAGCAGCAACTTTTGATGGAAATTTGTTCATTTACCAGTGCAATTTTTCCACTTCACCAGGAATTTGTTATGGGTTTCCGAAGCCCTTGAGAGGTGACCCTGGAACTCGGCAGGACTCTTAGGCTTTGCGGAGAATATAGACGCCAAGCTATGATAGCAGATTCCAGTCTCGTGTGCAACGCACAACGCTTTGGGTCTATGATTTGGAATTGCAGATGAAAACCACAACCCAGAAAACTACACCACAATTTTGACAGTTTGATGTCGGAGCTTGACTCGAACCATGGAGCTAACATACGACGTCTTGGATGGGAAGCCGGATGTTACACCACTGAGTCACGTACTATTGCGCATGCAAATACAGTGAACATGGCTAACGACTTAAAAGCATTATTAGTTCAGTGGTCAAGCAAGTGTATCTTATATTAAAGAGAACTTTAATAGAAACTAAGTGGTGAAGAAACTATCAATATCTAGTATTCCGTTAAGGAGATATTCAAGTTTTAAAGCTGTCTTATTTGTGTAGAGAAATGATGTAATTTATTGTCCAAAGCAAAGAGCTTCCACAAAGCTCTTTGTCCAAAGTAAGGGTTGTTGACCCAGCCAGCATGAACAATTGGGCCCCATGCAGGTTTAACTCGGTTGAAGCGGGCTGAACTGAGCAGGGGCTTACCCAATCGGGGCACACATGGGCCCATGTGGGTTAAGCGTGGGCAAGCATGGATGATCAGTGCAAGGTTTACATACGGTCTACCCACTCTTGGTCTGTTGGTCAAAGCGCAGGATTACTGAAATTGGCAGAGTACCTGTTTTAAAATCCTTGATCCTTCCTCATTTGAATTATTGTTTGTTAACTCTACCTTCTCCATCACTTACTATGTTAAATAAATTAAACCACATATTTTACAAGTTCTTATGGAATAATAAACCAGACCGTGTAAAAGAAAACAGATTATTTAGAGTTATGCAGGGGGAGGTCTTAAAATGGTGGACATTTTCAGCCATGCCAAAGTAACATGCATGAGAAGGCTGATGGAAAGTTCTTATAGGAATAATTGATAAATAGTGAAAAATGTGGTTTTAATTTTAGTAATATGATCAGGACTGGAGATTTTTGCATTAGAGATTTTAGTTCTGTAATTGGTAGACCGTTTTGGAAAGATGTATTCTACTGCTTTTATGAGTATGTACCATCCGATTCAGATTTGATTTTGAGGCAAAGCCTTTGGAATAATTCGAAGATACAGATTGATAATAAACCAGTGTTTTATCGTCACTCGTTCTATAATGGTGTTCGTGTTATTATTGATTTACTTGATGTCAATGGTAATTTTCTTACATATGAAGGATTTTGTAATACTTACAAGCTGAGGTTTTGGAGTATTACGTTATCATGAATTTCATTAAATGTGCCTGGGGAAATATCATAGGAAACTCTGCGCTTCAGAATCCTGTAGATTATGTTTATGTTGCTTGGAAGGAAATTTAAATTGCAAATCAGTTTACACCAGTTTGATAAGCTCCAGTTTTTGCGTTAGTGTAGCATATAAAAATGGGTCTCAATATTAGCAATTACTTGTGCTATTGAGAAGTGGCGTTTTTATTGTTCTTTACCTTTCAGATGCACAAATGATGTTAAACTGAGGTGGTTTCAATATAAGTTACTGCTCCGCTTTCTTCCAACAAATGTATTATTATACAAGGTGGGCTTTGTCTCTAATAATTCTTGCTCCTTTTGTAAGTCTCACGTTGAGTCGTTGCAACATTTATTTTTGATTGTTTACTGGTAAGTCCGTTATGGATTCATTTTGACAGTACTCTTAAAAAAGGTAGCATTTGTTCCACATTAATGTCTACAGAGTTAATTATACTTGGCATTGATGGAGATAAGTTGCTAAATATGATTATAATTCTAATTAAGTATTACATATTAAAGTCAAAATTAATAGGTAAAATACCTTCAGTTGTTGGAATGTACAAATATCTAAAAGATTATTTCTTATTGCGAAAGCTTATCATAAAGGAAAATATGTCTTATAAGTGGGAAAAGTACAGGTCACCTTGGTTTGATTTGATCTGTAAGAATTCTTAGAGGGTGAATACGTGTTTCCTTATTTTATATCAATTATCTATCTTTTATATTATTTTTTGCAATGGTCACAACAAAATGACGATTAATATTTGTTTCTCTTTACATTTATATTTGCCTTTTGTAACGGATTGAAAAAAGAGAACAAAAACAAAACACCAATAAATGTTCATACATAACTACTAGAGATTAATAACTGCATTATTATTTCTATTTTGCAAAATTCATTATCCGTTTGATGTGTATTTACTTAATCACGTTTTATTTTTATTTTTAGTATGTATCTTTATTGTCTCCGTTTCAAAACAAAATGAAAAATGCTTCGGAGACTATAGTGCTCCAGCGGGACATGTAACAAACATTTCACATTAATAAAGCAAATATTTACAGATGTCACATAACTTGAAAATATTATAAAACGTAAAGAGATTTTTAACACATACGATATATTTATACGAATATATTCATTACAAAGAAAAATAACAACAATAGCAAAAAGTGCAGTAGATTAGTCCTGAGGGTCCAAGAAGGAACGTCCCAGTGTTTAAATGCAAAGATTGTGGAGAATAAATATACGATGAGCCTGAGGGGCCTTACCGATGATCCTTTTTTTTATTTTTTATAATGAGATCATTCTCAGTCACGATTTTAATGTTTTTCAATCTTCGGGAAATTTCATTCAATGTTTGGGAACTCTCTTCAATCTTCCTTCATTCTCATGCAATTTTCTTCAATTTTCGGAAAAAAAATTCTTTAATTTAGGGCAATTTTTATTCGATTTTTGGTAAATTTTCTTCAAATTTCTGAAAATGGTCTTGAATATTTGAGAAATTTCTTGTAATTTTGGACAATTTTCCTTCGATGTTTTATCAATATA
Organism: Chiridota heheva; assembly: GCA_020152595.1. Taxonomy (NCBI): domain Eukaryota; kingdom Metazoa; phylum Echinodermata; class Holothuroidea; order Apodida; family Chiridotidae; genus Chiridota; species Chiridota heheva. The sequence goes on from JAIGNY010003802.1 coordinate 536,532, forward strand.
CTTCAATTAATGGAAAATTTCCCTTAATCTTTGAGAAATCACTTTCAATATTTGAGAAATTTCTTTCATTCTCGTGTAATTGTCTTATATTTTCCGGAAATTTCCTTCAATATTTGTGATGACCCTTTTCAATGTTTAGAAAATTTCTTTCATTCTGGTGCAAATTTCGGAAAAGTTTCTTTAGGGGAACAATTTTTCTTTCGATTTTCTGTATATTTTCTTCAATTTTTGGAGAATTTTTATCATTTTGGGGCAATGTTTCTTCAATTTTCAGTAAATATTCTTCAATTTACGGGAATTTCCTTCAATGTTTGGAACATCTCTTTCAATGTTTATAAAAATTCTTTGAAATTCCATTTTCGTGCAATTTTCTTCACTTTCAGACTTTGGGGGCAATTTTCCTTCAAAGTTTTGTTAATAACTTTCCAATCGAAAGAAATACATGCTATAGGGAACGTGACATCCTTTCAGAGATTACCTTTCTCTCCGAGTCTGCTCTCCGCTTATAAGACACTGTACCCTTGCCCCAATGTGTTTCATTAATCATGACAAAACTGCTCATAAAACACGTTATCACATCAACCCTGGTTTGGCTTAGCTTGGCCCCTGACATTTTATCTTGCATGGCTCCGCCCCTGCGATGAGCTACAATTTTTGGTAACAATACGTGCTCTCCAAGTCTTCAACACTGACAGACTGAAGGAGAGTTAGAGTTATTATATTCCCTCTGCTATAGGCCTAAGCTGCTCAATTTCAAAAATATATTCAAGCCTCGTCTTGAACTCGTTCAAACAAGGGGCCCTATTCTGCATTTTACATGTATAAATGAAATACTTAATTATGTTGTTTCATTACTTAAAAAAATTGAACTTCTACTGAAACTAAAAATGTACATAAAGAAATCTCATGTGTGTAGGTTATCCTATACATTAAACAAAGTCAGTCAGTTGTGATTAGGAAAGTACGCTTTGCAGGAACAAAATGAGTCCTTCATAACTATAATTCAAAGCTGGTTCACCAATGTCACACATTGATGAACATTGTTTTTATACGATTTTTGAAGAAATATTGCATGAAAGCGGACTGGTAGATCATTGAAAGAGAGCTCTTTGGGCTGATAGTTATCTCATTTAGGCCCCATATTGTTTATGCAAGGGCCCCAACCAAGTAGCCCACCTGGCCCCATACTTGTTCCAGAAGGACCCATACCGCTTAGTCCACCTGCTCTGACTGGCACCACATGGTCAGCCCATGACGGCCCCAAGCAGCAGCCCACGTTGGGCCCATGCTGGGTCTAACTGTACATACTGGCTGGGAAATCCAGTGGCGTGGTTAAACTTTGTTGCGGGAGGGAGGTGGGCAGCTTGGTTTCGGCCTATTTTATGCTTTTGTCACTCCTGGAAGTATATGTAAAATCCTCACAAACATGTAGTACAAATCCAGAGCTGGATCTCCCGGGGACTTATTTTACAGAAAGGATGTGATTTAGAGGAAAAAGTCGGAATATTCTGAGGGAAAACCTCGGAAATTTTAAAGGGAAAGTCGGAAATTGCTAACTCTTAATAGGTTTAATTTGAAAATTCGGTTTTCGGAAATTTTGTAATCCTTTTTCTAAGATAGCTAGTACAATCGAACTCTAAAACCGATCAATTTTATCAGGATTACCAAAAATGTAAACTGCCTGAATTTATATTGAGCAAATGAGAATCACGGGAAAATGCTTGACCTGTTGCCAATAAGTCCGATACATTGATGTATGTCACTTCCGTGGCGGTAATTGATTGGTCTGGAAGGTGATTGTGTAAATATGGGACCAATAGTAAACGTTGAAATGATTGTGTATTTTTATCTTCACGTTAATACAATGTCAGACTGGCTTCCGAATTCAAACACGGGCACCGGGCAGTCAGGACATGGAACGGATGTGGTGGAATCTGTTACACCACTGCATTTCAGTGTTTAGATTACCAACAACAACAAAAAGCAGTTCAACTGTACATCTCTCATTCTCTTACGCGTATATTCTTATATGGATTTTACAAATTAAAAATTCAATCAGTAATTGCGTTAAGGAAATATGACATAATCTTACTCTATTAACAAAAGAGATACGGCTATTTGAATTGCACTCTAATTTGGTAGAGTTTTTTTTTTCTTTTCTTTTTTCTCGTGCTAATTACCTAAATACCAGCCACAAAAGGAACAGTTTCATATCATCTCGTTCAATTAGAGCCCCAGAACGTCAACATTCTGATATCTTAAATTATACGACGTTAGGAGAGTGTTTAAGAATATTATTCCACTAAACATTAAACGATAGTGTACATGTTTACAATCGTGATACCACAGGCAAAATTTGCCTTTTGAAAGTGTGTCTTGTGTCAGGGCTGGATTGAGGGGAGGGCAAACCACACAAGGGGCTCCCCACACAAGGGGCTCCCAACAACTTACCTTAATATGTTTTTTTTGTCATAGTATATTGAAAACAATCTTAGAATAAGGAATACTGCAGTTGCAGTGTTGGTTGTTTCGAGGCAAAGGATGTTTGACACCTTTCGTGAATTCGGACTGTGAACGGAATAACCCTTTTATTAGGCAGGATCTTTCAGCGAGTGTCTTTGATCAATTTTACGGCTTCGATTTCCGTTTTTGGCTGTGAAAATAGATTCGTAGCAAAATTTTAGGCGTAGTTGACATTTGATCGAATTTTGGTTGTAATTATATAAATTATGTCACTTCTATTAATTGTAGAACTTATTTGGCAGTGCCGCCGAGAGCCAATGCTGGACCGGGGGTTATATCTTGAAAACACAGGCACTTTGCAGGAATAGGGGGAAGGGGAAATTGCCTACCCTGGCAGGACAATTCTTAAACATTCAGAGGAATTTTAGAACACTTAGATTTCCCTCCCTGGCGGGAAATTTTAACAATTTTCGGAAAATTATTCAGAAAATTTGCCTTCTTCGCCCCTGGTTAAAATATATAGCTTAAAAATCGGAATGACTATTCGGAGACTTTACTTACGAGAATGCCCTGGGCTCCGCACATTACCGGCCCTGGTATATGTTTGTATCGATGGGCAAAGTCAAAAACGTGTGTGTGTGTCGGAGAAAAAAAAGGGAGGGTGGGGGGGGGGGGGAATCACAAAATTATTCCAAAATATAAAAATCACCATACAAAAGATATAAAAATCCCGCCTATGCGTGAAATACACCTTTCGTGACTGACAATATTTGAAAAGGTCAAGAAAGTATACCAAAAGATTCAGTTGCAAAACTGTTGTAATTCGTATTCATAATGAATGATTTATAAATAATAAGAAACGTTTGACTAATTTCAACTAAACTGTATCAACAATTACAATGTAAGTGGGGGTGTGACGCCACTCTATGTATCAAACTTAGCACACTATTTAGTTTCAAACAAACTTACGAGGTCTCTTAGAATAAATAAAACTCAGACTGCAGACTAATGCGTAGATTTTGGTGTGCATCTTGGCTAAAAAGTCTAGATTCGTGTTTTGTCAAAAAAGGTGCCTTACAAAATATGGAAATTTGTATATTCAATTACAATCTTGATATATTCTTAATTAGTATGCGCAAATATACTCTCGAGACATGAACAATGCCATGTGATTGACCCACATTTGTATGACTCAATAAAGATGCATACTTTCATGCCAAATTATTTTATTCATGAAATAACTGTCAATAAGAAAGACAGGGCAGACAGGTAGCTCAGCAACGGTGTAGCCAGCATTTTGAATTGGGGTAGGGGAGGAGGAGGGGGAGGGGGAGAGGGGGAGTGGAGAGGGAGAGGGGAAGGGAGAGGGGGCGTCAAGGGAAATCATTTTGACCTTTTATCATATTTTCAGGGTCGCCCATTTTTAGTTAGGGAGTTAGGGGGACCTTTAATTGGGGCCCTAAAACGTGAGATTTTTTGACACTAAATCCTTACATCAATTATTTTCCACGTTATTATTGTAATTTTAGGGCCCCAATGAAGATTTTATATTCGAGCCCAGGGATAACGTGTAAATACATAATACATTTTCCCGTTACCTAAGTGCGGGGCCCCTTAGGGTTGGGGCCTTGGCACTTCGTCCCCCGCCAAAGTCAAAGAACAGAAAGATCCATCTCATGCAAAACTGTTGGACCTCTACGTAAGCTAGCATATCTCTTGGCTGACCGAAATACGATAATACATTAAATACCAAGTTTTCCATGTTATGTGATTAGATGACTAAGATGATTTATGAAATATAAACACAACTTTTTATGTAGGCCTATTTTACACTTCTTGTAATGATTTAAATATATGAATTCAAGATATGAATTCATTAAATGGTAACAGTTTGCTTTTAAACAACAAATTCATGCAACTGTGATTCAACTTGGACCCGTATATCTTTGTTCAATTATGCCGCTGCCTTAATTAAGTTGACCGTCAGCTATGAATGGCGATGACATGTCCGAGTGGATCAGATCCTGAAAAACAACATCATATAACTTTTATGTACTAAGAATATTCAACACATGCATGTTTTCGTCACATTCATGATATGAATATTCAATCCTAACATGCTTTCGTCACATTCTTAATATGAATATTAAATACTAACATGCTTTCGTCACATTCATAATATGAATATTCAAATCTAACATCTTTTCTCGTCACATTCATTATATGAATATTTACTACTATCGTGGATTCGTCACGTTCATAATATGAATATTCAATACTTGCATGTTTCGTGTCACAATCATACTAGCATGCTTTCGTCACAATCATGATATGAATATTCAATACTTCAATCTTAAGTTTAGTTCCAAATAGTAGTGCAAGTAACAAGATAGGTAACAGAATTTGGAATTCTAAACTGGATAGCTGCAGCTTGCCAGCATAGCTTACCTGAGTCCAAAAACTAATCAGTTACTTATATACATTGCCTCAAAAGCCCAAAACAGAGAGGTATATGTCATTACATAGCGAGAGTTCACAAAATGTTGCCTTGATCATTTACTTCTGCTTTTCTACATGTTAAGAATCAAAACTCGCACTTTTCGAAACATACCAACAGTACCCGAACCAGTAAATTATATTCACCTAGTCTCCACACAGTCACAAAACCTATGATCACTTTCGTTACAATTTCGATTTAGCTGACGCATGAGAACCCTAGTTCGGTTGTATTTAAATTTACCTGTTCAAAATTCCGAATTCTGTCATGATAATTTTGCATTCTTATGTTATCCCACTCGTTCGTTGCATGCCCATCACTCCTCGCGAAATTCTGAACCAAATTCTGAGAAAAAGATATTTCGTTGAGAAGTCCAAATGTCCCAAAACGATCGTCTGGATTTGGAGAACCTAGAACAGTGCCACCGTCGTCCCTGTTTGGAATTGGTGAGATTTGAGATCTTGGTGAGTGGTTTTGGAATTCATGCAAATCATGTTGTGGATCTTTATGACGTAGTTTTGGCATCAAACAGAAGCAGAGACCAGCTAGAAGGAGCAGTAGCAGCAATGACGCAGCACCTGCAGCCGATGCGCCAATAATCAGCTGTTGATTGTTCTTGGTCCCACGTGACACATCCGAGGAGTTCAGACCTAAAGTGACAAACATAAAATAAAGAATAAAAAAGAATGAGAATTAAACTGTGTTTGAGAAGGATTGCTCCTTAAAGAAATAATGGAAAAGTAATTTGGTTCTACACATATACCATAAGTGGATGTCTGTAACAACGACAGGTTGTGAAGACATGCTAAGAAAAGACAAAATTACAATGGTTTTCGGCTTATGCTCAATTCCTTTGATATTTTTGGCAAATCTATTATTTGAATAGAAATATTTACGAATCCTATAGAATTGTTCAGAATAATGAGTCAATGAAAATGATAAATATTCTTATATTTTGCTTTCCGAAAAACAACAATGATCGACACAATGAAATTATTGTACATTTCATTTCTCTTAGCTTAGATATGTGGTTAACATTTTTAGAGCATGTTGCGGTGACGTATCTATTTAGCCATAATCGTATATATGGATGCAAAAAAAAGAAGGGGTTTTAAAAGAATTTTTATGTTCTATAGGGTTGTGGGCTGGAACATTTCTGTTTTCAGTGTGATATTTCATCAACAGGACTATGATTATAAAACATCCTCCTCGATTTATTTTCAAAAACTTACATAAAGTAAAAATGCATAACCACCGTTTAATAAAACGTTTTTGTTTCTCAATTGACGATAATTTTCTCATTTACCGGTATCATGCAACAAAATTACTTTGAAAACAACTGGTGGGTTAACTTAAAATGGAATGCATATGTTACCATGATGGTTAATATGGAAAATTGATGAAACCATTCCTTAAATAAAAGTCACGTACACAACGGCTCGACCCATGTCCATTGTAAATCTTCACCGCAAGTCCGTGAGGTTTTTTCTGGCGATAAATAAAACTCGGATCGGCAAGAATATGTGCAAACACTACTGACCTGGTTATCATCTGAACACAAAATATCTCCATTTTCAATGGACGCAAGTTTTGGACAAGTTGTTGCTAAGAATAAAAAAAATTGTGACAGGTTTAACAATATCTTCCTTTCTTTTCTTTCTATTATCAATTTCAAACTTAAACCCTTTATACGTAGTGAAATTGTATGCATTTTATTCTTAGATTTACGTCTTTTTCCGCATGGGTTCTTCTTTCGCAGTTTGGAAAGGGTATGTCTTTGATAAAACTTATTATATTATGCAGTTCTGCCGATGAAATACGTGCATGGCTTTCGCTTAATACAGTATCTCTCAGTTTTTCTTTTCGCTTTCTTAAATTATTTCGTATTTGTAAAATCAGCAACTTGTTAAGTCCTGTATGGAATTTTAAAAGCACTTCCTTTCACATTGTGAACTTGTATCATCATGTTTAGAACTTTAAAAAATAAATGAAAAATGAGAATTAACTTGAAAATTCGTTACAAATTGATTCTATATCAGATTTACTTCTGATTGAAGGTTAAATCCAAGTGCTATAATGTATTTCTATCATGCCCATGCGTAAAACAATAACAATTCAACTGCAAAATGTAATTATCATAAAGTCTTATATCAAAGTGACAGAAACGTTGATTTTCATAACTTGATAATGACACATAGAAGAAAATGTTCACATAGGTACTCAAAAAGGGTTCAAATGATGAGCAATCAACATAATTGTTTTCAAGATTTTGTTATATGACTTACATCGGCAACACAAGACCAGACCCGTAGCCAGAACTTTTTGCAAGGATTGGGAGGAAGAGGGGGGGGGAGGGGTCAACAAGCACTTAACGAGAGCGCAATCAGGCAGTCTGTTTTAATTGAGCGAAATCAACTAGAGAGTCCAGTGTTTTTGTAAGTCAGCTCATTTGATACTGATGATCACCTGATCTTGTTGAGAACCATCAAAAGTCTATGAACGAATATGGCAAAAAAAAGAAAAAAAACCTGTGCAAAATGTTGCAAATATTGTGCAGAGCAGTCTCTGATTTTTGGAAATAGCTCCTTCAGTTTCTGAGTAATGTGACTAATAAAATTGTGCAATATTCAATATATGCTTTTTTTATGTAATACTTTAAATGTATTGTTTTGCTCTCAGTTACTGCAAATATTAAAACATTTATCCTTGCTAGAACTCGATTGAAGTATGGTAAAGATTACAAAACTACAGGATTTCGAAAATAAGGAAATAATATGCTTGTCATAAGTCATAAATTTGGATAAAAATTGCATATTGTTCAGTATAATTAAGAAAGCTCTGAAACTTTTAATGGTATTTTTGTGGTAATTTGATGGTTTTTTTGATAGATTTTAAAACAACAGAAATAATGTTATATAATCGACGTAGCAGCGATGAATGAATTGTGTTCATCCTACCTCCACAAACTGCTTCCATTCCACTCCACGCCATGCTTGCTGTACATTCCCGTATTGCATTACCTGATACCATTTCATAATCTTTGTGACAATTATAAGAGCAAAGACTTCGGAAGTAATATCCATAAGGGCAGACCACGTCTCCATTTTTATTGGTTGAAGTTCATGACAATGAATAACTGTATTGATGATGAAATGAAAGACGAATCATTCAATTTTAGCTGAATGTATAAAACCAGTCCGGGAGCGACCCAGAAAATAGGGTACTTTAAAATAACCCCAAAATAGGGTCCTTTTTACAGGAAAGTCGCGTGACGTCGTCCGTACATGGGTGTTTACATTTGCCGCCCCGAATTGTTCTAATTTCCATTAGCTACTGTGAAATTTGTATTACTGGTAGGATATGAATATTCAAAACTGTACATCATTCCTGAATTACGGCCTACCAAATATATGGTTATCTATACGGTTACTATGAATTTACTCTATAGCATATTTTATTTTGTCCCTTCTATATTGTTAAAACGGTAGGTAAATTGCCTAATCCCAAATGGTTATAATCAAGTTAACAAACAGTGCATGGGTATCGGACGAATGGGTGAAGCCTATGTAAAATAAGTAATGATTATACCTGGCTTCGTTTAAACCAACGATTTGAGCCAATATTGGGTACGATATACCTAATAAAGATACAATGCTCAGTATGAAATGCTATTTATCTTATCAAGAAGAAATTCAATCTTTATTAACCCAAAGTTATTTCTTTATTAAGGTCTTGACCTTCCAATCGATGAGAAGGAGATTAAAAAGCAATAATTGAATCATCTTTTCCAAAAGTATAAAATATATTATCATGCGAAACGAACCAAAACCTGGAATGACGATGAACAATACAAGTACGAGAGAAGAAATACTAAATTATTGACATTATGCATGTTAAGTTACTAGCTAAAATATCTGTAAAGAATCTAGTTTTCGTTCCTTCCATTAAAACTAAATTAAAGAAACAAAGACTTGAAAATCATGAACCTGTTAATATTGATATTACGTAACTAGAAGCAGATACTTAATAACTATAAAAGATACAATGTTGAGTGTTCTGTATATGATCATATATTAATTTACCACCAGTAGGAAATTTTGGCAAAAATAGTATTAATTCGTTGTAAACAGGTAAAGGAACTATGTATCTATGAAACGAAATGATTTCATTCAAAAATCAGAGAGGTTAGTATGTAATTAGTGGGTATTTGAATAATTATTCTCATCAAAGTGTTTAACTCGTCGTCATATGCTACCGTATGATCTTTAAACAATTTTGATATGTCATATACCTTATATGTTACAAAAATTGTATAAATTGTTTTATTGATACCAATTACGTATTTCATCATATCGTCAGTAAATGACGAAATACTCACTAAAGCAAATGGGTTCCTCGTAATTCCACTTTTTGTTACTCTGACATGTCCGTTGTGAAAACGAAGTTATAAATGCATACCCTTCATAACATGTATAGCTACAAACACTTTCAAAGGACACTCCACGTGGGCATCGAACTCTCCCGTTTGGAATATTGTCCAACTTTGAGCATGCGATTCCTGGAAAAATAACAATTACACGTGTGTACCACGTTCAATTTACAACGATTCATAGAATCATGTAAAGTACACTGAAGATAATCGAAATGCTATTTGAGACCGATTTACTTAAAAGAAACGTGAAATTTCTGATGGTGGTAGTGTTAGTTAGGCTTTTTATGGGGTTGCTAGCCCTTTTTAGCCCGTCATCTTGCTATGTAAATAACAATCACACATATCACGTCCAACTTGCTACGATTCATAGAATTATGTGAAGTACGCAGAAAAGGATCGGAAATGATTTTATCACAGATGTCCTGATCAACATAACAAAGACCGTTTTACTTGAAAAAAATAATGTGTCATTGTGAATTGTAAATAATGTGTCATTGTGAATTGTCGTCGTGCACTGGGCTTCTTTCATATTGTTTGGTTCTTATAGCGGTGATGTCAGTATGGGCCTCATACGGCGTGGATAACCCTTCTTATCCATTCATCTTCTTATGTTATGTTACGTTACATGCAATTAAAAACAAAATGATAATCACTTATACCACATTCAATTTGCTACGATTCATAGAATTATGTGTAGTACACAGAAAATGATTGGAATTGCTTTTTGTTGTCGCTCATATTGTTAGGGTCTTATGAAGGTGTTGTAAGTTTGGGTCTTTTATAGGGTGGTTTAACTTGAAACAAACAGTATGATGAATGTGAAATTCTCATGGTGGTGGTGTCAGTTTGGAATTGTTATGGGGTTGCTAGCCCTTATTGGCCTGTCATCTTAATTGTTATGTTATGTTGCGATTAAAACATAATAACAACCACTCATACCATGTTCAATTTACAACGATTCATATAATTATGTGAAGTACACTTAAAATGATCGGAAATGCTTTTATTGTATATTTCCAAGTCATGAAAAGACCGTTCAACTTGTGTGAAAAAGACAATAAAGACGTTTTTTCTAAGCTGTATGATTCTTATAATAGTGGGGTAAAGTAAGGGATTTTGATGGAGTGGCAAACCCTTCTTAGCCTGTCGTCTGTTTATGTTATGCTATGTTGCATGTGACACCTAGAATCGATTCATAAAATTGTGTGGCGCTCACAGAAAATGGATAAATTCGTTTGTGTATTTCAAGATTATGATAAAATAACGAGGACCATTAACATGGAAAAGCTCATGTAATGAATTTGCGAAATGAATGAAAACGACAATGCTTTGGTTTGTTTGTTTTGTTCTGATGGTAGTGATGTCAGCTTGGGCTTTGTATGGGTGGTTAGTCCGTCATCTTATTAGGTTACATTACTGAATTGGTAAACCCTTGAACAACTTTTACTTTATAGAAAATATTTCAAAATATATTTGCAAGATTTCAGAAATAGTGACAGAAAGAGTTAATGCTGCTGTATTTGATTGCCTGATCTGCTGATAGAAGGAAAATTTATGGTAAGTTAAGCAGGAGTAACAATTCCTTATTGGGGAAGTGTAGTCCAACACCATACCGGGGAATTTCTATTTCAATCTGGCGGGAAAGAATAGAAGCATGTCACTATTATTGGCATGGGTGAGTTTTGAATTTCCTATTGGCAGATTGGGTAGCTTACCACAACCAAACAAATTCTATAACACCCTCAGAAGATTCAAACGTTTTATAAAGTTGTTCATTTTCAACAATGCCAGAATATATTTTGATATATTTGAAACTGATAAAAAATTATTTTAGTGAAAGGCAGCCATACTCGTTGTACCATACAAATGCTACCAACCATTGGTGTCTTTAGGAATTTTATTTATAGCTAAATGGTAATATCTAACATATTTTGAAAGGTCTTTAGCCACTCATTCAGCCTAAAAACATTCAAAGAACTATACAGAATGCAAATGTTCATACTTTCACAAAAGGCTTGGGCGCCGCTCCACTCTCGGCTGGCTAAGCATACCCTGCGTGAGTTTCCAGATTTAACCTCATATCCTTCATCACAATGATATACGCATTCATTCCCGAAGGTTAATCCATCCGGGCAATAAACTAGTCCATTATCAATGTGTTCCAATTCTGAACAAAATATTTCTGGGAAAATTGAAAATGTAATTTATAAATCAAATCATTGGTATTAAGGTGCTAAGTGTAAAGGGTGTGAGACAATTTAATTGATTAATGAATTAGTTGGATGAATTGTTTTACATCCGTCTGTATCGTAACAGTTTTCAATATCTATCTTTTGTTTTGTGAAATCTATGCATCAAACCAGATAATTGTTACTTTATCAATCCCTGATCAAACTATGTATTAATACGTCTATCTGTCTATACATGGTAGAAAGGGCACTACTTTTCTTGTACCATATTTGCTATATAACAAATCACTGCTACCACACAAATGATGGGGACTGAATATCGTAGCTTGTTTTCCAAAAATCCCCCAGTCCAGTTTGAGTTACAAAATGTGCAAAACGACTTGTACTTACTCTGTAGGGCCAAATTTACACATTTTATTTCCAAAATGATGTACTTGACTTAATTCACATTTGAAAGTGGGGACAAGTCTCCATGTCCCTGGGAATTGCAAACCTTATGTAAAAGTAAGCTTATTTACATGCAATTTGATTGGTATAAATATCGTCGACCTACATTTTTTGTTAGAAAAACTAACAAATCGGGTTATTTACACTCTCGCTATTATCTATTTAATTGATACATACTTGAACAGTCTAGAGTAGTCCCTGCCCATCTCTGCTGATGATCACATTGTAAATCAACATCACCAGACGTGATCTCATATCCAGGATTACAGATGAAGGTACAGACGCTTTCGTAGTGGGTTCCATTGGTACAGGACGAGATTGCTCCATTAAGAATCACAGGCGGTGCACCACATACAGTACCTGAAGAGAAACAATGTTAAAGATGACGGAGTAGATTTTTATCGTGGCGGCGCTATGGGAGTGGGCACTGGGTATTCCCACAGGAATATATGGGAATGTATTACCCAACTTGTCCCTATGAAAATGGGTCATGGGAAAAATGTTATTGACATATAACATTTGCCCATCTAAGTAACACATCTAGTCCACCGACAGATCATTGCAAACAAATCAATTCTGAGTGAAAAGCTTTTTACTGCAAATTGCTAATACAGACGTTCACATATTATTTGTCAAGAAAAGATTAATCTTGCCGATTGTCTTGAAATCAAAAACAAATCTTCTTGTATACAGGGTACTAGGAACAACTTTACTCACGTCCACATATGGTTGGTTGACCACTCCATCTACCAGACGATAGGCATCTCCTGAATATGTCACCCGATTCTAAATCAAAACCAAGATTACAAGAGAAGGAACATACGTCTTCATACTGGACTCCAGAGGGGCAAGACATTTCACCGTTTTCCACCTCTCCTGGACTCCCACATGTGACTCCTGTTGATTACAATGTAAGGTAAGAACAAGGAGAGGGATTAATTCTTTAAACATTAACATCTTTCATAATTATTTAATTTCATTTCACAGATATCAAGTAATTTCTTAAATTTGATTCGCAGATCTCAGGCCGCTTGAAGTTATTTCGCCCATTGCAAACTTTCATGCTTACGTGAACAAGATGATAAAACTCCATCCCATGTTTTGTCAGCAAGGCATTGTATGGAATATACATCGAACGGATTTTCAAATCCTTCGTCGCAAGTTAACGTGCATTCACTCTCAAAGAAGGTCTGGCCTGTGCAAGATATCTTCCCATTTTCGATCTGAAGAATTGCTGGACAAGACACACCTTGAAATTAAACAAAAGTTTGATTAATGACGTCAGAATATAAGTTTATTGATTAATCATGCGTTTCAATCTTTTTAAACGCACAGGATAGATGCAAACATATGATATTCTATCAAAATGCACTAAAGACCAATTTTATTTCCACGACATTTTATTTTCGAAAATGAAGAATCAATTTGGACAAAAAATAAGCTTGGGAATCGTTTGTGTCATGAAAGGAATGTGCATCAATTTATACAATGATGTTAGATTGTTTTCTGGGCTCCAAATGTTTCGCCCACGTAACCTGTGTATGATTCGATATCCGCATTTCCTAAGACTAAAATTAACCCCTTGACACATGACTTGTCTCAAATTAGCTTGCTCGCTCTGTGATAAAAACAAAAGCTAAAACTACTATTTCTTTGTAGAACAGTAAAACCACTTGTTTTAAGTTTCCAATGGATTATGAACTACATACGTTTGCAACTTGCAAATTCTCCATCCCAAAGAGCATTTGGAAGACATTGTATGGAAACATCTCCGACACCAAGCTCAAATCCATCTTGACAAGTTAAAGAACATACGCTCTCAAAGAGGATGCCATTGATACAAGATATATCCGCATTTGACACAGCAGGAATAATTGAGCATTCCTTTCCTGCAATGTTAAGAAGAGAGTAAGCAGTAAAAGAGATGGTTTGCATTCATTCTGATTATTATTCCACTTGATGTTTTGGATACAATTTTTTGCAATGTATCCAAAATAATGTACAAATATAAACCTAAGCAGATATGACATACACCAACAAACACTAACAATTATTCATATTTTTTCAAATTGCTGTTTCATTTGATCGTATTTGCTATAGCAGCATAATGAAATGATGATCGACTTATTTATTTTGCGAAGTATTGACATAATATGTTAAATTCAGTAATGAAGAAGAAAGGCAGAAAAGACACGAACATGTACGCAACACATTAGTTTTACTGCGTAGACAACCGATAACATGAAAAGCAAAAAAGAAGAAGAAACTAAGCAATATTATGAATGATTGTTTTTATTTGTTATTAGAATCCTTTTTCTTTTGGTTAATCCTTGTGAAAGCTTAACAGTTGGTAAAATGTGCATTCCGTGCAATGGTTAGTGTTTAATTAATATGGATGAAACGTTTTACTGCTATGCTTTTTTATAGATTTAAAGTTAGATAATGTTCCCTATACACGTCCATGTATACGTATATATTAAAACACATTGCTAATCTAATGTCAGTACTCACGACGACAAAATGGTTCTTCTCCACTCCACGTCTTATTTGCTAAACAGTGCAATGAAGAGTCTTCATAAGTTATTTCATAACCTTCATCGCAGGAAAAGGTACATATACTTTCAAATGCGTCACCATTTGTACATGTTTTCATTCCATTTTCAACAAAATGAAGCTCCAGGCACGAGATACCTTTAAAACGAGCGGATGGCTGAATAAATTAGGTAGTTATTTGCAATATAACGTGGGAAAAGGTTTTGACGTTTAAATCTGAGTTATTTATCTATATATTTTTGTATATTTATGAGCAGAATATGAAATTCGTATTTACAATGAAATATGAAATTAAGTATCATACACAAAAAACGAAATTGCATATGAAATATGAGTATTCACGATTGTAACGGGCTTCTTCGCCGATATAATTCTCCTTAGTCTCAGATAAACATTGTAATGAAGAGTCTCCATAAATCATTTCAAAACTTTCATTTTGTCGCTGGAAAAGTTAGACAGGGTCGCCAATTGTCAACCGTTTGTGCATATTTTCATGCCGTTTTCAAAGGAAATAAGCTCTGGGCAGAAAATTCCTTTGGAACTAACAGACAATTGAATGAGGTGCAATTATGGGTAGTTTCTATTTTAACGGAGGCAGACATTTTGAAGATAAAAGCTAATATTTAATGTAAGGAGATGTGTAGAGAACGAAAAACACTTTCAAAGCTAATACTGATGTTGATAATGTATGATATATACGAATTGACATATTTCTAGATTGAAAATTTTCTGAGTACAATCTTTAATTGCTTCATAGATTTTGTGCCAGGATGAAAAATACGTACATGATATAAGATGAGATAAACTGGTCCTCCTGTTACAAGTATACAATGTATGTAAATGAATACTCACGACCGCAAAGCGCTTCTTCGCCACTCCAAGTACCATTTGCTAAACATTCTATTAAAAAGTCTCCATAGCTCATTTCATACCCTTCATCGCAGGAAAAGGTACACAGACTCTCAAATGCGTTGATATTTGTGCAAGTTTTCATCCCATTGTCAAGAACAAGAAGCTCTGGGCACGAGATACCTTTTGAACGAATAAATAATAGGATGAGATAAGTGGGTTTCAATTTTTCAATGTAAAGTATATAAGTGAATGTGCTAGTTTACGAAAGAAACTTTCAAATCTTGTATTGATGTTAAATAGTTTATGGAATGTATTTTATAAAGGCTAATGTGGTTCTTGCGTCATAGCATTGTGACATGAAAACTTATAGGAAGTACAATGCTACCACCAAAACAGGTAACATATCAAATGTTTATACTCACGACCACAAACTGATTCTTCACCACTCCAACTCCTGTTTGCTAAACATAGTAACGAAGAATCACCATGACCCATTTTAAAACCTTCATTGCATGAGAAGGTACATATACTCTCAAACGTGTTACCACTTGTGCACGTTCGCATTCCATTATCAAGAGAGACCTCTGGGCACGAGATACCTTTGAAAAGAATAAATAAAAGGATACATAATAAGTAGCTCTTTGTTGTATAACAAATGGGCATATTGTTTTGAGGCGCTAATCTTTTAAACAAAATAAAGAAATAATTCCCTTTGCAATCAAAATAGACACTTGTTTTTGTAAAATATACCGTATGACCTCCATTTTGTTACATTCTGTTTAGAGATACCCATAAAAAATGCATATTAATGTATATTAACTTTAATTTATATGTAAGTTTTCAATCAGGAATTATAGATCGTTTTTGTGTCTTTAGCAAGACACTTTAAAAGAAAACTCATTTTATAACCTTCTTCAAAGGATACAGATCAAATATTCTCGAAAAATTGAGCATTCATACCATTTCTGATTGCAAAAACTCTTGGTTACAAGATACAAATGCAACAATTATTCATTTCATGTAAGTCTTAAAAGGTACAGCATAAATTCTGAACTATAAAGCTACTTGTTTATTTGGCAACAAGGTTATGCTTCAGTTAATTCTATTGCCAGTCAAAGAACGGCAACTGTTAAAATAATGTTATGGAGAAATATCGGGAAGATGTTCCCCGCAGTCGCCGATTTCAGACTTACGAATGCAATTTGTTTCCTCTCCACTCCACATTTTATTTTCAAGACATTCTATTGAACGATCTCCAGAGATCAATTCAAATCCCTCGTCGCAAACAAAAGTGCACACGCTCTCGAAGAAATGATCATTTGTGCAAAAATTCATTCCGTCGTCAATTGTTGTTAAGGCTGGACAATTAATACCTTTAAAATGACAATGAATAAATATCAATAAAACCAATGTGTATGCATTAAAATATAATGAGAAACATTTAAAAAATGTTGTAAAGGATCTAACATAGAGGACAGGTTTGCAAATATATACATTTAAGCGACGTAATATATTTAAAATTCTGGTTTCCCTGATAATGCTTAAACAAATTATCAAAATGTGGAACATCAAATATAGATTCCTTAAAAAAAAACATTTGAATATTAATAGGAATGTTAAGAACTTGATGTCCCAATAACATTTCTAAAATTAATTTGGCTGATTTTGGGAAACGTTTATGAAATAAAATCTGAGCACAATAATGTAATGCATGTTTTTTACGCAACCCCCCAAAAATAATATGAATGTGATGATTGTTTTTGATTACATGTGAATTTTTACTCTTTCCATGTGTTATCTATTGTCAACTTACGACTGCACATTGGTTCTTCTCCACTCCATGCCATATTTACAAGACATTCTATTAGTAAATCCCCGGAAGTTATTTCAAATCCGTCATTGCAAGTAAATGTACACGCACTCTCGAAGAAGTTATCATTTGTGCAAGATTTCATTCCGTTGTCAATTGCTAACGCTGTACAATTTATACCTTTTGGAAACAGCAATGACAAAATGATATTGCATATGGATATGACTAACCTTAAAAACAAATACACCATCTCAATAATAATAATGATAATAATGATGAATTTTCATATGCATATGAATATGACATCAAAAGTTCAAAATAATGAGATATTTCGATAATGTTGCAATGGATCCAAAAAAGAGGAATAGATATTAAAAATGATAAACAAAACTGCTGTAACATATCTCACATTTCATGTTACTGATTTTGATAAAGTTTACATTATCAAAAGGATTTTTTTTAGATTTGAAAGAAATAATTTAGCGGGAAAAACATATCGATATCTTATTCGGTTTAGGAGCTATCATATTTCAAAGTATGTTGAAAAGTGACCAGTGCAGTATTCAGAGTGATGTCGCACTTGCTGATCTAATACAATATTGATGTATTTCTATTATATAATATAGTTTTTATCTATTTGGAGTGTAAGGTACAGGAGCAGATGCTTAACTGCATGTTACACACCATTTCAATAATAATAAATAAAACAATTTCCAATAGTTTTTAAACAATGAAACACAAATTTTTCTTGGATCTTTTAGTGAGACATCACACTGTACATTGCACCGGTTACTTTTCAACACACTGGTGAAATCTTTGAAATGTAACAACAAAACGGAATTGGATATCAACCTAGTTTTCTTACCAATGTCTTTATGTAAAAGCTCTCTATCATATATATGAAAATTAATTTTTCAGTAACGTTTAATAAAAACTTACACGTTAATAGGAATTTTGATTGAACAACATTTCTAATCTGAAATAAATTATGCAGGTCGAAAATCTGAGTATATGTTCAGCTTGCCTTTTCTCGTACCAATAATACATATTTATTTATGAGATGAATACTTGTGAAATCAACGAGGTTTTATTCTTAATGTCGTTTCATATGCTGTAAACTTACGAATACAAATTGGTTGTTCTTCATTCCATGCCATATTTGCGAGGCATTTTATTAATAAATTTTCGAAATTCATTTCAAACCCCTCGTCGCAAGCAAATATACACACGCTCTCGAAGAAGTTACTATTTGTGCAAGATTTCATTCCGTTTTCAATTGTTAATTCTGGGCAATTAATACCTTTAAAAAAACAAAGAAATATCTTAAAATAATGCAACTATATGTACAAAAAAATATTTGATTGCCTACTTTTGAAAAACTACTGTGAAGTAGCTACTTTTAAACTTTTTTATTTTATTGAGATCGCAATTAAATATCATTTCAGCTGTTGGTACTTAAAATTTTCCTGTATAACTTACGACTGCATTTTGGTTCTTCTCCTCCACTCCACGTCATATTTGCAAAGCACTCTGTTGAAAAATCTCTGACACTAATTTCAAATCCGTCATCGCATGCAAATGTACACATACTCTCAAAGAAATTTTCATTTGTGCAAGATTTCATTCCATTATCAATCATTGTTAGCGGTTTGCATTGAATACCTTTGACAATGAGAAGAAAAAAAATATCGATTAATTCAATGGTTCCGTAATAACTTGTTTCTGAAAGAATGTGGCAATAAATCTGAATGAAAAAGAACAACACATTAGTCATAAGTACAAGGACAATGTAAAATGTATTTGCTAATAAAGATATATTTACAATTAAGATATAAGCGCTCCAACTTGAATTAAACTTTTAAAGAAAAAGCGAGATATTTTGTAAAAGAATGTTTGAAGACCTTTTTAAAAGGGTACAAACACTGAACTTAATACCCAGGAAGGCCTTTTCTGCAACCAGTAATTATCATTTGTTGAGGAAAGTGACTTTAATGTAACTGATTTTATAGTATTCAGATCTGAAATGTTTTCTATGCATAGTTTTGTTTCTAGGGTTATTCCATATTTTTTGTATGTGTTATAATTGTAAGGTTACGACTACATGTCTTTTCTACTCCAGTCCATGTCAAAAATTAGCATCATAATGTTATTTTGCAAGCAAAACAATATTGATGCTTATCTTTACCTTTGGTGTATATGCGGATACACACTTTGCAGGTCTATAACAGCAATATTTAGCTTTCCATTAAAAATCAGCGTCACCATGTTCTTTATAACTTACGATTGCATGTAGGTGTTCCTCCACTCCATGTTTTATTTGCAAGGCATTCTATTGAAAGATCTCCGGAACTAATTTCAAATCCCTCGTCGCAAGTAAAAGTACACACACTCTCGAAGAATTGATCATTTGTGCATGAGTACACTCTGTGGTCACTTATTTCTATCTCTAGACAAGTGACAGCTGAAAAAACAAAAAGAAACTTCATTTTATGTATGTCCTTTAAGATATACTGAAAAAATAAAGTGTACATTTAGAACATATCTGGCAATAAATGCAATACACTTCAGATTATATTTTGATTTTGCTTCGCTTATTTTAGAAGTCTTCTACAATTTATAACACAGAAACATTCATCAAAGACAACTAAAATTCATACTTGGAAAACGTTTATACCTCTCGCTAATTATGAAATTGAGCTAGCTTAGCACACGAAGGTTTCAAATAAAATAAATGAAAATTTTCCATAATGTTTTACTAGGAGAATACGCTTGGGGTATTAAAATAAGTTTCTTGCTTAAACTTACGGCTGCATGTTGGTCTTTCGCCACTCCACATCATATTCGCAAGGCATTCTAATGAAAAATCTCCAGAACTTATTTGAAAACCGTTCTCACAAGAAAAAGTACAAACACTCTCAAAGAAGCGAGAATTTGTGCAAGTTTTCAGTCCGTTGTCAATTTGTCCTAGCGCTGAACACTTGGTAACTTGAATAACAAGAGAAGGAAAAGTTAAAGAAATTTTACGTTTGATAAGATATCAGGCTGTTAGGCGTAACTTTAAAATAACAAAGGTTGTTAAATTGAAAAAATAATAACAAAAGCTTTTAATCTAAATGTTGATTTTGATAATTAGGAAGTTTTCACAAGTTCAAAAATAAATAAACGAAAATCAAATCTGTTTGGAAAGAATGATACCGAACATAAAATACCGAAATATTAGGCTAGTTACTTTTTTAAACCTTTACCACTACTGTATTATTTGAGGCAAATAATTTCAAAAGCTATTACAATACGACCTTAAGTTCTTGTATTATGAATGGAGTACTTCATGAACTTGTCCAATTAAAGAATAAATTTGCTTCATGTTTTTGCATTCTTCATTTACACTTACGACTGCAGCTTGGTTCTCCTCCACTCCATGTCCTATTTGAAAGACATTCTATTGAAAGATCCCCGGAAATGATTTCATATCCATCGTCGCAAACGAAATTACAAACACTCTCGAAAAAGTGATCATCTGTGCAAGATTTCATTCCGTTGTCAATTGGTGTTATTGATGGACACTTGATACCTTTTAAAATAATAATAGAAATATTTCACATGAAAAACAAAAATTTTGTTGGAGGTAAATACAATTTTCCGTAGGTTGAAAATTGGGGTGTCGATCTTAACATTTTCGTATTGTGTAATTTAATATGAACTTACGACTACAAATGAGTTGTTCTCCACTCCACGTCTTATCTGGAAGGCATTCAATTGAGATGACGCCGGAACTCATTTCGTGTCCCTCATCGCAAGCAAATGTACACACACTTTCAAATAAGTAATCAATTGAGCAATATTTCATTCCGTTTTCAATTTCTGTTAGCGCTGGACAATCAACACCTTTGAATATGGCAAAAATGAGATTATCAAAAAATGTTATCTGGTAGTTTATCCAAAATGCGAAATGTTGAAACATTCTGACATCTAACCAAAGGAACAAACGAATACATTTTTGCTTATTATAAAAAAACCTCCATATCCAGGATTATATCACACACTGTCAAATGAAGATATGCATTTTAAATTCTTGCAAGAAAAGGTACCTGTTTGTAGAATTGTTGTTTGAAATTGTACGCTCATAAAAGTGCATAACATACATATATTATGCTATGTGTTGAATGTTCAGGTAGTGTATTTGCTTAATGCATTTGCATATTTTGGTTTGAAACTTACGACTACAAATGGGTTCTAATCCGCTCCATGTCATATCTGCGAAGCATTCCATGGAAAGAGCTCCAGAAATAATTTCAAATCCCTTATCGCAAACAAAGGTGCAGACACTCTCAAAAAGGTTAGCATTTGTGCAAGATTTCATTACGTTGTCAGCTGTTGTTAGCTTTGGACAATTGATACCTTTGACAAAATAAGTAGAAAATATGAATTAAATTAATACATATACAATGAGAAAAAAAAGGCTAAAAGATAATTGCATTGTATCGCTTCAATGACAATGGGAAAGTTTGAAATCGTCTAAGGTTAGCAGTACAAAAACAAATGGAAAAGTTACTTATTTTTGGTTTTTACGAAAAGGTTCATATTGCAAGATTAGAATTAAGTTAGTAGAACAGTTTTTGTTGAAAATCTCTTTATAGGACATGCACGATATATACCTATAAATTGTTGTAATATGTAAGACAAGTGTTACATTAAGTAATAGACCAAATGAAAAAGCTTACTGTGTGTGGAAAGTCCTTGCTTTTCCTAATGATAAAAAAGGCTTAAACTCTACAAGATTAAAATCATGAATGTCGAATTAGAATATGATTTATGATTCTTTTAAGAATAGGACAAGCGATTGATGAATTCTTATTCTAAAAGTATATACCTAGAACTTGTTGCATTATGTAAGGTAACTGTATTTGCTTAATGTATTTCCATTTTCTTGCTTTAAACTTACGACTACAAATGGATTCTACTCCGTTCCAAGTCATATCTGCGAGACATTCTATTGAAATATCGCCGGAAATGATTTCAAATCCATTGTCACAGGCGAAGGTGCACACGCTCTCAAAGAGATTGCCATTTGTGCAAGATTTCATTCCATTGTCAATTGTTCTTAGTGCTCGACAATTGATACGTTTTACGACAAAAATAGCAAATACGGATTAAATAAATATCTATACGATGAGACGAAATGAAATGCTTAAAACATTGCATGGTTTTGGTTAATCAGCTATGAGAAAGTTTCAAACATTCTAACATTCGAAGCACAGGAACAAATGGAAACATTCACCTTAGTTAATAAGGAAAGACCTAAATTCTAAGATTAAAACCAACAAATCGGACTATTTGTCATGATTCTTTTTAAGAAACAGACACCTGTTTGTAGAACAGCTGTTATTGAAAATCTCGTATATTCACGATACATACCTATAATTTAATGCTAACCTCGTGTATTTGCATAATGTATGTTTATTTGTTTGTTTCATACTTACGACTACAAATGGCTTCAAATCCACGCCATGTCATATTTGCAAGACATTCCATTGAAAGATCCCCAGAAATGATTTTAAATCCCTCATCACATCCAAAGGTGCATACACTCTCGAAGAGGTTATCATTTGTGCAAGATTTCAAGCCGTTGTCAATTGTTGTAAGTGCTGGACAGTTAATACCTTTGACAACGAAAATAGTCAATATGGATTAAATGAATATCTATCTGTCTATGCGATGGCACTAAAAAGGATTTCATAACAATAATTGCAAACGTAAAAGCTTAATTTTGCTTATTACGAATAGGTTCAAATTGTAAGAATATAATTCAAACTGGAATTCATGTTCTGATCCTAAAAACGGTTATTTGCTCATTAAGAATATTTTAACATTAAAAGTACAGATATAAATGAAAAACTTGCAAGATTAAAATTCAGTTCATACCTGTTGCTAGAACATGTTTGGTTGAAAATCTCTTTTAGAGGACATGCACGATATATACCTATAAATTGTTGTAATATGTAAGACAAGTGTTACATTAAGTCATATACCAATAGATCAGACTCTACAAGATTACAATTCCAAATGTCGAATTTGAATAAGATTTATGATTTTTTTAAGAAGAGAATAAGTGTTTGAAGAATTTTAATTCTAAGATATATACCTAGGACTTGGTGCAATGTGTAAGGCCAGTGTATTTGCTTAATGTATTCGCATATTCTTGCTTTAAACTTACGACTACAAATGGGTTCTACTCCGTTCCAAGCCATATCTGCAAAGCATTCTATCAAAATATCACCAAAAATGATTTCAAATCCATCGTCACAAGAGAAGTTGCACACGCTCTCAAAGAGATTGCCATTTGTGCAAGCTTTCATTCCATTGTCAATTGTTGTTAGCGTTGAACAATTGATACCTTTGACAACGAAGGTAGAAAATATGAATTAGATTAATACCTATACAATGAGAAAGCATAGGAAGGCTAAAATATAATTGCGTGGTATCAATTCCATAACAATGTGAAAGTTTAAAATCTTCTAACATTAGAAGTAAGGAAGAAATAGAAAAGTTTCTTACTTTTGCTTATGACAAAAAAGGTTCAAATTGCAAGATTAAAATGTAGTTGATACTCGTTGGTAGAACAGTTTTTGTTGACAATCTCTTTAACAGGACATACACGATATATAACAATAAATTGTTGTAATATGTAAGGCAAGTGTAGCACTAAATAATTGACCAAATGGAAAAACTTACTTTGCTACTTATAAAAAAAACTTAAACTCTACGAAATTACAATCTCGAATATCGAACTGGAATATGATTTATGATTCTTTTCAGAAGAGGATAAGCGTTTGATGAATTGTTATTCTAAAACTATATACCTATTAATTTGTGTAAGATGTAAGGCAACTGTATTTGCTTAATGTATTTGTATATTCTTGCTTTAAACTTACGACTACAAATGGGTTCTACTCCTTTCCAAGCCATATCTGCGAGGCATTCTATTGAAATATCTCCGGAAATGATTTCAAATCCATCGTCACAAGAGAAGTTGCACACGCTCTCAAAGAGATTGCCATTTGTGCAAGATTTTATTCCATTGTCAATTGTTGTTAGCGCTGAACAATTGATACCTTTGACAACGAAGGTAGAAAATATTAATTAAATTAATACCTATACAATGAGAAAGCATAGGAAGGCTAAAATATAATTGCGTGGTATCAATTCCATAACAATGTGAAAGTTTAAAATCTTCTAACATTAGAAGTAAGGAACAAATATAAAAGTTACTTACTTATGCCCATGACAAAAAAGGTTCAAATTGCAAGATTAAAATTCAGTTGATACTCGTTGGTAGAACAGTTTTTGTTGAAAATCTCTTTAATAGGACATGCACGATATATAACTATATAAATAATTATATATCGTTGTAATATGAAAGGCAAGTGCAGCATTAAATAATAGACCAAATGGAAAAGCTTACTTTGCAAGGTATGAAAAAGGCTTAAACTCTACAAGAATACAATTCCGAATATCGAAGTGGAACATGATTTATGATTCTTTTCAGAAGAAAAAAAGCGTTTGATGAATTGGTATTTTAAAACTATATACCTATTAATTTGTGTTATATGTAAGGCAACTGTATTTACTTAATGTATTTGTATATTCTTGCTTTAAACTTACGACTACAAATGGGTTCTACTCCTTTCCAAGCCATATCTGCGAGGCATTCTATTGAAATATCTCCGGAAATGATTTCAAATCCATAGTCACAAGCGAAGTTGCACACGCTCTCAAAGAGATTGCCATTTGTGCAAGATTTCATTCCATTATCAATTGTTCTTAATGCTCGACAGTTGATACCTTTTACAACAAAAATAGCAAATACGGATTAAATAAATGTCTACGCGATGAGACGAAATGAAATGCTTAAAACATTGCATGGTTTTGGTTCATCAGTTATGGGAAAGTTTCAAACATTGTAACATTCGAAGCACAGGAACAAATGGAAACATTCGCCTTGGTTGATACGGAAAGACTTGAAAATCTAAGATAAACACAACCAAATTGGACTCTTTGTCTATTCTTTTTAAGAAACGGACACCTGTTTGTAGAACAGCTGTTATTAAAAATCTCGCATATTCACGATATATACCTATAATTTAAAGCTAAGCTAGTGTATTTGCATAATGTATGTTTATATTTTTGTTTCATACTTACGACTACAAATCGGTTCTAATCCACTCCATGTCATATTTGCAAGACATTCCATTGAAAGATCCCCAGAAATGATTTCAAATCCCTCATCACATCCAAAGGTGCATACACTCTCGAAGAGGTTATCATTTGTACAAGATTTCAAGCCGTTGTCAATTGTTGTAAGTGCTGGACAGTTAACACCTTTGACAACGAAAATAGTTAATATGGATTAAATGAATATCTATCTGTCTATGCGATGACACAAAATAGGATTCCATAAAAATAATTGCAAACGTAAAAGTTTACTTTTGCTTATTACGAATAGGTTCAAATTGTAAGAATATAATTCGAACTGGATATTATGTTCTGATTCCTAAAATCGGTTATTTGCTTATTAGGAATATTCTAACATTAAAAGTACAGATATAAATGAAAAACTTGCAAGATTAAAATTCAGTTCATACCTGTTGCTAGAACAGGTTTGGTTGAAAATCTCTTTTAGAGGACATGCACGATATATACCTATAAATTGTTGTAATATGTAAGACAAGTGTTACATTAAGTCATATACCAATAGATCAGACTCTACAAGATTACGATTCCTAATGTAGAATTTGAATAAGATTTATGATTTTTTTAAGAAGAGAATAAGCGTTTGAAGAATTTTAATTCTAAGATCTGAAGATATATACCTAGGACTTGGTGCAATGTGTAAAGCCAGTGTATTTGCTTAATGTATTCGCATATTCTTGCTTTAAACTTACGACTACAAATGGGTTCTACTCCGTTCCAAGTCATATCTGCAAAGCACTCTATCAAAATATCACCAAAAATGATTTCAAATCCATCGTCACAAGAGAAGTTGCACACGCTCTCAAAGAGTTTGCCATTTGTGCAAGATTTTATTCCATTGTCAATTGTTGTTAGCGTTGAACAATTGATACCTTTGACAACGAAGGTAGAAAATATGAATTAGATTAATACCTATACAATGAGAAAGCATAGGAAGGCTAAAATATAATTGCGTGGTATCGATTCCATAACAATGTGAAAGTTTAAAATCTTCTAACATTAGAAGTAAGGAAGAAATAGAATAAGTTTCTTACTTTTGCTTATGACAAAAAAGGCTCAAATTGCAAGATTAAGATTCAGTTGATACTCGTTGGTAGAACAGTTTTTGTTGAAAATCTCTTTGATAGGACATGCACGATATGTAACTATAAATTGTTGTAATATGTAAGGCAAGTGCAGCATTAAGTAATAGACCAAATGGAAAAGCTTACTTTGCTAGGTATGAAAAAGGCTTAAACTCTACAAGATTACAATTCCGAATATCGAACTGGAATATGATTTATGATTCTTTTAAGAATAAGACAAAGGATTAATGAATTTTTATTCTAAAAATATATACCTAGTACTTTGTGTAATATATAAGGCAACTGTATTTGCTTAATGTATTTGTATATTCTTGCTTTAAACTTACGACTACAAATAGGTTCTACTCCTTTCCAAGCCATATCTGCGAGGCATTCTATTGAAATATCTCCGAAAATGATTTCAAATCCATCGTCACAAGCGAAGTTGCACACGCTCTCAAAGAGATTGCCATTTGTGCAAGATTTCATTCCATTGTCAACTGTTCTTAATGCTGAACAATTGATACCTTTCACAACAAAAATAGCAAATACGGATTAAATAAATATCTATGGGATGAGACGAAATGAAACTAATAAAACATTGCATGGTTTTGGTTCATCAGCTATGAGAAAGTTTCAAACATTCTAACATTCGAAGCACAGGAACAAATGGAAACATTTGCCTTGGTTAATACGGAAAGACTTAAAATCTAAGATTAAGACCATCAAATTGGACTCTTTGTCTATTCTTTTTAAGAAACGGCTACCTGTTTGTAGAACAGCTGTTATTGAAAATCTCGTATATTCACGATAGATACCTATAATTTAATGCTAAGCTAGTGTATTTGCATAATGTATGTTTATATTTTTGCTTCATACTTACGACTACAAATTGGTTCTAATCCACTCCATGTCATATTTGCAAGACATTCAATTAAAAGATCCCCAGATATGATTTCAAATCCATCGTCACATCCAAAGGTGCATACACTCTCGAAGAGGTTATCATTTGTACAAGATTTCATTCCGTTGTCAATTGTTGTAAGCGCTGGACAATTAATACCTTTGACAACGAAAATAGTCAATATGGATTAAATGAATATCTATCTGTCTGTGCGATGACACCAAATAGGATTCCATGAAAATAATTGCAAACGTAAAAGCTTACTTTTGCTTATTACGAATAGGTCAAAATTGTAAAAATATAATTCGAACTGGACTTTATGTTCTGATTCCTAAAAATGGTCATTTGCTTATTAGGAATATTCTAACATTAAAAGTACAGATATAAATGAAAAACTTGCAAGATTAAAATTCAGTTCATACCTGTTGCTAGAACAGGTCTGGTTGAAAATCTCTTTTAGAGGACATGCACGATATATACCTATAAATTGTTGTAATATGTAAGACAAGTGCTACATTAAGTCATATACCAATAGATCAGACTCTACAAGATTACGATTCCAAATGTCGAATTTGAATAAGATTTATGATTTTTTTAAGAAGAGAATAAGTGTTTGAAGAATTGTTATTCTAAGATTTATACCTAGAACTTGGTGCAATATGTAAGGCCAGTGTATTTGCTTAATGTATTCGCATATTCTTGCTTTAAACTTACGACTACAAATGGGTTCTACTCCGTTCCAAGTCATATCTGCAAAGCATTCTATTAAAATATCACCAGAAATGATTTCAAATCCATCGTCACAAGAGAAGTTGCACACGCTCTCAAAGAGATTGCCATTTGTGCAAGATTTTATTCCATTGTCAATTGTTGTTAGCGTTGAACAATTGATACCTTTGACAACGAAGGTAGAAAATATTAATTAAATTAATACCTATACAATGAGAAAGCATAGGAAGGCTAAAATATAATTGCGTGGTATCAATTCCATAACAATGTGAAAGTTTAAAATCTTCTAACATTAGAAGTAAGGAAGAAATAGAAAAGTTTTTACTTTTGCTTATGACAAAAAAGGTTCAAATTGCAAGATTAAAATTTAGTTGATACTCGTTGGTAGAACAGTTTTTGTTGACAATCTCTTCAATAGGACATACACGATATATAACAATAAATTGTTGTAATATGTAAGGCAAGTGTAGCACTAAATAATTGACCAAATGGAAAAACTTACTTTGCTACTTATAAAAAACTTAAACTCTACAAAATTACAATCTCGAATATCGAACTGGAATATGATTTATGATTCTTTTCAGAAGAGGATAAGCGTTTGATGAATTGTTATTTTAAAACTATATACCTATTAATTTGTGTAAGATGTAAGGCAACTGTATTTGCTTAATGTATTTGTATATTCTTGCTTTAAACTTACGACTACAAATGGGTTCTACTCCTTTCCAAGCCATATCTGCGAGACATTCTATTGAAATATCTCCGGAAATGATTTCAAATCCATCGTCACAAGCGAAGTTGCACACGCTCTCAAAGATATTGCCATTTGTGCAAGATTTCGATCCATTGTCAATTGTTCTTAATGCTGGACAATTGATACCTTTCACAACAAAATAGCAAATATGGATTAAATAAATATCTATGCGATGAGACGAAATGGAATGCTTACAAAATGGCGTGGTGTTGGTTTAGCAGCTATGGGAAAGTTCAAAACATGTTAACATTAGAATCACAGGACCAAATGGAAAAGTGTACTTTGGTTAATGCGAAAAGGTTCAAATTCTGAGATTCAGACCATCAAATTGGAATATTTGTCATGATTCTTTTAAAAAGCGGAAACCAGTTTGTAGAACAGCTTTTTATTGAAAATTTCGTTTAATCACGATATATAAACCTATAAATTAATGCTAAGCTAGTGTAATTCCATAATGTATGTTTATACTTTTATTCTATACTTACGACTACAAATGGGTTTAAATCCACTCCATGTCATACTTGCAAGACATTCAATTGAAAGATCCCCAGAAATGATTTCAAATCCATCGTCACATCCGAAGGTGCATACACTCTCGAAGAGGTTATCATTTGTACAAGATTTCAAGCCGTTGTCAATTGTTGTAAGTGCTGGACAATTGATACCTTTCGCAACGAAAAGAACAAAAAGTTTCAATTTTAAGATTAAATTCAGAGCGTCGATTTAGAATATGATTCTTTTAGGAATATGATAAGCGATTTTTTTTTTAAATAGTTTAAAATCTCGTTTTACAGAACATAAACGATATACATTGTAAATTTGTAGCTAATATATTTGTTTAATCAATTTTCATAGTATTTGGGCTTGAACGTACGACTACAAATGGGTTCGTCCCCGCTCCATGCTTTAGCTGCAAACATTCTATTAAAATATCTCCTGAAAGAATTTGAAATTCCTCGTCACAAGCAAAGGTACATACACTCTCAAAGAGGTTATCTTTTGTGCAAGATTTTATGCCGTTGTCAATTGAAAGCGGAGGATAATTGATACCTTTGCCAACGAAAATAGCAAATACGGATTAAATAAATATCTATGCGATGAGACGAAATTAAATGCTTCAAAAATTGCATGGTTTTGGTCCAGCAGCTGTAAGAAAGTTTAAAACATTTTAACATTTAGAATCACAGGAACAAATGGAAAACTTTACTTTGCTTAGTACAAAAAAGGTTCAAATTCCAATATTCAGACCATCAAATTTGAATATTTGTCTTGATTCTTTGAAAAGAGGATACCTGTTTGTAAAACAGATTTCATTGAAAATCTTGTTCAATCACGATATATACCTATAAATTAATGCTAAGCTTGTGTGTTTCCATAATGTATGTTTAAATTTTTGTTTCATACTTACGACTACAAATGGGTTTTATTCCACTCCATGTCATACTTGCAAGACATTCAATTGAAAGATCTCCAGAAATGATTTCAAATCCCTCGTCACATTCAAAGGTGCATACACTCTCGAAGAGGTTATCATTTGTACAAGATTGCAAGCCGTTGTCAATTGTTGTAAGCGCTGGACAATTGATACCTTTGGCAACGAAAAGAACGAAAAGTTTTAATTTTCAAGATTAATTTCAGAGCGTCGAATCAGAATATGATTCTTTTAAGAAGATGATAAGCGTTTTCTTATGAATAGTTTAAAATCTCGTTTTATAGAACATGAACGATATACATTGTAAATTTGTAGTTAATGTATTTGTTTAAGTAATTTTCATAGTATTTTGGCTCAAACGTACGACTACAAATGGGTTCGTCCCCGCTCCATGCTTTAGCTGCAGACATTCTATTAAAATATCTCCTGAAATAATTTGAAATTCCTCGTCACAAGCAAAGGTACATACACTCTCAAAAAGGGTCATCTTTTGTGCAAGATTTCATGCCGTTGTCAATTGAAAGCGGAGGATAATTGATACCGTTGCCAACGAAAATAGCAAACACGGATTAAATGAATATATATGCAATGAGACCAAATGGATTGTCTACAATATAATTGTATGTTTTTGTTTCCTCCATAATGGAAAATTTCAATCCTTTTAACATTAGAAGTAAAGCAACAAATGAATTTTTTTAATCTTTTTAACATTAGAAGTAAAGCAACAAATGGAAAAACTTTCTTTTGGTTACCACGTATCAAATTGGAATACGTGTTATGATTCTTGTAAGAAAAGTCTAAGTGTTTGTATAATTATTATTTGAAAATTTAATAAGAATAGTGTCTTTTCATATTTCTGCTTTAAACTTACCGTTGCAAGTCGGTTCATTCCCATTCCATGTCATATCTGCGAGGCATTCCACATAAAGATCTTCAGAAATGATTTCAAATCCATCGTCGCAAGCATAGGTGCACACACTCTCAAAAGCGTTACTATTTGTACAAGATTTCACTCCGTTGTCAATTGTTCCTAATGCTGGACAATTGATACCTTTCACAACAAAAACATCAAATACGGATTAAATAAATATCTATGCGATGAGACGAAATTAAATGTTTAAAATATTGCATGGTTTTGGTTCAGCAGCTGTAAGAAAGTTTAAAACATTTTAACATTTAGAATCACAGAAACAAATGGAAAACTGTACTTTGCTTAATACAAAAAGGCTCAAATTATAATATTCAGATCATTAAATTTGAATATTTGTCTCGATTCTTTTAAAAATCGGACACCTAAACAGGTATCCGCAGAACAGATTTTATCGAAAATCTTGTTTAATCACGATATATACCTATAAATTAATGCTAAGCTAGTGTGTTTCCATAATGTATGTTTAAATTTTTGTTTCATACTTACGACTACAAATGGGTTTTAATCCACTCCATGTCATACTTTCAAGACATTCTATTGAAAGATCTCCAGAAATGATTTCAAATCCCTCGTCACATCCATAGGTGCATACACTCTCGAAGAGGTTATCATTTGTACAAGATTTCATTCCGTTGTCAATTGTTGTTAGCACTGGACAATTGATACCTTTGACAACGAAGGTAAAAAATATGAATTAAATTAATACCTATACAATGAGGAAAAATATGAAAGCTAAAAGGTAATTGCGTGGTATCGATTTCATGACAATGTAAAAGTTTAAAATCTTCTAATATTAGAAATAAGGAACAAATAGAAAAGTTACTTACTTTTGCTTATGGTAAAAAGGCTCAAATTGCAAGATTAAAATTCTGTTGATATTAGTTGGTAGAACAGGTTTTGTTGAAAATCTCTTTAATAGGATATGCACGATATATAACTACAAATTGTTGTAATATGTAAGGCAAGTGTAGCATTAAGTAATTGACCAAATGGAAAAGCTCACTTTGTTAGTTATGAAAAGGCTTAAACTCTACAAGATTATAATTCCGAATATCGAACTGGAATATGATTTATGATTATTTTAGGAAGAGGATAAGCGTTTGATGAATTGTTGTTCTAAAAATATATACCTATTACTTTGTGTAATATGTAAGGCAACTGTATTTGCTTAATGTATTTGTATATTCTTGCTTTAAACTTACGACTACAAATGGGTTCTACTCCTTTCCAAGCCAAATCTGCGAGGCATTCTATTGAAATATCTCCGAAAATGATTTCAAATCCATCGTCACAAGTAAAGTTGCACACGCTCTCAAAGAGATTGCCATTTGTGCAAGATTTCATTCGATTGTCAATTGTCCTTAATGTTGGACAATTGATACCTTTTACAAAAAAAAAATAGCAAATACGGATTAAATCAATATCTTTGCAATGAGACGAAATAGAATATTTTAAAGATTGCATGATTTTGCTTCATCAAGTATGGGAAAGTGTAAAACATTCTACCATTAGAAGCTCATAAACATATGGAAAAGTTTACAGTTTGGTTAATACGAAAAGACTCATAGATTCGGACCATCACATTCTTTTTAGAAACATACCTGTTTGTAGAACAGTTTTTTTTTATTGAAAACCTCGTTTGAACACGATATGTACCTATAAATTAATGCTAAGCTAGTGTATTTCCATAATGTATGTTTATATTTTTGTTACATACTTACGACTACAAATGGGTTTTAATCCACTCCATGTGATATTTGCAAGACATTCTATCGAAAGATCTCCAGAAATGATTTCAAATCCCTCATCACATCCAAAGGTGCATACACTCTCGAAGAGGTTATCATTTGTACAAGATTTCAAGCCGTTGTCAGTTGTTGTAAGAGCTAGACAATTGATACCTTTGACAACGAGAATAATAAATACGGATTAAATGAATATGTATGCAATGAGAAAAATGATATGCTTAAAAATATTTTCATGGATTTGGTTCATCGACAATGGGAAAGTTTGAAAAATTCTAACAATAAAATAACAGGAACAAATGCAAAGGTTTTCTTTTGCCTAATTACGGAAAGTCGCAAAGTGCCAAATTAAAACGCAGCCGGTCAAATTACGTATACGTTATGATTGTGTTAAGAAAAGGATAAACCGTTGTAATACTAATACTATAATACTTAAAGTAAGCAATTTCAAAAGCTGTGACGGCACAATCTGATGTGCTTGATTTATACTTGGAGCACGTTTCGAAATTTTCCGATCAAGAAATAAATGTGCTTCATGTTTTTGCATTTTTGTTTTATACTTACGACTGAAAATTGGTTCTTCTCTACTCCATGTCTTATTTACAAGACATTCTATTGAAGAATCTCCAGAAATGATTTCATATTCCTTGTTGCAACCGAAATTACAAACAGTCTCGAAGAAGTGATCATTTGTGTAGGATTTCATTCCCGGAATTCAAATATCAGCGTATTTTTATCTGTTAACTACGAGATATACCTGTTTTGATATATTCTATCATATTTTCCTACAA
This sequence comes from Chiridota heheva, assembly GCA_020152595.1. Classification (NCBI taxonomy): domain Eukaryota; kingdom Metazoa; phylum Echinodermata; class Holothuroidea; order Apodida; family Chiridotidae; genus Chiridota; species Chiridota heheva. The sequence goes on from JAIGNY010003802.1 coordinate 570,375, forward strand.
GTAAGTGATTTAGAAACCATTGGATATGCCAGGAAAGTAGTAAAACATAATATAGTAAGGGTAATTCACCACTTGCAGAAAGTTTGAGGTCAGATAGTTCTAATAGTAAAACGAATAAATAAATTTTCTTTAAAATACATTGAAATGTTTTAAGAAACTGATGATTAGGGCGCCAATATCCCATAGTAGATTTGCTACATTAGTCACTTCTACGCAAAACTTTACACTTGAATATTTCCTTAACGGATAAAATATTGAAGTGGTTTCTTCACTGTTTTATTTTAAAGAAAGTCCTAGATAAGTAAGCAAACTTGTCTGAACTAATCCTTTAACCTAATGCATGACGTTTAAACAGATTGTTATTATCGTAATAATAAAATAAAATATCATACTCATTTAACTTACGATTGCAGACTGGTTTTTCTCGACCCCATGTCTTATTTGCACGACATGTTATCGAATCTCCGGAAATCAATTGAAACCCGTCGTAACAGGAATACATACAGACACTCTCAAAGAAGTAATTATTTGTACACGACTTCATACCATTTTCAATTGTTGTAAGTTCTGGGCAACTCACAGCTATTTAAAACATTTTATATTCATTTATTTTAATTTGTTTGCGATCATTCACTGCTGAAGGTTTACTTTTGCTGAATGTCGCAAAGTGCACGATTAAAACGCAGACGGCCAAATGAGGTATATGCCATAATTGTGTTACGAAAAGGATAAACTTTTGTAGAATTGTTTTTTTTAGGGGGAGGGGGAGGGGGTGGGTAGGGGTGGGGGATTCTCGTATAGTAAGACATGAACGATATATACTTTTAAATCGATGTACTTGTTACGCTATTACATCAATTATTTGCATAATGTATTTTTATAATTTGTTTTAAACTTACGACTGCAAATAGGTTCGTCTCCGCTCCATGTCATATCTGCGAGACATTCTATCAAAAGATCCCCGGAAATAATTTCAAATCCCTCGTCACATGCAAAGGTACATACACTCTCAAAAATGTTATCATTTGTGCAGGATTTCATCATACTGGTGACAATCGTTGGTAGCGCTGGACAATTGATACCTTAATGTCAACGAAATAAAAACAAATATAAACTAAATGAATGTGTATGCAATGAGACACAAAGAAAATGTTTTGGAAATATTATCTAACTCTAATTTACATCAAATGCAAAAGGTTAGAAAAAATTAGCATTAGTAGTATTGGAACAAATGGAAAGCTTACTTGGGAGAGAAGTTTCGACTACACCTACCACGTTAAAGTTTTGTTCAGGAAAACAAGAATTCAGGAATTTTGATTCAGTCTATAAATTGACTGTAAGGTGAGTCTTCGGAGCGCCAGATTAAGTTCCTTATATTGCTCTTTCACAAATGTCCTCACCTAAACATATATCTGACGATGAATGTATAAAGTAGATTCTATTTCTAATTTTGCTGTATTTTTAGAGGAAGGTACATGCTACGGTTTCATGAACAAGTGTTTTACAAACATCTTCGAAGAATCCTAGATTCATAAATGGAAATTGTTTAAGTCTTTTTTTCGCTAATTTTAACTTGTTACTTTTTTCAAGCTAAAAATGTCGCTAGTTTTTTATTGAAATGTTATCAATTACTACTGGATTATTACTACTGGTATATGGATTTCGAGTGACCAAACTTAACGCACCAAAGTATTAATACGAATATAGACATACAATTTTCCCAAAATGCCTCTAGGAGAGTACGCTTGAGGTATTAAAATAAGTAAGAATATTGTTTAAAGTTACGAGTGCATGTTGGTCTTCTCCATTCCACGTCATATTTGCAAGGCATTCTAATACAAAAAAATCCAGAACTCATTTCGAAACCGTTCTCGCAAGAAAAAGTACAAACACTCTCGAAGAAGCGAAAGTTTGTGCAACTTTTCAGTCCGTTGTCAATTTGTCTTAGCGCTGGACACTTGGTAACTTAAATAACAAGATAACAGTCAGTTGAAGAAAAAAAATTCCGATCAAATTTAAGCAGTCAAATTAAAAATGGCAAAGGTTGTTAAATTCAAAGACCATAATTACATCAATTATTCTACATATTGCTTTTGATAATTATTCACAAATTAAAACTTATATTTACGTTCATCAAATGTGAACATATTTTTTCTGATACATGCAAGCAAAATAGATACGCTTACACTAGTCATATTTGTGAAACTAATACTACGATATTGAAGGTAAGCAATTACAAATGTTATTACAACAGGATCTTAAGTGCTTAAGTTATAATTGGAGCACTTCTTTGTCCGATTAAAGATTAATTTTCTTTATGTTTTTGCATTTTTGTTTCACACTTACGACTGCAAATTGGTTCTCCTGCACTCCATCTCCCATTTGCAAAGCATTCTGTTGAAAGTTCTCCAGAACTTCTTTCAAATCCCTCATTGCAAGCAAATGTACATCGGCTCTCGAAGAAATTATCATTTGTGCAAGATAACATTGCGTTATCAATGGTAAGCGCTGGGCAAGTTACACCTGTTATGACCGAGATATAAAAGGAAAGAACCATTCAGTGAAAGAATTGGTAATACTTATGATCTAATGAAATTCTTACGAAATGTTGTAGGAAATCTAAAATGGGAAATTTGAGAAATTCGGACATTCAACGTCACAAAAAAAGAAGTTTCTTTTAATCGTTAAAAAGAACACCTGCATATTATTACTTGAACGATTGAATTTGCATTACAAATTCTTCTAGTTTGAAAAGTCAATGTTTCAAGGAATTATGTTTGGAAACCTTTTCTAATGAAATAAGTTATTAATGTCTTAATACTGGATATTATATATAAGTTATTCGCTGTTGACATGTGCAAAAGAGCATACTGGTTAGATCAACGTTTTATATATAAAAGAGTGGCTCAGTACAATATAGGTATCATTTATTGTAAACTTACGACTACAATTTGGTTCTTTTCCGCTCCAGGTCACATTTGCAAGGCATTCTATTACAATATCTCTACCACTCATTTCAAATCCCTCATCGCAAGCAAAAGTGCATACACTTTCGAAGAAATTATAATTTGTGCAAGATTTCATTCCATTATCAATTGTTGCTAACTCAGGACAATCAATACCTTTGAAAAATAAGATGATTGAATAAAGTTCTAAATGTGAAATATTTAGATGCTTTTAAATTTTGTATAGTTAATCTAAACTTGGGACAGAATTGAAAGTCAATGCACTCTTGTTGTACGAACAATTTCCTGTTCTTGAAGCATGCCATGAATTGAATGCGTGCCAATCAATGTGAATATAATGCATGTTTTTAAAATCTTATAGGAATGGAACTAGAGTTCCCCCTTTTAAAACAACATTCAGTGATATGAACAAAGCAGGGGTCACTCTGACACAAGTGTAGGATATGGGAAGCAGGGGTACGGTGGAGTGGGAATTGCTCCCAAATAGTACATTGTAGGGAAGACATTTTCAGGCTAATGCCAGTGATGCGAAAATATTTGGACAATATGCAATTGCCTGAATCAAAGTGGAGTTCTTATGCTTATAATGCTATATTGATGGAAATTACTACCCAATTACTGCAATGTCTAAATATCCATATATTGTCATCAGTTAAGTACGCGATTTACCTGTTGATTATTATTTGATACGGTAGTTTTTATTGAAATATTGACAACTTAAAGAATTCGTTGACTGATCAAGCAAGTTGATCTTATAAAGAAGAAAAGCCATTCAACAATCTTATCCTTTAAGGAGATATTTAAGTTGAAAGTTCTGCATCATGTGTGTAAAAGCAACTGAATCAGACTAGTTGTGACATCACATCCTCAGATTCAAGCCTTTATGTATTTTATCATATTTTCTTGCGATTTTGTGATTTAAAGACCATTGGATATGCCAGGAAAGTAGTAAAACATAATCTAGCAATGGTAAATTACCACCTGCATAATGTTTGAACTCAAATAGTTCAAAGAGTAAAAATAAATCTTTATTCTTTCTTTATTTAATTTTGTTTTATTTCTAGGAAAGTCTTCGAAAGATAATTTGCTTGACCACTGAACTAATCCTTGAACCTAATGCATGACTTTTAAACAGATTGTTATTATCGTAATAATAAAATAAATATCATACTCATTTAACTCACGATTGCAGACTGGGTTTTCTCCACTCCATGTCTTATTTGCACGACATGTTATCAAATCTCCGAAAATCACTTGAAATCCGTCGTAACAGGAATACATACAGGCACTCTCAAAGAAGTAATCATTTGTACAAGACTTCATACCATTTTCAATTATTGTTAGTTCTGGGCAACTCACGGCTATTCAAAATAAAATAGAGAAAGTTGCAAATACGTTTGAAGGAAGACAGTTTGTAAATATGAATAAAAGGTCTGCAAGTATGAATATTGAACAATTTATTAGTATGAATATTTAATAATAACATATGATATAACATTCCAGAAATTCGATGAAATGTTTTATTTATATAAAGGCGCTTTCAATTGATGCATTTCCATCCTATATTTGTAGTAAACTTACGAGTGCAAATAAGTTCTTCTCCGTTCCAAGTCCCATTTTCAAGGCATTGTATTGACACATCTCCAGAACTCGCTTCAAAGCCCTCGTTGCAAGCAAATGTGCACACACTCCCGAAGAGGTAATCATTAGTGCAAGATTTCATTGTATTGCCAATTGCTGTAAGTTCGGGACAGTTTGCACCTATTGAGTTTGTGAAAGTAGAATTATTAAACAAAACACGTTAAAAGAAGTGAAACAATAGTCCCTTTTTCTCGTTCTGAAATGTTCGCTACGTAATTGTAATACTTCGTGCAGTTTTTTGAATTATTTGACAACTTGAACTTGACCTACAAGAGAATTCACAGTACATACATGTCTAATTGTGAGCGTTATATAATTGACTTATGTTAGAGTTAAGTTAAATCAAATCTCAAGGGCTTATAGAGCCGATGCTTATACCCAGTTCCCATGGTGCTAAGCGAATGAGCGTACTTGGCTCCCCCTGGATGGGATACGAGTCCAACGCTAGCTATCTGCTCAGCCAAAACTGGTACTCATCTCACAGCTGATAGAACTGGAGCAAATTGGATACAGCGTCGTTGCTGAAGGGCACAGCACAGCGACCGGCTGAGATTCGATCCCAGTACCTGAGTACCCAGTACCAACCCGTCCCAGTACGAGACCAACGCCCTAACCTCTGGACTACTGTACTAATGTTTCTAAAAGTTATTAGATCTATTATGACAAAAGAGAAGGCATGTTGCAAGCTTAAGAGCTTGTCGCGTGTGTTATTTGTACAGTTGTAAACTTACGAATGCAAATTGGTTTTTCTCCACTCCACGTCCCATTCGATAAGCATTGCATTGAAAGATCTCCAGAAAACACTCCAAATCCTTCGACGCAAGCAAAGGTACACACACTTCCTGAGTGGTACCCGTCGGGGCAAGATATCATGCCATTATCAATTGTTGTTAGATTTGGGCAGTTGACACCTATAAAGGAGTTGGTAAATAGATATATAAGGAGTTGGTAAATAAACAATAAATACCAATTTTTAACTGGTGTACACATCTCACCACTTATCACTAGAAATAATGTCTAGAAGTCAACTTGCAAGTTTAAAGTCTTCGTATTTTAAAATTGTTATTTGTAGTAGACTCAGGACTGCAAATTGTCTCTTCATTACTCCTTGTACCACTTGCTAAGCATTATACTTAAAGATCTTCAGAAATAACTGCAAACCGACCACTGGAAACATAAGTAAACAATTATATTGCTAACTGTCAGTGCTTTAGGGAAGCTGGAATTAGACGTACAACAAGTACACTATCAAATGTGTATATAAGATATTTGATAAGCCCGGAAATTTAAGAAGATTGAATTAAACCAAGAATGAGTATATTACTAAATCAGTGGGCGGAAAAAATAGTGAACCATCGAAGATGAATAGACTTGCCTTTAATATTCTTATAAAGAATATTGATGTTAACCTATGCATGCGGTGTACATGCTAATGAACAACTTTGTTCGATACACATCGGTGAATTATAATTATAAGATGGAAAGCTTGATTAATCTACTGCATGACTATCATAAGGTTACTCAGCATTCCATTAAAAACTAGCATCATCATATTTAACTTACGACTGCATGTTGGTGTTTCTCCACTCCATGTCTTATCTGCAAGGCATGTTAACAAGTTATCTCCAGAACTTACTTCAAACCCCTCGTTACAGGAATATGTACAAAAACTCTCAAAGAATAAATCATTTGTGCATGACTGTATTCCATTCTCAATTGTTGTAAGCTCTGGGCAAATGGAACCTAATAAGACGACAATAACCCAATTAAAAAAATTAAAAAATCAGTTGGATGTTCATGAAATAGAACATGTTATGAGGCTCCAATGCAATGATCCTAAGATTAATTTCATAATAGCATTATCTATGTGAAGCAAATGGAAGGCGTAATTTGACGATCTGATCATCCGATTGCGTTCGTGGTGTGTAAATCAATACCAAACTGATTAGGTTGAGCTACTTTACTTCTATGTTAGCAATAACTATGTCGAAAATTGCTATTCTGAAAAAAATCCGAACAGTAAGTATTCCTTGATGTTAACTTACGACTACAAATTGGTTCTTCTCCACTCCATAACCCATTTGCAGAGCATTCTACTGAATGTTCTCCCGATGTCACTTCAAACCCCTCACTGCAAGCAAAGGTGCACACACTTCCGAAGAGGTAACCTTCGGTGCAAGATTCCGTTCCATTAATAACAGTTGGTAGCTCTGGGCAACTGAATCCTACGACAGAATTATACATTATAAAATGTGAATTTCAGAGATGATATATGTTAAAAAGCTTCATGTGAGTGAAAAGCATTTTCATAGTCAGATATGGTGAGGGTGAATTCTAATCTGTAAAAGAAGTGGACAACATTGACACCATTTATGATTATTAGGTAATATCCAATTGATAAGCATCTGACTTCTATTTTAAAGATGCAAATATTGAGTACATGACTACGAAAGAAAACTCAGCAGAAAATTAGCATCACCATGTTCTTTTGCAAGCAAAATAATATTGATGCTTATCTTTTAGCTCGGTGTGTATGCGGTTACACACTCTGCATGTCTATAACAGCAATATTTAGCATTCCTTTGAATATCAACATCACCATGTTCTTTATAACTTACGATTGCAGGTTGGTGTTCCTCCACTCCATGTTTTATTTGCAAGACATTGATTAGAAGTGTCTTCCGGAGTCACTTTAAATCCCTCGTGACAGGAATACGTACACACACTCTCATAGGAGAAATCTTTTGTGCACGATATCATTCCATTCGCAATTCGTATCAGCTCTGGGCAACTGACTCCTATTAAGATGGAAATAAGGAAAATGCAAACATTGATTAGTGAGATATTTGTAAATTAAAGTATGTTACGAGGCTCCAATGCAATAATCCTAATCTTCGGTTAAACATTGGAAAAGCTATGCAATGCAACTGAAGGTAGATTTGTCAATCCGATCCTCCAAAGGCGTTTGTGGTATGTTAATCAAGACCTAATGCTGAAACTGAGGTACTTTACTTCTATGTTAGCAATAACTTTGTCGAGTATTGCTATTCTGGAATAGAATCCGAGCAGCAAGCGTTACTTCATGTAAACTTACGACTACAAATTGGTTCTCCTCCACTCCATAACCCATATGCAGAGCATTCTACTGAATGTTCCCCCGAAGTCACTTCAAACCCCTCACTGCAAGCAAAGGTGCACACACTCCCGAAGAGGTAACCTTCGGTGCAAGATTCCGTTCCATTGGTAACAGTTGGTAGCTCTGGGCAAGTGATTCCTACGACAGAATAATACATACAAAAATGTGAATTTCAGAGATGATATATGTTGAAAAGCTTCATGTGAGGGAAAACGATTTTCATAGTCAGATATGGTGAGGGTAAATTCTAACCGGTGACAGAAGTGGACAACATTGACACCATTCCAAGGTTTTTATGTAATATCCAGTTGATAAATATCTGGTACATCTAATTAAAAGACGCAAATATTGAGTACATGACTATGAAAGAAAATTCAGCAGAAAATTAGCATCACCATGTTCTTTTGCAAGCAAAATAATATTGATGCTTATTTTTTCCTTAGGTGTGTATGCGGTTACACACTCTGCATGTTTATAACAGCAATATTAAATATTCCTTTGAATATCAACATCACCATGTTCTTTATAACTTACGATTGCAGGTTAGTGTTCCTCCACTCCATGTTTTATTTGCAAGACATTGATTAGAACTGTCTTCCGAAGTCACTTCAAATCCCTCGTGACAGGAATACGTACACACACTCTCATAGAAGAAATCTTTTGTGCACAATATCATTCCATTCGCAATTGTTGTCAGCTCTGGGCAAGTGACTCCTATTAAGATGGGAATAAGGAAAATGCAAACATTGATTAGTTAAATATTCGTGAAATATAGTATGTTATGAGGCTCCAATGCAATGATCCTAATGTTCGGTTGATGATTGGAAAATCTATGCAATGCAACTGAAAGTCGATTTGACAATCCGATCCTCCTAAGACGTTTGTGGTATGTTAATCAAGACCTAAATGCTGAAACTGAGGTACTTTACTTCTATGTTAGCAATAACTATGTCGAGTATTACTATTCTGGAATAGAATCCGAGCAGCAAGCGTTACTTCATGTAAACTTACGACTACAAATTGGTTCTTCTCCACTCCATAACCCATTTGCAGAGCATTCTACTGAATGTTCTCCCGAAGTCACTTCATACCCCTCACTGCAAGCAAAGGTGCACACACTCCCGAAGAGGTAACCTTCGGTGCAAGATTCTGTTCCATTGGTAACTATTGGTAGCTCTGAGCAACTGGTTCCTATAGAGATACGACAGAATAATACATTACAATATGTGAATTTCAGAGATGATATATGTTGGGAAGCTTCATGTGAGTGAAAACGATTTTCATAGTCAGATATAGTGAGGGTAAATTCTAACCTGTGAAAGAAGTGGACAACATTGACACCATTCCATGGTTTTATTGTATGTAATATCCAGTTGATAAGTATCTGGTACATCTAATTAAAGGATGCAGATATTTAGTACATAGCTACGAAAGAAAACTCAACAACAAATTAGCATTACCATCTTCTTTTGCAAGCAAAATAATATTGATGCTTATCTTTTCCTTCGGTGTGTATGCGGTTACACACTCTGCATAACTATTACAGCAATATTAAACATTCCTTTGAAAATTTGCATGTTCTTTATAACTTACGATTGCAGGTTGGTGTTTCCCCACTCCATGTTTTATTTGCAAGGCATTGAATAGAACTGTCTTCCGGAGTCACTTCAAATCCCTCGTGAAAGAAATACGTACACACACTCTCATAGAAGAAATCTTTTGTGCACAATATCATTCCATTCGCAATTGTTGTCAGCTCTGGGCAACTGACTCCTATTAAGATGGGAATAAGGAAAATGCAAAGATTGATTAGTGAGATATTCGTAAATTAAAGTATGTTACGAGGCTCCAATGCAATAATCCTAATCTTTGGTTAAACATTGGAAAAGCTATGCAATGCAACTGATGGTCGATTTGACAATCCGATCCTCCGAAGGCGTTTGTGGTATGTTAATCAAGACCTAAATGCTGAAACTGAGGTACTTTACTTCTATGTTAGCTATAACTTTGTCAATATTGCTATCTGGCATATAATCCGAGCAGCAAGCGCTACTTCATGTAAACTTACGACTACAAATTGGTTCTTCTCCACTCCATAACCCATTTGCAGAGCATTCTACTGAATGTTCTCCCGAAGTCACTTCATACCCCTCACTGCAAGCAAAGGTGCACACACTCTCGAAGAGGTAACCTTCGGTGCAAGATTCCGTTCCATTAGTAACTATTGGTAGCTCTGGGCAACTGGTTCCTATAGAGATGCGACAGAATAATACATTATAAAATGTGAATTTCAGAGATGATATATGTTGAGAAGCTTCATGTGAGTGAAAACGATTTTCATAGTAAGATATAGTGAGGGTAAATTCTAACCTGTGAAAGAAGTGGACAACATTGACACCATTCCATGGTTTTATTGTATGTAATATCCAGTTGATAAGTATCTAGTACATCTAATTCAAGGATGCAGATGTTTAGTACATGACTACAAAAGAAAACTCAACAACAAATTAGCATTACCATGTTCTTTTGCAAGCAAAACAATATTTATGCTTATCTTTTTCTTCGGTGTGTATGCAGTTACACACCCTGCATAACTTTTACAGCAATATTAAGCATTCCTTTGAAAATTTGCATAACCATGTTCTTTACAACTTACGATTGCAGGTTGGTGTTTCTCCACTCCATGTTTTATTTGCAAGGCATTGAATAGAACTGTCTTTCGAAGTCATTTCAAACCCCTCACTGCAAGCAAAGGTGCACACACTCTCAAAGAGGTAAACTTCAGTGCAAGATTCTGTTATATTGCCAACTGTTAGTAGTTCCGGGCAACTGATACCTTTATTGGTTCGACAGAATATTACACTATTAAATGTATATTAGAGATAAAATATGGTGAGAAGCTATGTTTAAGTGAAATTAGCGAAAAAGATTTTCATAGTGATATCTGTTGGGTGAATGAAATTGTGAGTAATGTATAATCGGTGTACATTATAAACTATATAAATAGTGGGAAAATGACACCAATAACTAGTTGAAAATTATCAGGTACATCTAATGGAAAGATGGAAATCTTAGGCAGCACTTTAATGGAAATTAGCATCATTATGTTCTTTTAACTTACGACTGCAAGCTGGAATTTCTCCAATCCATGTCATATTTACTAGGCATTGAATAAAACTGTTTCCCGGACTCACAACAAACCCCTCGTCACAGAAATACGTGCACACACTCTCAAAGAGGAAATCATTTGTGCAAGATTTTGTTCCATTTGCAATTGTTGTTAGTTCTGGGCAACTGGTACCTATTTGAGATGACAATGACAATAAAAATAACAAATAATTAGTTGTTTGTGAAAAATGGCGTGCTAAGAGGCTGGCTACAAGGAATTGTGTTATCAGTCTTGATCAGACAATTGCAATTGTAATATCATTTTAAATTCAAAACTCTACGCTAACTATTTGTTTTTTATTTGAAACTCAATTTTCCAAGGTCGTTCATAAAGTATGTTGTATGTATCAAGACGACTATTGATATTTTGCAATTGATGCACATCGAATTTACCAACATACGTTTAGGAGGGTGAATGGAATGTAAGAATGTTGATCTCAACTCCATGTCCCATTACCGAAGCATTGCATTGGAAAAATTCCAGTATTTATTTTCAAACCACTCTTTGCACAAAGCGTCCGCACACCTCGGACAAGTATTTCCAGGCACAAGAATGTATTGCATTTTGAATAATTGTTAGTTCGGGCAACAAACAACATGACTAAATTATCAAATAGAATTTCTTGATAGCAAAATTTCAAATTATAATTTGAATACAAAAATGGTTGAATAAGAAGAGAATGATCTTGTGTACAACTTGTGTAAAAAGATATCTAAATTGTAATTAAAAGAATCAACAATGTTCATTACAAGGCAGTTATCATCACGTTATAACTTACGGCTACAAATGGCTCGTTTCCGCTCCATGTATCATTTACAAGGCACTTTATTGAAGGATCCCAAAACTCACTTCAAATCCCTCTTTGCAAATAAAATTGCACACACTCCCGAAGAGGTTATCGTTGGTACAAGATTGCATTCCATTGTCAATTGCTGTAAGTTCTGGGCAACTGGAACCTATTACAAGGTGATCAAAAGGAAACATGCTAATTAGATGAACGTTTGAGAAATAAGATTTTGGGAGGCTTTAAAGCAATAATCCTTCGATCTAGTGATTCCATAGATGTGTGAAACCTAACTATTCAAGTGTATTCATTAAAAACATAGTGCATCCTTGCAAGAGGTGATTAACTTTACCTTATTTTACCAATGATTATTAGTACTAGTACATAAACAGAGGAGACAGGTAATAAGTGAACTTTAAAGTTGAAAAGTTAAATGTATCTATTGTTGTAAACTTACGATTACAAATTGGTTGTTCTCCACTCCATGTACCATTGTCAATGCATTTTATTGAAAGATCTCCATAACTCACTTCAAATCCTTCATAGCAAGCAAAGGTGCACATACTCCCGAAGAAGTTGTCGTTTGTGCAAAATCCAATTCTGTTTGAATTGCTGTTACCTCCGGACAAGTGACATCTTTAAAACGTAACGACATGAAATTATATTATCATCATATTGTATATTAAAACAATCTTTTATATTAATAATATAAATGAATTTACATTCCATTGTCAATTGTTGTAAGTCCTAAATCTATGTGCTCAGAAATAAGATTTTTTGAATTTTTTTAGAAATAAAAAATCAATGAAACGTAATAAAAACGTTTGAATTTTGGCAATCAATGGGTGCATTTAGTGGTACAAATTTTTGGCCATTAAACATAGATGTACATGTAAATATCATGGAAGAGTATAATGCTATTTCTTTGACATAACGTAGCGCATATACAGGTACTATCTGGCTACTCCGGTACATATGATTTAAACATTAAAACTAAAATTTCATTGGACAATAATTGTTGCGTTGAGAGGCATTAACGCTGTGTTCTTTAAAAGATTAGTACAATTTATATAAAATGGACTTGCTTGACCCCTGAACTTATCATTTACGATTGCAGACTTTTTCTCCACTCCATGTTTTATTTGTAAGACATGTTATCAATTTATCTCCAGAACTCACTTTAAACCCCTCATCACAGGAGTAAGTGCACACACTTTCAAAGAAATAATTATTTGCCTAGAATTTCAATCCATTGTCAATTGTTGTTAGCTTTCGGCAACTGACACCTATGACAAAACATTATTTAGCTGAATGTATGAAAAATGATAGATGCCAATTTGTTTTAAAACAATGTACACTACACAATTCAATACAATGCAAAATCCAAGTCTAAAGAGTTAATGAATTGCAACCTAATGTCTTGTGCTTCGTTTGATTGCGTATACGATATCAATAATCTATACAGAAGCTATTGGTGCTCGACGTTAAAATACAGTCTGCTACATACATATAGTTTTAATATCACAACGAATAAAATAAAATTTTAGGAATTTGATTAGTTGATGATTTATTCAACTACCACTAAACCATCAAAATGTCGTTTCCGAGTAAATTTTCATATATTTCGAAAGTAAACTTACGACTGCAAGTCGGCTCAATCCCACTCCATGCCCCATTTGCGAGGCATTGTATCGAAATATTTCCCGATCTCACTTCAAACCCTTCTCTGCAGGTAAAAGTGCACACACTCTCGAAAAAATAATCATTGCTGCAAGATTTCATGTCATTGTCAATACTTGTTAGGTCTTTGCAACTGATGCCTATTAAGATAAAGATTAGAAAGGGAATATTGATAGGATGAATGCTTGAGAATCTTGAAATGTTGAGCGCTTTCAGGGCGATGATTTTATGAAAACTTGCTTTACATGTTGATGATAAACAAGAAAGAACTATGCGACACTTTTTTAGTATTTTTGTTCAGAAAGTTCTTGCCGGTGCTACATTTTAGACTTTTTTTTTTTAATTCTTAGTTTAATCAAATCAATTTTATTCGAGTGATTAGGCTATTTCCTCAAATTTCTTTTTATTATTTCATTCTTATGTAAAGAAGAAAAATAGAATATAATTAATATAATTAATTAATAAGTAATACATTGATTAATTAAGTAATTTAAACAACAAAATAACAAACAATGAATCACGTTAATAAAATGAAAAGTAATTAGAGGGAAATGAAACACACAAATTCAATAATAATGAATATACAATTTCCTTAAAGAAGCACTGGATCAAAAAGTGAGGACTTATTTTATTGGAGTCTCGAAAATAAACAGTGCGTGTCTTGTATAAGTTGTATGTACACAAACAAATCATACAACATCTCTGTATTTGAATATTCATAGATTTGCTGCGCTGCCAATCATGCACGTGGGCCTAGGTGTGTTGTGTAATCGGCCGATTGTTAGGACTGAAAAATCCACAGGAAGTTTATTTCGTTACTAATTTTTTTGTAAACGTGGTCCCCAATAAACTTTGCTTGGAGTTGGCGTCTTTTCATGGTTGGAATGAATTTCATTGGTCATTTGGCAATAATTCAGCAACGAGATCTTACGTCGAGTCTCACTTGTGTCGTTAGGCAAATGTAACATTGGAGATGGAATTTTGAAAAGGGGTCTATTATTGAACTAACGTTACAGTCCAATTCTCATAGTTATACGTTACTACAGTATTAGCTACAGCCTCCTATCCATAGGATAATTTTTCGGCTAAAAACATTAAACTTTAAGTTTAAAGTAGGCCCAATAGTTTGTCATCGTACGTACCGTGCCAAGGCCGAACGCGTACAGAGTTACACACGCGTGAACGTTCGAGAGCACTCGGCGAGTGAACAAAGTTTCATTGACATTAAATCTTGAATAAACGGGTTGCGAGATTTGGTTGTATGTGGATGAAATGCCCACAGATTATTACAAAACACGCCATCACTCTTCGGTCGAGAGCTCTTTTTTAAACGAACATAACATTTTATGGAGAACAATTTCTGGCTCTATGGTATGTTTAATACAAGTTTTTATGGAAAAGAGTATTTTGAGAATCATTAGATAGTAAATTAAGATTATTTTGGATGTTTGAGTTAGTTATGTAGTAACTTGATATGTATTTTGATCTAATATTTGATGTAATAGAACCTAAAATTAACTTACGTAGCCCGTAGTCTGAATGGAAAAAGAGTATTTTGAGAATCATTAGATAATAGGTTAAGATTATTTTGGATGTTTGGGTTACTTATATAGTAAATTGCTATGTATTTTGATCTAATATTTGATGTAATGAAACCTAAAATTAACTTACGTAGCCCGTACTTTGAATGGAAAAAAGTATTTTGAGAATCATTAGATAGTAGGTTAAATATTATTCTGGATGTTTGGGTTACTTATGTAGTAACTTGATATGTATTTTGATCTAATATTTGATGTAATAGAACCTAAAATTAACTTACGTAGCCCGTGGTCTGAATGGAAAAAGATTTTTTTGAGAATCATTAGATAGTAGATTAAGATTTTTTTTGATGTTTGGGTTACTTATGTAGTAACTTTATATGTAGTTTGTTCTAATATTTGACGTAATAGAACCTACATTTAACTTACGATTGCAGCTTGGAAGCTCTCCACTCCACGATTTGTTGGCATAACATTGTACTGAAACATCATTAGCACTTTCAAATCCATCACTACAAGTTAACATACATTCACTATTTAGAAAGATCCATTTGTGCAAGTAACCAATGCATTTGCAATTGTGTTGAGGCTTTGGCATGTTGTTTCTGGGGAATGGGAAGAACGGAGACACTTGAATAATAGGCAATATAAGATTTAGTTAAAAACAATTGCATAATGATTCAATTCACCACAATATTTATTTTAAAGAGTTTCAAAGGAAAGGGTAATTTATCCATTCAAAATGGCTATCTTAAGTATATGCTACAGTTTATCTTAGGAAAAAATATTGACATAATTTACAATGCTACCGAGGGATTCATTGCATTTTCAGAAAGAATAAAAGCCTAATTTTCACACATCCAACATTCCCGTTAAATACATAGTATAACAATCAGTTTATTCTGACATGTCAAAATCATGTAAAATATGATTGAGTTCACGTTATTTTGCATGTAATAAACTAGATTTAATGGTTTACAGCGCAGTTTTTGAAAGTGTTAAAAATTGTTTTAGCGCAATTATACTGAAAAAATTAATAAGATAAATTGCTAAGACTGAAATTAAATTTGCAATAATTTAACAGCTTAGTATCAAATAGATAATATATGAAATAAGAACTACGAACAAAAACGGATGGTTTACTTTCAGAACTTACGACTACATGACGGTGCTTCTCCACTCCATCTTCTATTGGCCAAACACTCCCTAGAATTGTCTCCATTGGTTAATTTAAAACCTCCCCTACATGAATACGAGCATATACTTTCAAATGTAGAACCATTGGAACAATCAAAACGTCCTTCATTGATTGTTGGTAGCTCTGGGCACGTTGTCCCTTAAATGGATTCAAATGGTACACATACATCTTATGTAATAAATCAATTAAAGAAATATCAATTAAAAAACTAAACTAACGCCGTCGTTGGTTTAGTCATATCTAATTTCAAAACGTACATCATGAAAAATGATTGAGAGTTTAGTATTCCTTTGACTTAAACGTAAATGCATCATGAACTATTGATTTGTTTTTAATCATTCCCTTTTACTGTTAAATACTTACATCCTTACTTACATCATTACATTACTTGGGATCGGTGGGGTGGGATGGGGACCCTTGGCTTCGATTGTATGCATTGGTGTGTGGGGTGGGGGCGTTTTGTACTACCAATTTGTTATCATTTTTGTTTTGTAATTTGGAAGTTTTGTACTCAGTTAAGTTCACCAGAGTTTTTATACAACACTTCCTTTCACAACCATATATATTCTTCTGTATATACATATTTCGTAAAGTTTATAATATATTTGTAAATAAAACTCTTCTGTAATTATATGTAAATATGTTGTGAAAAAACAAGTAAATGAAATGATTAACTTTTATATATACATTTACTATTCATTTGTTCTTTGATCAATCTTGCATTGATTTAAATTTCTTCTTTGTATCAATTCTTTGTTTCTGTGTATTTTTTAAAAGTAATTGTATTTTAATTACCAACGAACCATTTATTACACAGTGGCACACAGTTCGTAGTGTCTTACATAATACAGCAAATTGTGTAGCACACCAGATTGCGATAACAAGGAATAATTGCCTTTAAGATCAAAAACTTACGATGGCATGTTGGTGATTCTCCACTCCAAGATTTACTTGCACGACATGTTATGGATATATTTTCAAAATTGCTTTCAAATCCATCATTGCAAGTTACAGAGCAAACACTATCAAGGAAATAATCATTCGTACAAATAGTTAATCCATTGGTAACGACGGTAAGGGCTAGACATGCCCAAGCTGTGAAAAAGAAAAATTAGGAACTAACGAATCGATTAATAACTTTCTCTTTTTGTAGTTAATATACCGCAGGTGGATGCAGCGCCTGCGCCACATTTGCGAAAGTTTGTGCCCCTTTTCGTAAAATCAAACGCAAACATATGGGTATATAAAAATATTTAGAAGTGCCCCAACTTGAGGTGTTTGTGCCCCTCTTTATGTGTTTGTGGCCCTTTGATAAAAATCCTGGGTATGGGCCTTCACAAATAGTGTAGGCCTAATCGCCACTGACAGAACTGAATAATTACCACGTATTTATCATTTACTTACCAGTACATGTTGGTTCCGTCCCATTCCACGTTCTGTTGGACAAACATTCTATTGAACTATCCCCATCAACCATCTCGAGACTGTTGCTGCATGTAAGTTACACACACTTTCAAAAAGAACCCATTCGTGCACTCCACCATTCTCCCATCAGCTGTGGTAAGAAATGGACACGATGTACCTTAGGAGAAGAAGATCATACAAAATGCAGAGTTATTCATTTAATTTTCCTAAAAATGAATAATATGTAGGAATTAAAAAAAAAAACTCCCTTACAACAGTCTCCGCTGCCATAAATTCCATTTTCTGAAGATGCTGTCTAATTCATCACTGCGTGATGCCTTCCCTTCCCTGCTGCCAAATTAAAAAACATTGTTATTCATTGAAAAAGTATACTTTTTTCTTTGTAGTAGACCAAATCCCCCGTGAAATATATATATATATATATATATATATATATATATATATATATATATATATATATATATATATATATATATATATATATATATATATATATATATATATATATATATATATATATATATATATATATATATATATATATATATATATATATATATATATATATATATATATATATATATATATATAGATATATAGATATATATATATATATATATATATATATATATATTTATATAAATATATATATATATAAATATATTATATATATATATATATATATATATATATAAATATATTCCAAATATTGCAATGCTTGCTATAAATTTGGTTCAGTAATAACATTTTCCCTCTTCATTTATTGTCCATATCAGTCACATATTTGTTTGTGATTAACATTTGAATGGTTGCATACAATACAGAGTATTAACAGTTTTCGAACATTTTGGACATATTTTGAAGTTGTACAGTACTTACGTTTACAGGTTATTTCTTCTCGGTCCCATGTATTATTTGCCAGGCATTCCAATGAGTTTACTTCACTGCTCAGTTCGTAACCCTCGTCGCACAAAAATGTACACACACTCTCAAACGAAAACTCATTTGTACATTCAATCACGCCTGATTCAGCCGCAAGTTCCGGGCACACAGCACCTTTCAGTTTTTAAAAACAAAATGGATGTATACAATATTTTTCAGTGACTGAGAATTAGGAATGAAATTTAAAGAAATACGTAAAATTCACCATAAATTAAAAATTGATAAAACTTTGATCAGCTGTACCTCAGGAACTATATAAAAGATTTAATTGTCAAAATGCAAAAGGTGCTCAGACTGTATACACCAATAAGGGTGTTTCAGCTGACGTCATGAGATTAAATGGCTTTGTTTACATCGTCATTTTGTAGGGAAGAAACACTGTCGTCTGCTGTACACTTAATTAGATTTACATACATTTGCATGTAGTTATAGAAGATTATTTTAGTAAGACAATTACGCCGGAATCTTGCTATGTCGTTGGTTGCACTAGTAGACGTGTGCCGGGGCTAATAAAGACGTTTTCTTGATTTCCATCTGATCCTGTTCGACGTGAGGTTCTATTGTACGACGCGACGGCTTTCAACCTACGGTTCACACTAGAATTTGCAGCGAGCACTTTATATCAAGTATGTAGGTTTTGTCTGAGTATAACGAGCAATCAGATGGTGTTCACGTAAAAGTTACTCTTCGTATTCCCGGGAAATATATCAAATTAAAAACAATCTGTAAAATCGGAAGCGAATAAAAAAATTGCAATCAATAAAATTAAAGTTAGCATGCAGTATGTTTGTTGTAGTGTTATGTAACTAAGCTCTGTGAAGACGCATGAGGCGCACAGACGCCCTGGCCTGCAAAATGGCTTCCAGTGGAGTTAGTGTCACGTGATGAAACAATTTCGTTTCAAAAACTCTTTTTCAAACAAAAAGGTGGAATGTGCAGCTGTAGCATCAAAACCACTAATGGTTTATTTTAATCCCTATTAACGAATGCATATCGGTTCCTGTTTTTTCACGTTCCGTTAGCAACACATTCAAGAGATTGATCTTCATCGTTAAGCTCAAAACCTTCTGCATAGACACTTTCAAAGGAGGAGGCAGTTGTGCAATTAAACATTCCCTCGTCAATTGTAGATAGCTTAGCTTTTAGATCATAGTTGAGTCTTACGTATTGAAATTTAAAGCATATGATATTTAAGATATTCACGAAAGAATGTAAAAATAATATATTCCAGAAAAGATGATTGACTCTAAAATTAACCACATCGCAGAAAAAGCTCTGTGCTACAAAATACGAAAGTAGAGTAGTCTATACACAATGTAAAAGTTTATCAAAATTTATTGAGATATGGATGTAATTTACCCATGGAAGAGAGCCTATGGTGCTATAGTAAAAATCTCCAATTTCATATTTATTTTGTAATTGCGTCAAACCTCTGCAAAAAATACTTTTGCATGCTTGGAAACTCCTGCTCCTGCATTACATTTCTTACGTTTGTAAGTCAAAATTTGTCCGCTTCAAGACATGTTGGTCAGACATTGTATTGAATTGTTAAATACGCTGCTTACAAATCCTAGTTTGGAAGTTACTTTACAAAAACTGTTGGGTTGTGAACCATTTGTACATGAAATAAAGCCATTTGCACTTTTTCTGATATTCGGACATGCCCAGGCTTCGAAAAAACAAACAAGAATAAATTCATCATGTGAATCATTGCCAATTGCAGGAGAAATATTAGCAGAAGAACAATTTTAGGGGATATCATGGACATAAAATATAAACAAATATACGAAAATGCTGGCAAACAATAGATCTAGGAAAACACCAGTTTGTATCGACTTAATAAAATTTAAAAACATTGTTTATTTATACAAATATGCGAATATTTCAAATATTGTATTATCTGGATGATCAGGGATTCATGCATTATTCGTTAACTGGAAGATATTATAATAAATCTACACGATTCGAGAACCATCCAGTAGAAACGACACTCAAAAAGATTAATCAAAAATTAAGTTGTGCATCAATCATCTTTTTCTATTCAAACATAAAACAACTGTATTAGAGGAGAGAAGTTGCCAGTAAAACATCGCCAAGACCATGGTTGTGGCTCCATTTTCTAAATCTTAATCTTGTAAGAAAATACAACGATTTTACGTGCAACCATGCCTTCCCCATTCAGAAATAATACAAAAATGTTACTAATAAAATATTAATGGATAAATCTTGAACTGGTTTGGCACCACCACCGCCACCGCCACCGCCGACGCCGACGCCGACACCGCCTCTTCCTCCTCCTCCTCCGCCGCCCGTCTCCACCACCATCATCATCATCAGGTTCTTCTCACTCTTGAGGGAATAGTGCCATAAATTCCCTTCCGCCATGTTGTCCTGTTACTTGCAGCTTCACTTGCTTGTCCCCAGGTGCTGTGCCCCATCTCATTTCATTCTCTCATAGCAGTCCTCCGCCAAGTCTCTTGAGGCCTCCCTCTTATTCTCTTCCCCTCAGGTGCCCAAATGAGGGCTGTCTTTGGGTGCTCATGCTCTCTAATTCTATACATGGCCAATCAATTTCCACCTTCTTCGCCGGACCTGCTAACTAATGGTGTCAAATTTTGCACGGGTCTCAACCATTCATTATAAATCTTTATCAGCCAGTGAGTCTTCAATATACGTCTAAGACACTTATGGAGAAAAACATCAAGCTTGGCTTTGTCTCCTTTAGTCATTTACCAAGTGTCACTTCCATAAATCATAACACTGCCAAGACATTTGTTTGAAAGACTTTTAATTTGGTTTTCCTGTTAAACTGATCATTTTTCCAAATACAGTTTATAGAAGGCTGCTAAAGGTAGCTCTAGCCTTTCCAAGTCGTGTGTAGATATCATCATGAGCGCCACCTTCAGATGTCACAGTTGCCCCAAGATGAGTAGACTTCTTCTGATCATGGCCATTTATCTTTGTATCTGTAAATGCGTTCCATCTCATCGTTTTAGTTTTAACAAAATTGGTTTTAAAGCCTCTTTTTATTCCATGTTCACAAAGTCAGTTGATCTTTGCTTGTGACTGTGATTTTGTGCTTGATATTGGTGCCAAATTATCAGCAAAATCTAGGTCTTACAGCCTGGTTGTGAATCGCCATCTTATGCCATCCCTGTAATGACCAGTAGACTTTCTCATTACCCAATCGATTGTAAGAAGAAACAGAAACCCTGACATACACCATCCTTGTTTGACATCTGTCCTTACATCGAACCAGTAAAAAGAGTTCGTTGTGTCGATCACTGCGCATCTGCTTCCTTCATAAAAAGCTTTGACCCTCTATATCAACTTTAATGAAATGGCATAGTATCTTATAATCTTCCATAAAGTTTCGCGGTCAATACTGACAAAGACTTTTTCGCAGTCGACAAAGCACACGTAGAGACTTGCATTACATTCAATGACTCGTTCAATGATGTTTCTCAAGACAAAGATCTGCTCAACAGTTTTACGTCCTTTCCTAAATCCTGCCTGCTCTTGATACAGATTGGTTTCAATCCCATCTTATTCTTGTAATATCACTCTTTCAAGGAGTTTTGCAGCTATGAATGTCAAGGTGATGCCGTGCAAGTTCCCACAGTCAGTTAGGTCACCTTTCTCAGGTAGCTTGATGATCTCAACCACATCGGTCCAATCTTGAGATAACATCTCTTGTTCCACATATAAGAAGGAGCTTATGCAGAACACTTACTGCTGTGTCTATATCTGCTTTCAACAACTCCCCTGTTAGACTATTAATACCACCAGCTGCTCCATCCTTTATTCCATTAATAGCTGCTAGATTTTCATCATGCGTCGCAAGTCCTATTTTAATGTCAAGAAAAAGCGTTTGCTTATTTACATCTGCTTTAATTATAGGTGCTGGTCGATTAAATATACTTTCAAAATGCTCCTTCACCTTTTACTTATTTCATCATCTTTAATTAGCGCAACACCCAACACCATCTTTACTCTTTACTAAGTTTCTAGTGGAGATCTAGAAAAATGCAAGGTCTAGATTTAAAGCCAAAAATTCAAAACCATAAAATTCAGAGGCATGAACGTTACTCAGCTTATGGTACAAAAGTCCCTTATTTTAACATCTTTTAATATCAATGGAATGATATACTGTTTTCGAACCACGACGCGAATTCCGTTCTTAAAATAAGTGGCCGGTAAAGAGAAATAAAAAGCAGACCACTATACAAGTATCTTTCCCAAGAACACTACGCATTCTTCGTGCCAAAATCTTGACATAGATGTTGTTACTTTATAATATTAAACAGTAATCTATTCCATTACTCATGACACTGGGAATTTGTAGATTCTGTAATAAATGTCACCGCTATGTAATAAACGTTTTTCCCGTCCATGTCGTGTTTTCCAGACACTTTCCTTAATCATCAATTGTTTGAAGTTTAAATCCATATTCACAAATATAGTAGCAGCTCATTTTGTAACTTGTTCCATTAGAACAACGGACTGTTCCATTGGCAAGAGTGAACGGTGTACAACTTATTTATGAAAATAAAGAAGTAAACATGCAACTATCTTTTCCTCGTGGATCCTACAATTTAGCGATGAAGCAATTGATTGAGTTTTTCATATATATTTATAGCATAGAGCAACCAGACCAGACGTAAATGCAAAGTTGACGATGTTGACAATTATCTTCAAGATTAAAAAAATTAGGATTTATTTATTAACCTTCAAACCTGTAATACTGTAACCATAAAATGCGCAGGTTACTTGGTTAATGTCAATTGCTTGATCTTTACGCGCAGTTTTACTTTAATTTTAATTTGAATAACATGTCTCTGTGATATTAGGTGTTAGAAATCTTAGGACCCTCCAGCATTGCTGATAAGATCTTCATCTACTATACTTGAAATTAAATATAATTCACCTAGTTGCAAATAATAAACATTTTTAATATATTAAAAATGGCGATGAATATTTAAAGTACAAGGAGAAGAAAGAATAATAACTTATGCAAAGCAGTTCCACCCCGTTCCATGTCTTATCTTCAATACATTGTATTGTGTTATTTCCGAAGGTGCTTTCAAAACCTATGATGCAGTTGTATATACACTACTGCCCAAGCTGTAGCCGTCACCACACGTCACATTTCCATTATGTATTTCCATAGGTGGGGGACAGAATTAAACTATGTACAAAGTTAGGTTCATAATTACGTACATTAAACAAAAGTGAGGAATCAGGTTACGAAAAAGTATTATACATTAAACAAATCATGTAGCAGTATTAAAAATGTCATCAACAAAAATGATGTTGATCTAAAAATTCTTTAAAAATATGTATACAATAGAAAATCCTCAAGTTTAAAATTATGACTAAAGCATTTACTGGTGTGCTTAAACCCAGTTATTAAATTGCCACTTAAAAATATCAACTTGCATTTCCAATTCTTACATGTCTTACCTACACAAGTTGATAAGATGCCTGTCCAAGTTTGGTTTGTTTCACATCTTAAAGTACTGTTACCAGTTGCTTTAAATCCAGCGTTACAAACAGTTTCACACTCACTACCCACGTTGAAGTCATTTGTACAAGTAATTTCTCATTTGCTTCTTCTGTCGGAGGGGAACATTGCAATGCTGTTAGTAAGAAAAGGTCAGGAATAAGTACATGGTCTTCATTAATTTCTAGTGTATAATAAATTGAAGTTTTTGTTGACATTATTTGAAATCAATCGTTTTTCATACTCATAGATTGAAGAAGGTACTATCAATCGAACAAATGAATAACACATCATTGTAGATATTGCTATACCGTATTCGACGTATTAAGCGCTGCTTCTGTAATAAGCGCCTACCCAACATTCTTTGATTGATAACGTAATTGATTCGATTAAATGGAAAACGCTCATGTGACGCTCATGATATTTTGGCGTTGGTTATTAGATGAGGAAATAAGTCTTGACTATATTCTCATATAAAAGTAAATAACCCTTTTAAAACAAAATCTGGTTAATAAATACAGATTCATTTCACCATATAATTATTAAGTGGTTGTGACGCTTAGAACAACCTACCTACACACGTTGATAAGCTGCCTATCCATGTCTGGTTGGTCTCACACATTAATACGGAGTTTATTTCAGAGGTTTCAAATCCAGTGTAACAAAAAGTCTCGCATTCACTACCCACGCTGACATTATCTGAGCAGTAGATATCACCATTTTCTATCTTAAGCAGAGGAGGGCACTGTAACACTGCTGTGAATAAGGGAATACTGAGATTATTTAATCTATTTAGTCATGAGATTATAATATATATTTTGATAACTAGGGAGCGAGAGTATATGACCCACCCATGTATGTTCCACGTTTGATGGTGAAGCATAAGGAGTATTTTGTAAATGAATAACACACTCTTCTGGTTTTGATGAGTTTTTGAATCAGATTGGACTATTCGCGTACCCTCGGCCCCTTAATACGTATGTTCAGACGACACTAATCAAATAGGAATGAACGTTGAATATGACAGTTCAACGCAAGTAGGTATTGATACGTATAGATTTATGAATATGTATTCATTTTAGAATAGAAATGAAATAAAAAACAATTTTGTGCGGAACACCACAACGGTTTCATAGCTCTGGGAAAGCATTGGGACAACCATATAAACAGATAAATAAGTTCAAGCGTCTTCTTAATTCTGATATACCTAAATGTCAATTATATATTAAATTCATCTTACAAATATTTGAGTATGAGTGACACAAGAATGGTATACACCTGCGCAAATTGGTTCTTCGCCATTCCACGTCTTATTTTCAAAGCAAAATATTGTTTTATTTCCGGAGATGATCATTCCAAAGCCTTTGTCGCAGAGGTACGTACACTCACTGCCAAAGCTGTACCCGTCATCACACGACACACTTCCGTTTTGTGGTGCCAAAGGTGGAGAGCAAGATATTGCTATGTGAAAAACGATAGGGTCATAATGAAATGAATGAATAAATTCGCAATTTATGCGTTTTTCATACTCAGATATTAAAGTAGGTACTACAAATTTAATATTCGAAAAATGAACGATTTATAATTGTAAATATTGTTATAATATCAGGTGATAAGCCGACCAAACCGATTAAGCACTTCAGTTGTTACATTTCCACAAATGTCTTTTTCACAGTGGGCATGAGTTGGAAACTACTATCATCTCATGCTATGAATGTCAGCATTCTACTCCAAAAGATTGATTTGTTCTTTGATCTGTGTTTGATGATGAGTTGAGGTAATAAATTTTCATTGATTCTCATAGAAAGGTAAACAACACTGGTTAAAGCAGAATCCCTGATAGCACAATTAAGTTAGGCCAACGTTGGCAAATAGTTGCCTTTCATGTTGTCTGGAGGTTGGGTGCTCGTGTGTTCGAGGAGCACCTTTGGCCATCATGCATAGCCAACTGTTGCTTGCAATACCTTTGACCAGCATTGGTCCAACATTAGCATACAAACATAACATAATACCAACGTATGTTAACCTTTTACTAACGTTGGGCCGACGGTGTGTGCTATCTGGGATATGGTTTAAGACAATAAGGATTTGCTTCACCATAGGATCTTAAGCGGTTATGAAGCCTACGGCAACCTACCTACACACGTTGATAAGTTGCCTATCCATGTCTGGTTGGTCTCACACATCAAAACAGACTTTATTTCAGATGCTTCAAATCCAGTGTTACAAACAGTCTCGCATTCACTACCCACGTTGATATCATCTATGCAATAGAAGTCACCATTTTCTATTTCTTGCAAAGGAGGGCATTGTAACACTGTTGACAAGAGGGAAATATTGAGTTATTTCACCCTATTCATTCATGAAATAATAGCAGAAATTTTGTCTAATAATTTGGAGTACATGATTCATCTCAACACTAAAGGTTGTTATTTAGGCAGCCATGCTTTATGAGTTAAAGATAAGAAATATTTTACAAATGCAAATAAATATTGTTATAAAATCAGGTTAATAAAGGAGACTGAACAGTTTATGTTGTGCCACATTTGCGCAAATAATTCTTTCTCAGTTTATATTTTCATACATCAGATGGAAAAGATATTAAGTTGAAGACTATTATCATCCTATGCTATGGAAGGCAGTGCCCTATTTCGAAAAGAGTGATATGTTCTTTGTTCTGTGTTTGAAGCATAATCCATTTCCTATAAACTTTTTTCTCTGGAAAATCGCCGCCATAAACTTGGCAAAGCTTTGGGACAACCATATGAACAACATGAAGCTTCTTCTTGATTCTACATGATGTGAAACTTATACTTACAACGACAGATAAAGATCAAGTGGGAGTGACAGATGACGATGAGAAGGTGAGATATTTTCAACGAATGTAGGCTTTTGACACTTATATGCTTAACAATATTTATTGATGTTAAAAGTTAATGATTGACGATATTTTGTATTTTACAAATATTTGACAATTATGAAAAGCCCAGAATGGGTGAAAAAGTTATGCACCTGCGCAAATTGGTTCTACGCCATTCCACGTCTTATTTTCACAGCAGAATATTGTTTCGTTTCCAGAGATCATTCCAAAGCCTTTGTCGCAGAGGTACGTACACTCACTGCCAAAGCTGTACCCGTCATCACACGACACACTTCCGTTTTGTGGTGCCAAAGGTGGAGGGCAAGATATTGCTAGGTGAAAAACGATAGGGTCCCAATGAAATGAATGAATGAATTCGCAATGTATACGTTTTTCGTACTCAGATATTGAAGTAGGTACTACAAATTTAATGTTCGAAAAATGAACAATTCATAATTGTAAATATTGTAATAATATCAGGTTGATAAGCCGACCAAACCAATTGGGCAGTTCACTTGTTAAATTTCCACAAACGTCTTTTTTACAGTGGACATGAGTTGGAAACTACTATTATCTCATGCTATGAATGTCAGCATTCTACTCCAAAAGGTTGATTTGTTCTTTGATCTGTGTTTGATGATGACTTGAGGTAATAAGTTTTCATTGATTCTCATAGAAAGGTAAACAACACTGGTTAAAGCAGAATCCCTGATAGCACATTTAAGTTAGGCCAACGTTGGCAAATAGTTGCCTTTCATGTTGTCTGGAGGTTGGGTGCTCGTGTGTTCGAGGAGCACCTTTGGCCATCATGCATAGCCAACTGTTGTTTGCAATACCTTTGACCAACATTGGTCCAACATTAGCTTACAAACACAACATAATACCAATGTATGTCAACCTTTTACTAACGTTGGGCCAACGGTGTGTGCTATCTGGGATATGGTTTAAAACAATCAGAATTTGCTTCACCATAGGATCTTGAGCGGTTGTGAAGCTTACGGCAACCTACCTACACACGTTGATAAGTTGCCTATCCATGTCTGGTTGGTCTCACACATCAAAACGGAGTTTATTTCAGATGTTTCAAATCCAGTGTTACAAACAGTCTCGCATTCACTACCCACGTTGATATCATCTATGCAATAGAAGTCACCATTTTCTATTTCCTGCAAAGGAGGGCATTGTAACACTGTTGACAAGAGGGAAATATTGAGTTAATTCACTCTATTCAATCATGAAATAATAGCAGATATTTTGTCTAATGATTCAGAGTACATGACCCATCTCAACACTAAAGGTTGTTATTTAGCAGCCATGTTTCATGAGTTAAGCATAAGAAATATTTTACTAATGCAAATGAATAAAACACTCTTCTGGTTGTGTACTATAAATATAAGAACATATTTGAAAAATGAACAATTCATTAATATAAATATTGTTATAAAATCAGGTTGATAAAGGAGACTGAGCAGATTAAGTTGTGCCACATTTGCACAAATACTTCTTTCTCAGTTTACATGTACATACATCAGATGGAAAAGATATTAAATTGAAGACTATTATCATCCTATGCTATGGAAGGCAGTACCCTATTCCGAAAAGAGTGATATGTTCTTTGTTCTGTGTTTGAAGCATAATCCATTTCGTACGCACTTTTCCCTCTGGAAAATCGCCGCCATAACCTTGGCAAAGCTTTGGGACAACCATATGAATAACATGAAGCTTCTTCTTCATTCTACATGATGTGAAACTTATACATACAACGACAAATAAAGATTAAGTGGGAGTGACAGATGACGATGAGAGGGTGAGATATTGTTTTAACGAATGTAGGCTTTTGACACTTATATGCTTAACAATATTTATTGATATTAAAAGTTACTGATTAATGATATTTTGAATTTTACAAATATTTGACAATTATGAAAAGCCCAGAATGGGTGAAAAAGTTATGCACCTGCGCAAATTGGTTCAAACCCATTCCACGTCTTATTTTCACAGCAGAATATTGTTTTGTTTCCGGAGATCATTCCAAAGCCTTTGTCGCAGAGGTACGTACACTCACTGCCAAAGCTGTACCCGTCATCACACGATACACTTCCGTTTTGTGGTGCCAAAGGTGGAGGGCAAGATATTGCTATGTGAAAAACGATAGGGTCTCAATGAAATGAATGAATGAATTTGTAATGTATACGTTTTTCATACTCAGATATTAAAGTAGGTACTACAAATTTAATGTTTAAAAAATGAACGATTTACAATTGTAAATATTGTTATAATATCAGGTTGCTAAGCCGACCAAACCAATTAAGCAGTTCAGTTGTTAAATTTCCACAAATGTCTTTTTCACAGTGGGCATGAGTTGGAAACTACTATCATCTCATGCTATGAACGTCAGCATTCTACTCTAAAAGGTTGATTTGTTCTTTGATCTGTGTTTGATGATGAGTTGAGGTAATAAGTTTTCATTGATTCTCATAGAAAGGTAAACAACACTGGTTAAAGCAGAATCCCTGATAGCACAATTAAGTTAGGCCAACGTTGGCAAATAGTTGCCTTTCATGTTGTCTGGAGGTTGGGTGCTCGTGTGTTCGAGGAGCACCTTTGGCCATCATGCATAGCCAACTGTTGCTTGCAATACCTTTGACCAACATTGGTCCAACATTAGCATACAAACACAACATAATACCAATGTATGTCAACCTTTGACTAACGTTGGGCCAACGGTGTGTGCTATCTGGGATATGGTTTAAAACAATAAGAATTTGCTTCACCATAGGATCTTAAGCGGTTATGAAGCCTACGGCAACCTACCTACACACGTTGATAAGTTGCCTGTCCATGTCTGGTTGGTCTCACACATCAAAACGGAGTTTATTTCAGATGTTTCAAAACCAGTGTTACAAACAGTCTCGCATTCACTACCCACGTTGATATTATCTATACAATAGAAGTCACCATTTTCTATTTCCTGCAAAGGAGGGCATTGTAACACTGTTGACAAGAGGGAAATATTGAGTTAATTCACTCTATTCAATCATGAAATAATAGCAGATATTTTGTCTAATGATTCAAAGTACATGACCCATCTCAACACTAAAGGTTGTTATTTAGCAGCCATGTTTCATGAGTTAAAGATAAGAAATATTTTACTAATGCAAATGAATAAAACACTCTTCTGGTTGTGTACTATAAATATAAGAACATATTTGAAAAAGAAACTATTCATTAATATAAATATTGTTATAAAATCAGGTTGATAAAGGAGACTGAACAGTTTATGTTGTGCCACATTTGCACAAATACTTCTTTCTCAGTTTACATGTACATACATCATATGGAAAAGATATTAAGTTGAAGACTACTATCATCCTATGCTATGGAAGGCAGTAGCCTATTTCGAAAAGAGTGTATGTTCTTTGTTCTGTGTTTGAAGCATAATCCATTTCCTTCGTACTTTTCCCTCTGGAAGATCGCCGCGATACCCTTGGCAAAGCTTTGGGACAACCATATGAATAACATGAAGCTTCTTCTTCATTCTACATGATGTAAAACTTATACTTACAACGACAGATACAGATCAAGTGGGAGTGACAGATGACGATGAGAAGGTGAGATATTTTCAACGAATGTAGGCCTTTGACACATATATGCTTAACAATATTTATTGACATTAAAAGTAAATGATTAATAATATTTTGAATTTTACAAATATTTGTCAATTCTGAAAAGCCCAGAATGGGTGAAAAAGTTATGCACCTGCGCAAATTGGTTCTACGCCATTCCACGTCTTATTTTCACAGCAAAATATTGTTTCGTTTCCGGAGATCATTCCAAAGCCTTTGTCGCAGAGATACGTACACTCACTGCCAAAGCTGTACCCGTCACCACACGACACACTTCCGTTTTGTGGTGCCAAAGGTGGAGGGCAAGATATTGCTATGTGAAAAACGATAGGGTCTCAATGAAATGAATGAATAAATTCGCAATGTATGCGTTTTTCATACTCAGATATCGAAGTAGGTACTACAAATTTAATGTTCGAAAAATGAAGGATTTATAATTGTAAATATTGTTATGATATCAGGTTGATAAGCCGACCAAACCAATTAAGCACTTCAGTTGTTACATTCCCACAAATGTCTTTTTCACAGTGGACATGAGTTGGAAACTACTATCATCTCATGCTATGAATGTCAGCATTCTACTCCAAAAAGTTGATTTGTTCTTTGATCTGTGTTTGATGATGAGTTGAGGTAATAAGTTTTCATTGATTCTCATAGAAAGGTAAACAACACCGTTTAAAGCAGAATCCCTGATAGCACAATTAAGTTAGGCCAAGGTTGGCAAATAGTTGCCTTTCATGTTGTCTGGAGGTTGGGTGCTCGTGTGTTCGAGGAGCACATTTGGCCATCATGCACAGCCAACTGTTGCTTGCAATACCTTTGACCAACATTAGTCCAATATTAGCATACAAACACAACATAATACCAACGTATGTTAACCTTTTACTAACGTTGGGCCAACGGTGTGTGCTATATGGGATATGGTTTAAGACAATAAGGATTTGCTTCACCATAGGATCTTGAGCGGTTGTGAAGCTTACGGCAACCTACCTACACACGTTGATAAGTTGCCTATCCATGTCTGGTTGGTCTCACACATCAAAACGGAGTTTATTTCAGATGTTTCAAATCCAGTGTTGCAAACAGTCTCGCATTCACTACCCACGTTGATATCATCTATACAATAGAAGTCACCATTTTCTATTTCCTGCAAAGGAGGGCATTGTAACACTGTTGATAAGAGGGAAATATTGAGTTAATTCACTCTATTCAATCATGAAATAATAGCAGATATTTTGTCTAATGATTTAAAGTACATGACCCATCTCAACACTAAAGGTTGTTATTTAGCAGCCATGTTTCATGAGTTAAGCATACAAAATATTTTACAAATGC
Source organism: Chiridota heheva (assembly GCA_020152595.1). Lineage (NCBI taxonomy): Eukaryota > Metazoa > Echinodermata > Holothuroidea > Apodida > Chiridotidae > Chiridota > Chiridota heheva. The sequence goes on from JAIGNY010003802.1 coordinate 602,178, forward strand.
AAATGAATAAAACACTCTTCTGGTTGTGTACTATAAATATAAGAACATATTTGAAAAATGAACTATTCATTAATATAAATATTGTTATAAAATCAGGTTGATAAAGGAGACTGAGCAGATTAAGTTGTGCCACATTTGCATAAATACTTCTTTCTCAGTTTACATGTACATACATCATATGGAAAAGATATTAAGTTGAAGACTATTATCATCCTATGCTATGGAAGGCAGTAGCCTATTTCGAAAAGAGTGATATGTACTTTGTTCTGTGTTTGAAGCATAATCCATTTCGTACGTGCTTTTCCCTGTGGAAAATCGCCGCCATAACCTTGGCAAAGCTTTGGGACAACCATATGAATAACATGAAGCTTCTTCTTCATTCTACATGATGTAAAACTTATACTTACAATGACAAATAAAGATCAAGTGGGAGTGACAGATGACGATGAGAAGGTGAGATATTTTTAACGAATGTAGGCTTTTGACACATATATGCTTAACAATATTTATTGATGTTAAAAGTAAACGATTAATAATATTTTGAATTATACAAGTATTTGACAATTCTGAAAAGCCCTGAATGGGTGAAAAAGTTATGCACCTGCGCAAATTGCTTCTACGCCATTCCACGTCTTATTTTCACAGCAGAATATTGTTTCGTTTCCGGAGATCATTCCAAAGCCTTTGTCGCAGAGGTACGTACACTCACTGCCAAAGCTGTACCGGTCATCACACGACACACTTCCGTTTTGTGGTGCCAAAGGTGGAGGGCAAGATATTGCTATGTGAAAAACGATAGGGTCCCAATAAAATGAATGAATGAATTCGCAATATATGTGTTTTTCATACTCAGATATTGAAGTAGGTACTACAAATTTAATGTTCGAAAAATGAACGATTTATAATTGTAAATATTGTTTTAATATCAGGTTGATAAGCCGACTAAACCAATTAAGCAGTTCAGTTGTTAAATTTTCACAAACGTCTTTTTTACAGTGGACATGAGTTGGAAAGTACTATCATCTCATGCAATGAATGTCAGCATTCTACTCCAAAAGGTTGATTTGTTCTTTGATCTGTGTTTGATGATGACTTGAGGTAATAAGTTTTCATTGATTCTCATAGAAAGGTAAACAACACTGGACAAAGCAGAATCCCTGATAGCACAATTAAGTTAGGCCAACGTTGGCAAATAGTTGCCTTCTATGTTGTCTGGAGGTTGGGTGCTCGTGTGTTCAAGGAGCACCTTTGGCCATCATGCATAGCCAAGTGTTGCTTGCAATACCTTTGACCAACATTAGTCCAATATTAGCATACAAACACAACATAATACCAACGTATGTTAACCTTTTACTAACGTTGGGCCAACGGTGTGTGCTATCTGGGATATGGTTTAAGACAATAAGGATTTGCTTCACCATAGGATGTTAAGCGGTTGTGAAGCTTACGGCAACCTACCTACACACGTTGATAAGTTGCCTATCCATGTCTGGTTGGTCTCACACATCAAAACGGAGTTTATTTCAGATGTTTCAAATCCAGTGTTGCAAACAGTCTCGCATTCACTACCCACGTTGATATCATCTATACAATAGAAGTCACTATTTTCTATTTCCTGCAAAGGAGGGCATTGTAACACTGTTGACAAGAGGGAAATATTGAGTTAATTCACTCTATTCAATTATGAAATGATAGCAGAAATTTTGTCTAATGATTCAGGGTACATGACCCATCTCAACACTAAAAGTTGTTATTTAGCAGCCATGTTTCATGAGTTAAGCATAAGAAATATTTTACAAATGCAAATGAATAAAACACTCTTCTGGTTGTGTATTATAAATATAAGAACATATTTGAAAAATGAACTATTCATTATTATGAATATTGTTATATTATCAGGTTGATAAAGGAGACTGAGCAGATTAAGTTGTGCCACATTTGCACAAATACTTCTTTCTCAGTTTAGATGTACATACATCATATGGAAAAGATATTAAGTTGAAGACTATTATCATCCTATGCTATGGAAGGCAGTAGCCTATTTCGAAAAGAGTGATATGTACTTTGTTCTGTGTTTGAAGCATAATCCATTTCGTATGTACTTTTCCCTCTGGAAGATCGCCGCCATACCCTTGGCAAAGCTTTGGGACAACCATATGAATAACATGAAGCTTCTTCTTCATTCTACATGATGTAAAACTTATACTTACAACGACAGATAAAGATCAAGTGGGAGTGACAGATGACAATGAGAAGGTGAGATATTTTTAACGAATGTAGGCTTTTGACACATATATGCTTAACAATATTTATTGATGTTAAAAGTAAATGATTAATAATATTTTCAATTTTACAAATATTTGACAATTCTGAAAAGCCCAGAATGGGTAAAAAAGCTATGCACCTGCGCAAATTGGTTCTACGCCATTCCACGTCTTATTTTCACAGCAGAATATTGTTTCGTTTCCGGAGATCATTCCAAAGCCTTTGTCGCAGAGGTACGTACACTCACTGCCAAAGCTGTACCCGTCATCACACGACACACTTCCCTTTTGTAGTACCGGGGGTGGAGGGCAAAATATTTCTGTGAGATAAACAAGCCTAAGTGAAAACCTTAAGTTGTATGTATTTAATTTGTCAGGACAAAAGGAGCAACACTTAAGGCTTTTAATTAGACTCCCTTAAATAATTGAATAATATTACAAAGAACGCTAATGTAGGGATATGTAACTTAGAGTGACATCTACCTGAACCATAATTATTTCTGGATGACTTACCTACACAGGCTGATAAACTGCCTGTCCAATTTTTATTTATTTCACATATCAAAGTAGCGTTGCTTTCAACTACCTCAAACCCAGTGTTACAAACTGTTCCACACTTGCTGCCGACGATGATGATGTCTGTACAAAGGACATCTCCATTTTCTATCTCTGGTAGGGAGGGCATTCGAATGCTGTTTGCAAAAAGATGAGTGTTAAATTCGATGAGAGCGACGTTGCACCAATTCATTTTGATCGGCTATTACAATGATCACATGGATTTCATTAAGTCGTGTATGCAAGTAAGACGTTTGACTTTCATTTTAATTAGATTTTACATAAGCCAGTCTTTTATCATACCTGATAGTAATGAACGATACTTTTTGCAGTCACTTCATGCTATCCTTACGTTTAAACATGAAGCTCTCACTCTCACTGACGAATATATAAATATTCAGCAAAATATGTATTGATGTTAAGCAAAGCCCGTGTTTTCCTTCAGATATAAGAAAATACGCCATTGCTCCTCAAATTGTGAAAAATAATGATTATGAAATATCAAACTTTCAATTCACTTCCATTTGTTTTCAAGTTACCTGAACACGTCGATAAGTTTCCTGTCCATGTCTGATTCATCTCACATATTAAACTAAAATTAAGATCAGATGTTTCAAATCCAGTGTTGCAAATTATTTCACATTCACTACCCACGTTGCTGCTATTCGTACAGATGACATCTCCATTTTCCATCCCTGGTAAAGGAGGGCATTCCATTGCTGTTCACAAATAAAGATGGACACGAATTACGCTACATGAGATGTTACATGAGGCTAAATCCGATTAACTATCTCAATGATCTTAGTCCTTTGATACTCGTACACCTCTGACGCCCAATCTGATAATGCAATCTGCATAATAAATCTCATACATCTCTGCATAGTCTGTTCTACTGTTTGAAATTTGTTTTGCAATCTGGTTTTAATCTTTTTTATCGAGGAATAATCTGTCCTCTGTATTAAACAAGAAACATCGTTCTCAATGAATGAAATATCCAAAACACCTCATGTTAATTTAAAAACAGTATGTGTCATCTTTCAGAATATACAACATTACTTCTCAAACTGTGCAAAATGAAAAATGTGTCCATTGCTGTGCTCTAGAAACATATAAAAACTTCACTCTTTGAGAAACATTTCCTGTATGTGTAATACCAGTTCTGTGTTCATATCTTTTTATTTTCATGTTTTATCTAATTGGTAAACTATTTGTGTGTGAAATTTCATTTTGTTTAGAAAATTGCAAAGAACCTTGGGAAATACAACACTGTTTAAGACAGACCATAGTTAAAACCGTAAGGATTCATGTTACCCTAAAATTATTAAGCGGTTGTGAAGCTTAGACTCGGCCTACCTATACACGTTGATAAGCTGCCTATCCATGTCTGGTTTACCTCACACTTCAAAGCGGAGTTGATTTCATATGTCTCAAATCCAGAGTTACAAAGGTTTTGCATACACTACCCACGTTGATATCATTTGTGCAATAGCTATTACCATTTTCTATTTCCTGCAGAGAGGGGCACTGCAATTCTGTTGGCAAGAGGGAAATATTGAGCCAATTAAAAACATTTCCCTCTAACATGTCTGAATCAGCACCATGGCTTCATACTCATTAGGCAATTAGAAAAGCTTTAGGAAAACTGTATAATCAAATTTAAATTTCTTATCCATTCTGATGGTTTACTGGTATACAAAAATGGTTAATAATACTTTGAATCCATCTTACAAATATTTGACAACTATTAAAAACACAGAATAGATAACAAATGATATTTACCTGCACAAATTGGTTCTACGCCATTCCACGTCATATTTTCACGGCAAAATGTTGTTTCGTTTCCGGAGATCATTCGAAAGCCATTGTCGCATAAGTACGTACACTCACTGCCAAAGCTGTACCCGTCATCACACGACACACTTCCGTTTTGTGGTACCGGGGGTGGAGGGCAAAATATTTCTGTGAGATAAACAAGTCTAAGTGAAAACCCCAAGTTGTATGTATTTAATTTGTCAGGACAAAAGGAGCAACATTTAAGGCTTTTAATTAGACTCCCTTAAATAATTGAATAATATTACAAAGAACGCTAATGTAGGGATATGTAACTTAGAGTGACATCTAACTGAACCATAATTATTTCTGGGTGACTTACCTACACAGGCTGATAAACTGCCTGTCCAATTTTTATCTATTTCACATATCAGAGTAGTGTTGCTTTCAGCTACCTGGAACCCAGTGTTACAAACTGTTCCACACTCGCTGCCCACGATGATGGTGTCTGTACAAATAACATCTCCATTTTCTATCTCTGGTGGGGGAGGGCATTCTAATGCTGTTTGCAAAAAGATGTATGTTAAATTCGATGAGAGCGACGTTGCACTAATTCATTTTGATCGGCTATTACAATGATCACATGGATTGCATTAAGTCGTGTATGCAAGTAAAACGTTTGACTTCCATTTTAATCAATTTGACATAACCCAGTTTTTCATACCTGCTAGTAATGTTTGCAATCACTTTATGCTATCCCTACGATTAAATATGAAACCCCCCATCTTACTGACGAATATATAAATATCCAGCAAAACATGTATCGATATTAAACAAAGCCTGTGTTTTCCTTCAGGTATCAGAAATACGCCATTGTTCCTCAAAATGTAAAAAGTAATGATTATGAAATCAATTCAGTTCCATTTGTTTTGAACTTACCTGAACAAGTCGATAAGTTTCCTGTCCATGTCTGATTTATCTCACATATTAAACTAGAATTACGGTCAGATTCTTCAAATCCAATGTCGCAAATTATTTCACATTCACTATCCACGTTGTTGCTATTCGTACAAATAACATCTCCATTTTCCATCCCTGGTAGAGGAGGGCATTCCAATGCTGTTCACAAATAAAGATGGACATGAATTACACTACATGAGAAGTTACATGAGGCTAAATCCGATTAACTATCTCAATGATCCTAGTCCTTATGTTGTTTCGTTTTCGGAGATCATTCAAAAGCCATTGTGGCAGAGGTACGTACACTCTCTGCCTCTTCCAATGCTATATCCATCATCACATGACACGCTTCGGTACTGTGGTGCCAACGGTAGAAGGCAAGATATTGCTATGTGAAAAATGAGACTAGGTGAAATCCCACGTGTTAGGTATTTAATTATCTGTGTTTGATTTATTCGTGACTACCTAAAAACGATATACTAATAAAGAGGAAATTTAAGAATAAAGATGAGTACATTTTAGAGCTTTTAGTTAGAACTTCCTTAAATAATTAAATACTATTACAAAGAATGCTAATGTAGGGATATGTAACTTAGAGTGACATCTACCTGAACCATAATTATTTCTGGGTGACTTACCTACACAGGCTGATAAACTGCCTGTCCAATTTTTAGTTAATTCACATATCAAAGTAGCGTTGTTTTTAGCTACCTCAAACCCAGTCTTACAAACTGTTCCACACTTGCTGCCCACGATGATGGTGTCTGTACAAAAGACATCTCCATTTTCTATCTCTGGTGGGGGAGGGCATTCTAATGCTGCTTGTAAAATAAAAGAATAAAATATGAGCTTGAAATTCGGTGAATGTGATGTTGTAGCAATTCATCTTTGATTGGCTATCACAATCATCAGATTGATTTCAGTAAATCATGCATGTATGTTTATATCTTTGACTTCCATTTTGATCAGATGTTGCATAATTCAATTTTTAACTATACCTGGCTAAAGTAATGGAAGATAAATTGTAATAGTCATTTTAAGCTATCCTTACAGTTAAACAAGAAATAGCGGATGTCATAAAAATACGTTTGTATTCAAATGAACCACCTTTTGTACGCCGTTCTTTACCAAAGTCTAAGACTAAAGTAATGATTATAAAATGTCAAGCTTTAATTCAATTCCAATTGTTGTGCAGCTAAACATGCCTACCTGCACACGTTGATAGGTTTATTGTCCATGTCCGATTTACCCCACATGTCAAAATTGAATTACTTCCAGATGTTTTTAATCCAGTGTTGCAAACTGTTGCACATTTACTACCCACGTTGTTGTTATCGGTACAATAAACATCTCCATTTTATATCTCTATTGGAGAAGGCCATTCGAATGCTATAAAAAAGATGAGCGTGGAATTCGGTGGAAACCACCCAAGAAACAGCAGTCTCATAAATGACCCGAATGTCAAAGAAAGATTGAAACACCGAGTGTACTATCCTTCAGAATATACGACAACTTTCCAATCTGTATAAAGTAATGAAACCTACCTAAACACGTTAATAAACTCCCGATCCATATCTGATTCACCTCACATGTTAAACTTGAATTAGTGTCAGATGCTTCAAATCCAGTTTTGCATATTGCTTTGCATTCACTACCCACGTTGTTGTTATCCGTACAAATGACATTCCGTTTTCTATCTCTGGTGGAGGAGCACATTCTAATACTGTTTCAAAAGAAAATTGACATGAAAATGCTGTATGCGAAAATTTCAATTTTGGCTATACATTTTGAGTGCTAGATGACAGTGGATTTTAGCTCCTAATGAGTGCAGTAATGGAGGACAGTGCCATTTTGGCTATGACGGGGATCCTAATGAGTGCAGTAATGGAGGACAGTGCCATTTTGGCTATGATGGGGATCATAATGAGTGCAATAATGGAGGACAGAGCCATTTTGGCTAAGACGGGGATCCTAATGAGTACAATAATGGAGGACAGAGCCATTTTGGTTATGACGGGGATCCTAATGAATGCAATAATGGAGGACAGAGCCATTTTGGTTATGACAGGATCCCAATGAGTGCAATAATGGAGGACAGAGCCATTTTGGTTATGACAGGGATCCCAATGAGTGTAATAATGGAGGACAGAGCCATTTTTAATGTAAATAATTTGCTTTGTAAAACAGGAGATTTTCTTTGAAACTAAAATACATAATGCGTTTTTCTTCGCTTCATCTGAAGGGTCATTGTAAAGAAATTACTTCATTTACACATGTATGTGCAGCTAAACATAAGCCTACCTGAACACGTTGATAAAGTCCCGGCCCATGTCTGATTTACCTCACATTTCAAAATTGAATTACTGTCAAATGTTTCAAATCCAGAGTTGCAGACTGTTTTACATTCACTACCTATGTTGATATCATCTGTGCAATCAATTCACCATTTTCGGTTTCCTGCAGAGGCGAGCACCGTAATACTGTTGAAGAGGACGGGATTACCAATTTAAGTCTATCTGATGAATACGAAGGTTTAAAAGTTGTGACCTCAACCCAGAAATAAAATATCCATGAAGCGTTCTGTCTTTACAAACAAACCACTCTTCTCAGAAAAATATTATTCGTTTCTATACCGGTGTAATCGATTATCAATCGAGGAAGAGAAGTTTTATCACATCAGGGAGGGATATTTTGATATAGATCAAGTTTTGTTATTAGATATTGGTTAAGACTTCTTTGATTACCGGGTTATCATTTTTGCTCCGTAGCTCATAAAAATCAGTTTCTCTTCGCAGAAAAAGGTATATCTTGCTGGGTTTCTGGGATTAAAGGTCTTCTATTCTCATAGGGTTTTGGGGAAGTATGGATTTGTCAAAGGGTGGTCAATGAAAGAGCTTTCCTTATTCTATTTGAACAAAGATTAAATGATATTGATTTCCAGAATAATTTGGGGAATTATCTTTAAATAGAAAGTTATCTACGTATTGTTTATTTAAAATTGATATAATTTGTGAAAGGTACCGTGATTGTGTTTTAGTTCCTGAATATAGAAAAAGTCTGTGTAAATTTATTGGTAATCACAACAACCTTTTGTGTAGAAACAGGGCGCTGGAATAATATCCCCAGAAAGAAAGATTCTGCTTATTTTGTAATCTTAATTGTATTGAGGAAGCAGATTATTTCCTTTTAGTTTGTCCTGCTTATCAAAGTCTACAGGAAAAGTGTATCTCACCTTACTTCATTGTTTATCCTTCTATTGATAAATTAGTTTTGCTGATGTGTTGTAAAATTTCTACTGTTATGAACAATTTAGGTAAATTTATATTCCTCTCATTTAAGAGATGCCAAGAATTCAAAAATTTTGTGATTGTCTTTAACATTGCTATGAACTCATATCCTCATGTTTATTTACTTGTAAAGTTTTGCATATATTGAACTTCTGTTTGTGAAGAGCAATAAGTTTGTGTATAATTTTTGTACTAAGGGCGGAGGCCTGAAGTTTTTGTTTAATGAATAAATGAAATGAAATGATATTTTCAAACTAACACCTCTCTATTATCAATTACATCAAACTGTTTAAAGCAAAACTATAGATTACTTAAAACTGTTTAAAGCAAAACTATAGTTAACTAGTGACATAATAATCCAAATATATAATGGACCATTAATACAGCAAAATTCCCATTAAAATCAGATAAAAACTGACCATTTTACAGCATTTTCAATTTTGAAGCACTTATTGCGCAATAATTTGTGACATAAGCAGATAAACACCTCTTCCACAGGCTAGTAGTTACCTCGGCTAACAAAATTGGATGATGGTCATGCTTTTGCCTGTGTCTGTGTCTATGTTTGTTTGTCTGTATGTTTATGTTTGTCTCTTTGCCATCAAGATATCTCAACAATTGATGATTGGATTTGAATTAAATTTGTGTGTGTTGTGTTTGCTACTTAAGAAAGAGGTGACTAAAATTTGAGAAATAGAGAAATAGGGGAAGGGCACAAATAGAGGGGTGGAGATGTTTTTTGACGAGATCTATCAAGACTTGTAGTTCAAACTTTCTAATGGAATGTGCTGAACAATTAATTCATGCCCGCAAAGGATTTCCAATAAACCCCTTTTTTGAACGCCAAAGAAAATCAAATTTAGTGGTTGGTATAAAAGAAAATCAAAACAATTGCTTTTGGCATGAATGGAAAAGAGTGTGAATCTTTCCTGAAACGAATTCAACAATGAATGCTTAGCCTGAATAAAACTGAAAACAAGGAAGGTAGATAACGCTGAAGTGTCTTATAATGCAATATGGAAAATACTGATTAAAAGTAAGGAAAATATTTGGAGATAAAACTTAGTGGGTCTAGGATTTCTGAGATAGATTGTATTGGGGATGGTGATGATCTTTAAAAAATTGTAGGCATGTTGGAATTATTAAGAGGGCGGAGGTATGCATTCTACAGAGTGCTAAAATTCTAGTTTATGTTAAAATGCTTTGTTTATCAATCCTCTCTAAAAATATTTCGAAGGTCAACATTGATTCCATTTAAGTATTTCGAAACTTTATTATTCCTCTGCGGCTAAAGGTAATAAAGAATGAAGAAATAAAATGTATAACTGGCTTAAATTGAAGAACACATTTTAAAAAATTACTTAAGGATATTGAGCTGTGTTCATCTGATGACATCACAAATTTGCCTGAAATCTAAAATCTTGAAACTTTGATTAACCATAACTCAAAACCACACAAGAATTTTTAAAATTTAAAGAACATAATACTCATAATTTAATGTTGTTTCCGTATAGAAGAAAGGTTACGTGTTATAGGCCTTTAATATGTCCGTGCACAGTGGCGGATCCATAATCTTTCTTGGGGAAGGTACTATTTGACTTTTTACATTTTACATCTTTTACCACCTAATGATATATGACTATAACTCTCTTATGATGTTTTGAATCAATCTTTAAAATATTTGACAATAAGGAAACACATATTGTGAAATGACACAAGAAAGATGAAAACCTGCACAAATCGGTTCTAAGCCGCTCCACGTCTTATTTTCAGTACAAACTGTTGTTTCGTTTCCGGAAATCAATCCAAAGTCGATGTCGCAGAGGTACGTACACTCACTGCCAAAGCTGTACCCGTCATTACACAAAACGCTTCCGTTCTGTGGTGCCGAAGGTGGTGGGCAGGATATTGCTGTATAAAAAAAACCCAAAAAACTTTAGTGAAAACTAAGCAAGAGCATCGTTAGCAGGGGCTAGGGAGATACCCCCCAAAACGCTATACCGATAAAGATTTAAGGCCGTAACACACCGAAAGCGACGCAGCGAGCGATTTTTGAGATAATCATACAGGAAACAAATATGATAGCATGCTTTGTCTTTTTGCTTACACACGATGAAGTTTACAATTGAGGCTTTCTGATGATACTGGATTTTTTTTATAAATGCTTTTTTTTGTTCAAACTGTGGAGAAATTCGCTTTAGTGGGGCGCGATTTTCTATCGCGACGCGAAATTTGCTTTAATGGGGGTAGAAAGGCCCTTTCAATCAATTTTCAGTTATCATCTGAATAGCCATGCGATGACGATGCTTCTCTGAAAACAAGAGGTCAAAATGTTTCTTTTCCTTTGTTTTATTTATTTTTATATAAAAAATCGCTCGCCGCGTCGCGTTCGGTGTGTGACGGCCTTAACTCTTAGATTATGCCTATGCTTGCAATTCAGATATCATGTTAACGTGGATAACATGGAGATACAAAATGCAATACAATCCAACGTTTGTGATAAGTTGAAATATTGATACAATCACCGAGAGCTGATCAATGACCACCGCGGAAGTGACGTTACTAGTATGTACCGGATTTATTGGTAATAGGTGACGCAAATTTCTATAGACAAGATTCACTCTTTAAAGAAAAACTTTTGCTGTTTAGTAAAAGAGCATGTTCATCCAAAATGATAGAGATCATTGAAATGAACAAAACGGGGAGCAATTAATGTGATTTGATTAAGGAAGTTTATGCATTGTATTAGACCAAGGAGGTACCACTGTACACCTCCCCTGATCAGACATGTGATCTGATTTCATTAAGGAAGTTTGCGCATTGTATTATACCAAGGAGGTACCACTGTACACTTCCCTAATCAGACTAGAGATGATATCACACTATTCATAGATATTGCCTTTTTATTGCATAATTTCATAGAATTTTGTACCTTACACCATATGATACGCTTGCCCCGAGTAAAACAAAGTTTAAAGGAGTGATTCATCATACTTTCATGGAATTTTGTACCTTACACCATGTGATATGCTTGCCCCGAGTAAAACAAAGTTTAAAGGAGTGATTCATCATACTTTCATGGAATTTTGTACCTTACACCATGTGATATGCTTGCCCCGAGTAAAACAAAAATTAAAGGAGTGATTCGTCATACTATAAATACAGTGCACCAAACAAATAGTTCTAGGATGTTCATCAAACTGTTTAAAGAAAATAATTTGTTAATTTAGTCCGTTAGAGTGATTTTCGTCCCAAGATAAATACTTGACCCCGTCAACAATGATCCGATACATACTACGTCATTTCCGTGGCGATAAGTGATTAGCTTGTCGATGTTAAAACGATATTTGGCCTTTAACTGATCTGTTTTAATGTACTACCCTTAGAAAATATGTATGCTAATTATTATAATTTTCAATTTTAAATTCCGAATTTTTCTGCAATTTTTACGGTGAGTAAAAGCTATCTGGCAACAAATTGATGACGTCAGTCATGTCAGCAAGGAATGCTCGTGAAAAGTATGACATCATTACGATTTCTCTTGAGATGAGTTCGTTCCTTTAACGAAATAGCCTTTCTATGATTTACCACCTGAAAAAGTTTTAAAATATGTTATTAATCAACAAAATAGTGGCATATAGACAATGACGTGAACAGTTCTAACAAAAGTGAGTGTGTGCAGGGAGTTGTACAACTCCCTGGTGTGTGTGATGTCACTCTTGAAAAGTTACCTGTAGACATGTCCTTTTAATAGTGTTCTATTTTTTAACTTCGTACTAAGAAAAAAATATTAATATAGCAACATATAGATAGAAATTTGATATCACTTTATCAAATCTTCATGCGCCTCTTCTCTACTTAGGAATCGGGTATGGAGGGGTTTATTGGTAGCAGCCACGTGTGAAGGGTTACTTGGGGAAGGATACGCAGGTGCGTTATGGGTAGGGATGGGTAGGGATGATTCAGGGGGTTTCTTTTTCATAAGCATCCCTCTCTAGCTGTCTATGCCTCTTGCTATGATTTCTTGCATATTTATTTGTGGTAGAGACTCTTTGCTTACAAGTTTAGAAGTTATTCTAAGCTTTTTCTAGAGTCTCTTCAATCTTCGCATGTGATTTAGATATAAGTTTATTTTATTTTCTGAAATGTAAACAAATTTTAATTTTCTATCAATCTTTGAAAAATGCATTAAATGTGAATGGAATTAGTTGTAAATAAAGCGAAGAAAGCGACGATTAACTGATTAAGCTTAAAACTGAATACATATAGTCTATCCTCTCTAAATAAATTAACAGTCAAAACACAAATTATGAAGTAAATTTCATGTTTTGTTTCTTTACAACACCGCTTCTTCTAAAGATTATACTATACGTCAAGAATTCACGTGAATTCCAGCGCTTTTGTGCTACCAAGAAAACCTACCTGAACACGTTGATAAACTCCCGGTCCATGTCTGATTAACCTCACATGTCAAACTTGAACTACTGTCAGACGCTTCAAATCCAGTGTTGCAGACTGTTTTACATTCACTACCCACTTTGATATCATCTGAGCAATCGATATCACCATTTTCTATTTCCTGAGGAGTAGGGCACTGCAATGCTGTTAATGAGAGCGGGTGATTTTGCTTGATCTGTTTACTCTTGCTTATGGTTGTATGGATAATAAGATTATAAGTAAGCATGCAGCGGCGTAGCTAGGGTAAAATGTAAAATAAGTGTGTGTGCGTGGGGGGAGGGGGGGGGGGTGGGGGAAGTGGCTTAGATATATCTTACATGGGACAAAATCGTTCAAAAATCAGAATACAAGCTACCCCTTCCCCCCCCTCCTCCACACCCCCTGTCACCGGAAATCTTAAGGGGAAATACGGTAGTTTTTAGGAAAAACTTTGGGAGTTTTGTGGAAAATGTCGGTTATTTGAGGAAAATTTTTGGGCATGTTGAGGAATACTTCAGAAATTTTTAGGAAAAAGTCGGATATTTTGAGGGAATACTTTGGTAATTTTGAGGAAAACTTCGGGTTTTTTGAGGAAATGTTTAGGAAATTTGCTAACACTAAATAAGCCGAGCTTAAAAAATCGTTTTTTGGAAATTTTGGTGATCCTACTCCCCAACTGCCCAAGATGGCAATGGTATACAACTGAACACTAAGACCGATCGCTTTCATCAGGATTACCACAACAATCCAACATACTGAGTATTATGCAATATTATCTACTGTGCAAATTTTCTGATTTTTGGATATTTCGGTCAGAGGGAAATTTCCCCTGCTTTCACTTCCTCTCCCCTTAGCTACGCCATTGTGTGTAACCCTAAAGAAGGGGGTCAATGTTCCATACATTTTAGAAGTCATTCACAGCAAATGCATTTAAAGAGAAGGGTTAACATTACCATGTACCTTTTTCATGGCATTACTTAGGCAAACTATAAGCAATAATAAACAGTTTAAAAAAAAGGGTGCTAAGGGACTGGACAATTTTTGAAAGTGAAGGCTGCTTCTGGTGTCACTGAATGAACTTGATTCAAAGAACTACGTGTTTGTAATAAATGGCCTTCACCTAATTCAATCACATGCATTATCTCGTTCCTCCATGTCTTTCCAAAACACCTTGCTCCTCATTTTTTGAAAAAAATTGAAGAACATTTTTTTTTTAGAGAAGCACCCCCCTCCCTCACTCCGTGGCCACGCCACTGTATGTACGAGTACATGACTTTACTATGTCAATTAAAGGGTTCAAATATGGACAAATGTTTTCTATAGCTTGTACAGGCAACATACGAACATTACTAAGTAAAATGCTGTTGGGTGGCGAAGCTGCACTACGATGTATTCTCCATCATGTGGCACAAGAATACAATATTTAAGGTTTACTACAGGATGTGCTAGTCGGATAGCAAATCTTTCCGACGGCCGAGGGGAGAGGAAGAAGGTTAGGGGGAGGGGGAGGGGGGGGGGGAACAAATCGAGATTTTGTTCATTTACATTTATTATTTCTTTTATCATGACATACGCAAAATGTACATATACAGACGATGGAGAGGTGCACAAGACAGAAAGTGATAGATTGCCCAGCATATAGGGAGGTTTTGAAGTCGAACCTTAACCTGTTACGGTTATGCTTCAAAGCCTCCCTGTCTGGTGCGCAATAAATCACTTCCCGCTCAAGACCGAGGGCAATCTGACTCAAGTCCAGTTTTTGTATTGAATTCTACACTTTTAGGCACAAACAACGGAAAGCACCATTGATTTGTCTTCATTAAGGACCCAAGGTATTTGCCACGACCTTACGGCGGGAAGTGGATGAACACCAGGTCATCACCCTGCTCTTTTTGAGAAGTGTTCAGAGAACCAGGCAGGGGGTGAAGTCCTACCATCGGAGCCGCAAATTTATATCCCCTCCGGAGGACGGTGAGCGCCACCCAACCATTGGTCACTTCTTTGAAAGGTCGTTCGGGGAGAAGGTATGATGCAGAAGACAAACCTCAGTGCTTGATGTCAGCGAATCGTTCTGCATATCCATGGAAAGATCGCTGATTAAATTGCCGTTGGGCTTAAATTATAATTTAACCTGGGACCTCCACCTACCTCCTAGAATCATACCTGAACTCTGACTTGGAATTGAAGTCCGTGGTACGGAATTGGACTCAAAAAAGCAGGGATTCAGACTCAGATGTTGAGTCAACTCTACTGTTGCATAATTATAGCGTGAGTTTTTTGAAAATGATAGACGTTACTCACGCGAACAAATAGGGGTTTCTCCACTCCAAGTTTTGTTACCTAGGCATCTTGCGCTTTTATCTTTCGTCAGTAATTCAAAGCCTTCGTCGCATGAAAAACTACAAACTTTGTTGTAGTTTAATCCTCTTGGGCAATCGACTGTACCGTTAGAAAGTTGAATCTCATAGCACAATACCCCTATGGTAAAAAGGGAACGATATAATAACGTGTAAAGGACTTTTATTAGCTGATCGTGATAAAAGGAAACACCCGGGGGCACTTCTATACTAGTAGTGGTAGGTATACAGTATATATGCCGCCCAGAATTTCAAGATTGGACTGCAGCATGAGATCTTTTTGGTAACTGCAGTATGACAGTATATGATTTTGATACCTGCAGCAAAGCTCTTTGCATGCAGTACGAAAATAAGTGATTTTTATACCTGCAGTACCTGCCACATGAAAATATGCAATTTCTTTTAGACCTGCAATATGAGATATTGGACTTTTGATACCTGCATTACAAAAATTCGGGAAAAAGGTAACTGCTCGGGCGGCAATTACCTCACATATGGAAGTGCACCCCCCCCCCTCCTTCCCCGGGGGAAACACATCATGCTTATTTACAACACAGAACTGCTATACCGACAAATTTAAGCAAAATGTATCAAAAAAAGGTTTCATTTTTTGCTTTAGATTTTCAAATTCGCAATAATCAGAATAGTTTATGCCATTTTTTCTTCAAAATTCAGGTTGTGTGCAAGAAAAAGATTGTATATTAACAATGACCCTAGGAAAGTACGCACTAATTTTTGGTCGACGGTGCATCTTCAACTTACTTGTACATCTGGCAAATTGGCCTGACCATTTCTGGTTCGATGTACACGTTCTATTCACGGACCCACTTTTAAGTTCAAAGCTGTACTTGCAAATTGAGGTGCCTACGCTGCCGACGTACAGACCATCGCTGTAAATCACGGTGGTCGAGAAAGTGGTTGCGGTTAAGGCATTACACTGTTTTCCTGGCAATTGAAAGAAAGAAAAAAGTATTTAATTTTTTTTACCGTATGCAAGCAGAAATTCTTATTCATTGATGAATACCTACGAAAGCGATTAGGGCCATTACAAATTATTTTAATTTGTAATTACAAATTGATAGTTTGTAATTACAAATTAATTGTGTGTCAATAATTTATAATTACAAATCATTAATTTGTAATTACAAATTATTATGTTTATAATTTGTGCTTACACATTAATTTACAAATTAATTGAATATGATGCTCATTGCAAGCACTAACCACAACAGAGTTGATTTTAAATGGAAACGATCATCAGGTCATGGAAGACGATAGCAACCCCCCTCCCCCCTCCCCTTTTCTCTTCCCCCTTTCTAAAATTGATTTGGGGAAACTTTCTGGCAATGTTAGCTCAAATTAGCAACATAATTCTAAGCAAACGTCACCTAAAAAGGTTATTGCGCCAGTTGGCCTGTTTAGAATGACACACACTTGTTTATCGGTAGCTTAGCCAGCGTTTAAAAAGTAAAGAGACTGCTCCCTGCCCCTCCCAAGAAAAAGTGTTCAAATTTAACCTTCTGTGGGATTTTTTTTAAAACAAAAAATATACTAAACAATAAAAGCTATCCCAAATTTGGATTTTTTTTTGCAAAACGTGCGCGCGCGTGTTTGTTTGTTGTGTGTGTGTGTGTGGGGGGGGGGTGGGGAGGGGGTGACCTTTATCACCCGTGGGTACTCCGCTGTTGTTAATGTACTTTATTGAAAATCATAATGCTTGTTTTTTTTCTTCATTTCTTTAGATTGAGAATGAGTGAGGTAGCTACCAGGGGGCAGGGGGAAATTCCCCCACTTGGCGTAAATGACAATTTTTTGCCCTTTTGGAGTATTAACTATCTTATCATTATGCTCATCAAATTTTGTCTACTTTTTGCATAATTCTGAGGCACAACCCTTCTGGCAGTGGCATATTCAAGTTTCCCCCTGGCGAAATTCTGTATGTAAAATGTAATACCAGTATACAATATGCAATGCCTATTACGGAAATAAACTGTAAAAAATCAATATCCGTACAAATCTTTTCCGATAATTACGTTCCACCCCCCCCCCACCCTCTCCCCCTCTCCTCCTTTCCAACACCTGGCACCAAAAGCTGAATACGCCACTGCATCTTGGTCTACTCTAACGGGCGTTGTGCGCCCTTTGTTGGTCATTTTGTGCCCTTTTGGATATTTATCGGCAAAGGATGTATAGAAAGCATGAGTAGGGGAAAACTTCCTCCAGGAAGGATTTCACCTTCCCGGCTGCATGCTTTCTTCTCGGTTGGGAGGCAAAATTGGGAAATTATTTACATAAAATTGAAAATATTAAGCAATATTTGGTAAAATTATGGGAAATTTTGGTAAAATTACTCGAAATTTTGGTAAAATTATCGGAAAGTTTTGTAAAATCTGTCAACGTTTCCCGAGAGTGGATAGAAACTAAGCAAAAAAATTCGAAAAGGAAGGATATATCCCCAAAATTGAAGAAAATTGCCAGAAACGATAATAATTAAAGACAATTTTTACAAAATCGAAGAACATTGCCTGAAATAATGAAAATTGCCCGAGAATAACAAAAATTATCGAAAAATCAAAGAATATAAAAAAAAATCGCGAAAATCGAAAAGAAGTTCCCGAAAATAAAGCCAAGTGCAGCAACTTTTGTTGGAAACTTAAGTCAGCAGTGCCATTTTCCGCTTGTAACCCGGAGTTTTGTTGGAAGCTCTTCCTCCTCCCCCTCCCAGAGGTGAATCTTTCTACGCCCCTGACTGTACCGTACTACTCTGTTGGCATATCACATCACTTGATATTTATTGTATCAATTAAAACAAAAATAATCAGTAATTACCAGATTACCTCCGCCAACGAAGTTGGACAGAGGGTTATGTTTTCGCCTTTGTTTGTCTGTTTGTTTGTCATCAATATCTCAAGAACTGATGATTGGATTTGTAATAAATTTGGTGTGTGGTTTTTTACTGCTTCAGAAAGAAGTGTCTAAAATTTGTTCGAGATATATTGAGGACCGGCGTAAATGGAGGGGTGGGGACACTTTAAGATGAGTTTGTTTGTCATTAGAATACCTCAAGAACTGAAAATTGGATTTGGATTAAATTTGAAGTGTGGTTTTAATATTGCTTAAGGAACAATCGTTTTAATTTGGAACGTATTGATACAAGGGAAGGACATAATTTGAGATGTTGGGATGTTTAGAGTAATGGGCTGTCAAAACACGTTGAAACTTACCAATGGAATGTGAATTATGTGATGAACAATGAATTCACGCCATGAAAAGAATCCAACAATCAATTTTCTGGACCCATTGAAAATTAAATCAAGTGGCCTCTATTATCAATGTAATAAGAACAATTTGTTTCAGCCATGCATGAATGGAAAATGATGGAATTTGAATCCTTACTGAATGAAACTCAACCAATGAATGCTTATCCTGAATGAAACTGAAAACAATGATATGGCCTTGAAAGAAATCAGTCAAGAGATAATCTTCAAGTGTTCAGAATGCAAATGTTCCTTACTGATCAAAACTTGGAGATAAATCTTGGTGGGCCTAGGATTTTGCGGTAGATTATAGTGGGTATGGGGATCGAATAAACTCTAAAACTATTCTAGGCATGTTGAAATTGCAACGGGGCGCAGGTGTGCGGTCTACAGAGTGCTGCTATTCTAGTTTAGTTTTATCATTACAACATTGGATAATAGTTAACCGTATATATACGCCTATTCATTTTTACAGTGTATTCCACGAATGTGTCCCATGACCCACATTGAATACGCCAATGGGGAGCAAGTAAACCCCTTGCTCCTATGGCGAGCCGCCCATGCCTGACCCTGAGCCATCATACAAAACTTCCTTGGTGAATCATCGAACCCACAGTCCTTTTCCGTTCGTGTTCCAGGCATGGTGGCTACGAAGTCTTCATCCCAAACTTCCTTAACTCTATATGAAATAGTACACCAGACCTATTTTCAGAGCACGACAATAAGAATGCTTACTTTCACAGACTGGCGCTGTGGCATTCCACTGCAGGTCATCCTGACAGACTGTTGTCGCCTCTCCCGCTAGTTTATGATCTTCATTACAGGTGTAGGTGCACTCACTACCGACATCCCACCCTGCAGTGCACGTTACGGGTGCATCCTCACCATCTAGTACGTTCTCGAGTGGCTGACATCCTGAAAGAGAAAATGAGATATGCATGAGTCCGAAAGTGGTATTTAAACTAAACATGGGGAACAAAGACACCTACATCTTCATTCGATTACTCCACGTCGGCACCAGGCCCATGCCTTTTATAAGCACTTCAGAAGGGAGAAATAGTCTATATACCCTTGTTGTTATATATGTTTTCGTTTGATTATACGCAAGTGGGGCAGAATTGGGTTTAAATATTGGTATAGGTGTAGGGATTGACCCCCAGCCCTTTTTCTTTCTTTCTAAAAAGTCTGGAATCCATTCCTGTATTAGATTCATTGCAACTTCCCATTGAAGTACTATTTTGACCTTGTTTTAGATTATTAATTCACGACACAATCGTAATTGTTTCTTCTTGAGAAACATGTGCATTTTTTTTGCAAGGGAAGTATATAGAGTACCCACTATTATCTACCTCATAAATCCTAGGCCCACCAAGATTTATCTCCAAGTTTTGATCAGTAAGGATCATTTGCATTCTGAACACTTAAAGATTATCTTTTGACTGATTTCTTCCAAGGCCATATTATTGTTTTTCAGTTTCAGGGAGGCGGGAGGAATAAGAGTGGGGAGAGGGTGGATGGGGGCGGAGCAGCTTGCTCCCGTGACGGGTTCTCCGGAAAATGGACATCTGTACGAAAAGAATGATTTATCTTTAATTTTGGACAGAACGTCTTCCTGTTTCTCCCAAACTCTTCTGACCAACTAAAAGTCAACTTGGGCCTTTCCAGCAACTGGAATCGCCTTTGTATGCCTTTAGGGGGTACTTTTGGGGAAATATTCCTTGATCATAATGAATGCTGACGCTACCACTGGGCGTATCCACAGGGGCCCGAATCCTCACACACTTTTCCAAAAATAAGGTTGTCGTGATCCCTCAGACACCCCCGCTTCTTGGACGTTGACATCAATAGTCACGATTGTACCACAACACACTTATTGGACGATGGCTACTTTATTAAAGACCACATTAAATTTTGCCTCTCTCCTCAGGTTGGCGACATCATTGACCACGCAGATCAGTGGCAGCACCTGGACTTTGATCATGGGGTGTGAGGGAGGGGGTTGTTTTATGCAAGCAAAGCTTATAAAGCGGACAAAATGTCACTTTACAAAATTTTCTGAAGGCAACTGAAGGCAAAGCGTTCTCGTGGGGAAGGGGAGGAGGGGTGACATTCCATGTCCCGTAGCGCCGCCAATGCCGCCTATAAACACTTTGCCTATCCAACTATGAGTTTCTTGTTTTGCATGTTGTGTGTGAAGATCATAGTGCTGCAGGTAAGAGCCTACAACTTTACAAGAGACAAGGTGGTAAATTATCCAAAACTTTCCCTACCTGTATCACCTTGCACCGACACCGAAAGAACCAACACAAACAATGAACTTAATACTACGAACTTCGATCCATTCATTTCTATCCGCCAAAAACTAAATTCTTTATGTTACTGAGAAATTGTTTTCTCTCCCTTCGTCAAGTTCCATTTTAAGTCACAAAATTTCATTCACTATTGCATAAAGTGGTGAGAAAATATTTTAGTGCTGAAATCTTAGATATATCTTAAAACTGTCATTTGCATTGTCGGTGTACGACCACATTCCTCATGACCAAAACGTGTTATAAGAAGATATTTTCATATTTGTTCTCTTAGAGTAAATTTGCGTAATAGACAGATAGAGGCAATTTGAAAGGGGTGATTCACAGATTCATGCGGAAAATTGGTACTTGAGTCAACAGCAAATAAAAATGTTTGTTGTTCGAAGATGAAATGATGGTCCGATCTGTATTTGCATATAAACCACAATAATTTCCTTGTACTTAGCTACTGTTCGTTCTTTTGTGACAGGAGCTTTTTTTAAGCTTGTGGTGAATCATGTCCAATGATGGGGCGTGAACCAATTGTTTAGAGGAGTAAATCGGCAGTGATAGATCTACAGAGAGAGTGAGGAAGTATTCATCTGGAATCTAGCGCAAGAAAACTTTGAAAGACAAAAATAATAACAATATTTCGCCCATTTATCTTTTTCTTTACGTCAGATATAGGGTCACGAAATTAGGGGCGTTTGATATTGGGCCGGACTCAAAACTCAAGCTTTGCAAGTGTAGAAAAGTCACGAAGAACCGACAAACGACAAGCAAAACAATGATGTTTGCAAACTTTTAAAAGCAATTTGAATGGGATCACCATGAAAATTGTTACTTGAGTTAACATTAAATGAAAATGCTGTTCGTTCCAATACTGAGGGAGATGGTAAAATGATAATGATCTTTTCAAACTTTCGAAAGCAAATCGAAAGGGACGATCCAAGAAAATTGGTACTTGAGTCAACAACAAATAAAAATGTTGTCGAAAAGTGAGAGCGCGGGCGTCTCTTTTCCAAGTCAAGTGAGTTTTTAAATAACGTAGGTCTAATTGTTAATACCCGTGTCTTTGGAAAATTACTTAAAGGAATAGTTCAGGGATCAAGCAAGTCTATATACAACAGAAACAAAATGATGAAGAAAGCATTACAAAATCTTATCCCGTTAACAGGTTAAGGAGATATCTAAGTTTATGTGTATAGAAACGACTGAAATCAGACAAACTTGTGATGTCATAGCCTCAGATTACTCAGTATTTATGTATTCTATCATATTTTGTCCTGCGAATTTGTTGCTTAAAAATAATGGGATATGTCAAAAAAGTACTATTAGTAAAAGTGAATCTAGAAAGGGTATTTACAATGTACCACCTAAACAAAATTCGAGGGAAAATAATTTAAATAGTTTGTTTGTTTGATGAGGGTTTAATGGCAACACGACGAGGGTCAAATTGTACCTGAGAGGTTAGATCATTCTAGAGGTAGGAAGAAAAGAAAACAGGGGAGAGTGAGAGAAATACGAGAACTAAAAGTCAGAAACCTGGGATCGATAGAGGAGGTGCATGGGTGAAAAAACAAAGTAGAGAGAGGGGGGTGGAAGAGGAGGACTAAATATGGTTGTAGAGGGAAGCATGATGAAGGAAGGAGATAATTTTATCCGGAGGTTTTCTGGAAGAAGTCGGCAATTGAGTTGTGGGTAGTGAGGGAAGGTTGTACAGGGAGCAAGTAAGGAAAACGTGATGGACTGTGAGGGTGCAATGGCAAGTGTTGCAGAGGGGTTGGGGGAGCCAATAAGGAAGTGGGAGTGAGTGAGGTGGGTGTGACCTATTCTAAGACGGGAAATATAAACGTTGTCGACACGAGAGTAGTGGATGGTGGGTTTGATCGGAATGGTGCGCTGGATGACGTGGAGTTTGTTAACCATTTGGGAGTCCTATGAGGTTTGCCAGCGGTCACAACAATAGTGAAAAATCAAATCAACTTTCTTTGAAATAGGCCTACATTAACGAATGTTAAGAATGTGAGGATGAAGAGCTAACTCTCCACAGTAGACTTACTACTTCATTCATTTTTAGGTAAGCTTTAAACAGTTAAACTTGAATATCTCCTTAACACAATAAGATTTCTGAATGCTTTCTTCTCGATTTCGTTTCTTTTGAAGTCCCATTTCATATAAGATGGACATGCTTGACCACTGATGTAATCCTTTAAGTATTCACATAAGAAATATTTATGATTGATTTGAACATTCGATCGTTTCAAAGGTGCTCAGTACCATTACGTATGTGCACAAAATGTATTCGAATATGCTTAAGACTAGAGAAAAAATACGCCCTTACCATTCGGCCGCGAGTTCCTTTCACTATAGGCCTACATTTAAAAACTGTTGGATTCGACAAATTATTTGCTTAGGGTGGAGTGGATGAAGCCTTGTTAGGGGCGGGGGCTTAAATTGGGGCCGCTTTTAACATCAACATGGAGCGGAAAAAAACTTTCAGGAGTGATACGCTCCCATGCATGGCAAAATAAAATGACAAATATGGGCAAACTTAGTGATGAAAATCCGACTCGAGCAGGGCCATAATTCCAAGATTCCAAAGGGGCAGGGGCAGTTGTCTCACATTTCAAGCAGAATAAAAAAAAACCCTATTTTTGAGAACAAAAATTGTCTCACGCTTTGTGCAAGAAAGGTACGTCATTATGTCACACAGCTTCTCCCCCCCCCTACCCCCTCCCTACCAAAATTAAATAAATAATACTGCCCTGTCTAATTTTTGCAGGGTTGGGATATATCCCTTTTGGCCTGGCAATAATCTGCTACTGCATGACCCCTAATGCTTTCATTGGTATGGTATAAAGTTAAGCAATGTGAGCATCTCAAGGGGTAAGCTGCAGTGGCCCGGCGACGGCTGAGGCGGTACAAACTAGACAATCTCTGCTTATTGTGAACTAGGGGATCTCTTCATTTGGTTTACAACATGTTGGAGCATTACCATCAAACAGCCAAAACCGCTTTAATAAACAGGTGTAAGGCACTGCTTGCAGACTCACTAGAGATCGAACCCAGGATGCTATATACAGTGGCGTACTACAAGAGCGGGAGGGGGGGGAATTTCCCCACTTATCCCCAGAAAATGGCAAGTTGAAGCTTTACCGCATGGAGATCTCTTCATTACGTAATTTGCATATTCATTACCTAAATTTTGAAATATTAAAGCCCCGAAGTAGATGTTAAAAGCAGCATTTGCATGAAAATTCAGTCAAGGATCGGCCTCCAATCCCCACTAAAGTGCTATGGTCACCGATGAAAATTATCGGTGACCAATGTCACCAATCAGAAATAGAAGGCAACGCCTTCAAGTTGATAGGTTCACATATTTGCATGTTCCTGTTCTGTTACATAACACAAAAAGGAAAAGTATAGGAGAGAAGAAAATTCTCAATCTTTGAAATTTATTTTCAAACCATATTTTTACGGTAAATGGCGTATCAAATTATTGTTCAAAAATAGATTAAAATGGAGGAACTACATACATCACATTAAAAATATTAACTCATCATAAATATATAAATAAATATATCTTATTCACACTAAATATCTCAAATCTGCAGTATAACAGACTGATCAACCTTTTCTTTTCTTGAATGAAATTGTTTGAAGTGATTGAAAATGATTGTCTTCACATTGACAGCAATTACAGTGCCAGAGGATTAAATGATTAGTTTCAATTGAAATGAAACACAAACAGTGCAATTCAAGAGACAGTAGAAACAGTGTAAATGCATAGCAGATTGAAGGAGAACGTGTAGGTTGCAGTGAAGGAGTAAAACAGAGAAGAGATACGGACAAAATGGCAGAGATTCAGAAGGTCTGTGACAAAGTAAAAAGATGGGTTGGTGAAGTTTAATGTCCCCATTGGTCAAAATGTACCAGAGAGGTTAAGTTAGATCAGCAGAGGAACAAAGAGTGAGAGTAGGTAGTAAGACGGGTAGGATCTTAGAAGGATGTGAGGGGGGTTCAGACAGTGTTGTAGTATTTAATGTCGTGCAGGATAGATAGGATTTTGGGGGGTGGGTTTTTGCAGAACTGCTCAGTAATGGAACCGAAGGGGTTGAGAGAGGTCTTGGGGGAGGGGTCAGTCTATGAGGTGGGATTGAGATGGACATGTGCTGAGGATAGATGATCATTATGCTATGTTGTGGCATTTGATGAAGATAGGGTTAGGTTAAAGGTGCACAGCGATGAAGTTAGGGTAAGGCCAAAGGTACACAGCGATGAAGTTAGGGTTAGGCTAAAGGTGCACAGCGATGAAATTAGGGTTAGGCTAAAGGTACACAGCGATGAAGATAGGGTTAGACTAAAGGTACACAGCAATGAAGTTAGGGTTAGGTTAAAGGTACACAGCGATAGAGTTAGGGTTAGGCTAAAGGTACACAGCGATGAAGTTAGGGTTAAGCTAAAGGTACACAGCGATGAAGTTAGGCTTAGGCTAAAGGTACACAGCGATGAAGTTAGGGTTAGGCTAAAGGTACACAGCGATGAAGATAGGGTTAGGCTAAAGGTACACAGCAAAGAAGTTGGGGTCAGGTTAAAATCGGAGATCAAAGACTAAGCTGAGGAGATTGGTGAAAAGAGAGAAAAACAAAGCAGAATAGAGATCCATAGCTGAGATAAGGAGAAGGGTGGAAAATAGGGAAAGATAGAGGAATGATGTCAGTGCCTTTTAAGCCTCCTGGCCCTGAGAGAATCAATGTTAAGGTAAGCTCTTCAAAACAAATTGTCTACATTCATACAGCATTTTCAATCTCAGGAATAAAATTTGTTTTCTCTCAAAAATCACCTTAAGTATCTTCAACATTGAAAGTCTAGAGTTGTAAAATTCAAAGATAAATGTAGCAAAATCTGGGAGCTGGAACCCTATAAAGGTCTTTAAACATAAGGAATTCTTGATTCTTAAAGTATGGAATCCTCCAGACTGCAGGTGACCAATATCTGCTAAGTCAGCAATTTAGATTAGGCCACGCCTCTTTCTATGAGCAGCAAATGGATGAGATATAAGCCAATGACCAAAATTAAAAAAGGACATGAATTGTTAATAATTGCACATATGAAATTTCATGAAGACCACATCTCTTAAAATCAGAAACTCTTTTACTAATTACCAAATAATTAACACACTCATTGAAGATAGTATTCAAAGTGTTATTATCCATAGTGTTCTCATTCATCGTGGTCCTATATGCCAATGTAATAATAAAAGTACTGAAAAATAAAAAAACTGCGTAGGAAAATGTAGAAAATAAGAACTTGGCGAAAACCCCAAAAAGAGGTTTAAAATTTATCAAGATGTTAGAAAAACCATGAAGGCAACATGCTGTTGAAACTTATGAAAGATTAAAATGAGTATGAGGAGCTTTGGCTCTCTCATGAATATTCATCAATAGTTGAACAAATATCTGGGACACACCTACAACTTAATGCCCTTATTGTATAAAAACAACTGTATAAGAACAATTGTTTTTGTATTGAAATATTGTGCATAGTACATGTGCAGGATAAAACTATTTCCCCAACAAGGAATCCACCTCTAAAGTCGAATTTGTACCAAATGTTTAAAGGAGACATAAAGTTTAATACAATCATTATTTCATATGATAGCAGATTAAAATCTTAACCAACTACCAAAAACAGTAAGTCAAATTCGCATTCCTATCTCAATTTATTCAAGTTTGAAGTTGACACATGGAAGCTGCCATTTTGTTCAATTCTGTATTGAAATCTTGTGCAAGATAAAACTATGCCCCCAAAAGGGACAATAATTATAATGTATTTCTTTATGAATTGTATTAAAGTTTTTATTCCGAACTGATGTGACAAAAAGTTTTAACAGCATGTTTGAATAAGTTCACCTATACACAAAATGTCCTTGACCTGTACAAAAGGAAAACAATTTGTCATTAGCCAAACAACCTGAGATAGATTCTAAAGAAATACAAAGCATTCCTGTTGGGTTGATGACATCATTTTCTGCATGTTTTAAATTCAAAATGGCAGCTTCCATAGTAGTAGTATTAAACTTTGTGATAACTATACAAATTGTGTTAGATTGCTTCAGGAAGTATGGAAATTGGTCAGAAAAAGTCATATGAAATAAGGATTATGTCAGACTGTGTGTCCCATTTAAAACCTCAGGATTTAGCACTCTTAAAATATTGGGTAATAATAAATTCAGAATTTAATTCTGTTGATGAGAATTACTTCCTCAAACAAGTGATATAAACTTTAAACCATGAATGGGAAAATAAAATGTAAATATACCAATGGTAATGACTTCATCACAAAATAAGAAATTCTACAAGATTGAACAGCATATACAGTCTACTACTGATCAAGAATGTAGCTATCAAGGTTTAACCTTCATTTAAGAGATAGCAAGGGAGGAGACCTCCTCAACATTTTAAACTAACATTTCTATAAAAACATCACCATAATACTCAGCCATTGTTATCAGTCAGTAACACAGATGCTGTCTTTATTGCTTCAAATTTTCCTTTGCTTTTCAGGAAATTTCTTAAATTTTGGGGAAACTTTACACAATTTTACCTACTTTTCCTTCAATTTTATCCAATACTTTTCTTCTTCAATTTTGCCTACATTTCCTTTAATTTGACAATTTTATCATAATAAGGCATGAGACCCGGAAGATGAAATGATCTTGAGAACTGGCAGTTGCTAAATATGTTAAATGCATCTAAACATTATTTATAACTAAATAACATTTTACAATTTTGATTTACTTCAAACGATTGAGAATATCATTTGCGTTCATTCAGTGAAGGTTGTATACAGACGAATGGGATAATAGTAAACCCTGATTTCAACATAAATGTCTTCCAACTTATATAATAATGATTGGGGATCACTTACAATTCAAGTGATCATGAAAGAATGATCAAGTGATCAAGCATGATCATTTTGTATGACTGAGGACAAATTGAGCATAGAGTACTAAATTCAACTTCCTGGAATTAGAGCAAAGTTTAGTTTTCATTAGGAGATATTTAATGGATTAGTTCAGGAGTTTAGCAGGTCTATCAAAAGAAACAAAATAGTGAAGAAAGCATTCAAAAATCGTATTCCAATAAGGAGATATTTAAGTTTAAAGTTTGGCATTATTTGTGAAGAAACGACTGAAATCAGACTAGTTGTGATGTCATAACCTCAGATTCTTTAAATTCTTAATGTATTCTATCATATTTTTTTCCTTTAATTTTGTGGCTTAAAAACCATTGGATATCTCAGGAAAGTAGTCAAACAGAATCTTGTGAGGGTAATTTTAATTTATCATCTCAAGAGAGTTTGAAATAATTGAAATAGGAAAAAAGGTAAATATATTTTCTTTAAAATACATTAACAATTGTTAAGAATGTGAGGATATGGGTGCCAACTTTTCATAGTAGACTTACTACACCAGTCATTTCTACAAAGATAAAATGAGAGTTTTAAACTTGGATATTTCCTTAACGGAATAAGATTTTTGAACAATTTCTTCAAGATTTTGCTTCTTTTAAAGTCCTCTTTTATATAAGATGGACTTCCTTGACCACTGAACTTATCCTTTAAGTATAATTCTATTAATAGATTTGTGAAGAAACAAATGGCAAGAGACTAATTGTTACTTGTACTCCTCAAGAGCTATCTAACTGAGTATGTACAAGAGGTCACATGCACTTGAGGGTGGGTTCTGAAGCTAATTTTCCTATTATCCCCACTGTGCAAAAACTATGCTTACTGTCAATGTAGAAGGCAGTCAGACACTTTCAATAACAAAAACAAGCTAGCAAAACCACGAGTGAATGATTTTCATTTTAGTAATGTTCATTTTTGAAATTAAAGATGCCAACAAGTGGAGGCAAACCAAGCGCATATTTTGTTGTGTGTTTGTTGGTTGCTTACTGTTCCTGTAAAGGCGATTTGATGATTTCCTGCCCTGTGCATCAATGATATCAGTGCATCTACTCTATTCAGTGCTAAAAGACTCTTGCCATTTGTTTCTTCACAAATCTATTAATAGATTTATACTTAAAGGATAAGTTCAGAGATCAAGGAAGTCCATCTTATATAAAAAAGGACTTTGAAAGAAGTCAAACAGCGACTAAAAATTGTAAGCAGAGTGAGAAGTGACATCAATCTGGGAGAACACATGTAGAATATTTGCTGAAGCGAACAAGATATCAGAGAAGCTTCTTCACACTTTTGTCCTGTATCCATAGAATTGGAGTATCAGAGAATGCCTGGCCTGATGTTAAACATTTGAAACAAGCTTTTAATGCCACAATATATCACAACCACAAGAAAAAATGATAAATTTGCAAAGTTTGAAACATTATTTACATGCTGTGCGATTTAATGATTCCAACAAATATCAAATCAAAATAGTTATTTTTTCTCTACCGCATGCTGTAGGATGGACCAATTTTGCTGATTTTTATGGATAAAGGTTAGAAAATCGTCCCAAAATTCATTTTTTTGTGTTAGGACTATGTGCGATTTTCCCGATGAATTAACATTACCTAGAATACAAAAAGATAAATACTATATTTGGACCCCAAAAAATCAAAGTGACTGTATTTTAAATAAATTATATTTCCTTATCATTGAAGTCAATTGGGGAAAATCGTGATTTTGGTGACTTTTAGAAATACATGTAGGCTTAACATTCTGTTTACTCTAATTCTATGCCTGCATCATACAAGATGGCAGGTCTGACCATTATATCAATCCTTTAAATCATCATGAATATTATTAAATTATTGCATATTGAAGTACTTTCGTTTCATACATAGATGATAATGACTAACTACACTTCTTACACCTCAGATTAGTCCTCATTAAGAGTTCGTGGCACGATTTTCTGTGAGAATCTTTCTGAATGTAAGGTGGATAACGCCATCTCGATCATGGTATTCTCTAGGCACTTGATGCTGCAAATAATATATAAAACAAGAAGATGATGTAAGGCATGTGACAAATGGAATAAAAGAAAAGTTGAATGAGCTTTCATGCACCTCTCACCTTAATATATTGTAAATTTCTGCAAATTTCTTCAATTTTGGGGAAATTTTCAGCAATTTGGGGAAATTTCCAGCAATTTGGGGGAAATTTCCTGCAATTTGGGGGAAATTTCCTGCAATTTGGGAGAAATTTCCTGCAATTTTGGGAAAATTTCCTGCAATTTGGGAAAAATTTCCTGCAATTTGGGGGAAATTTCCTGCAATTTTGGGAAAATTTCCTGCAATTAGAGGGAAATTTCTTCAATTTTGGGGAAAATTCTTCCATTTTGAGAAATTTTAAAACCAATTTTGTAATTTAGCTATTAGCTGAATGAGAAACACAATTTTTCTTAAAGTTTGAATTGAGGTATTTTCCAATTACAGTCCAATGCAACAACTGAAATCAACAATATACTTTTCATAAATTCTTAAAAGTTCATAAATGTTTTTTCCCCTTCATATTTTACTTAGAAAACTCCCAGAAAATATGATGCAAAACTAATTGAAAGAAGTATAATTGGACATATAAAAATACAGAAATAGTAAAGATGTTGTTTTTCTCTCATACTTATTTGGTTGATCAGGGAGGAGTAAAATAAACCCAAATACAACACTGTTTATGACTTACCAGCCAATCAAGCTGAGTCGCTTTCTCCATAATCACCAAGCTCCCATTGGTCAAAGGAAACTTCAATTTCTTTCCAAATGGTAAGCGTGCAGTAGCGCATTCCTTTGAAAGAAATTATAGGTTACAATAATAGGAATTAACAAGAATGGTAAAACTATCAAGGTTTGCATACAGAAGCTGAAGCTGTGAATTCCCATCGTACATTCCCTATACCTTCCCCACTCTCAATCCCAAATCAAAAGTATGAAAAATGCTTTTGAAGTGAAATCAGTTTTAAAGGGATATTCTGCAAATTTTCATTTTTTATATATGATAGAGGATTACTACAGAAACAAAATGGTGAAAAGATCTCTTGATATTTTATTCTGTTTAAGAGTTATTGCATTTCAAAAATTTCTCCAGTGTGTTAAAAAGTGACCTTGCTGTGTGATATCATATTTGCATATCAAGACATCTTTTATGTTATTAAATCCATCCAAGCCATTAGGCTCGTAGGGCTGATGCTTATCCCCATTCAATGGTGCAAGCGGAGAAGAACACATGACTCCCCCAAGGATGGGACTACAGACCATCACAGCCTAACTCCCCAGCAGTGCCAGTACTCATCTTACAGCTAAGTGGACTGGAGCGAGTAAAGTGCAAAAGAAAACATTGCAGTGCTCCGACGGGAATCGAACCTGGTACCTTTTGCATACAAATATTTATTGCTCTTTATTAGATTATTGGAAAGATTTTTTGTTTAATTATTGAGATGGGATATAACATACACTTTACAAGAAGATGCTTAAACCAACTGCTAAGGTTATTTACACTATAAATAAATAAAAGAAAAATAAATTTGTACTTTATAGAAATACATAAGGAATTTCCTTGGCTCTGTAGGTATCATGACATCACACTGTATACTACACGTCACTTTTCAACACACTGGTGAAATCTTTGAAATGTATCAACTCCTAAACGCAATAAGATATCAACATGGTTTTTTCACTAATTTGCTTTTTTCAGTCCCATATAAATGAGATGGGATAGTACATGCACTTTGCAAGAACCATTGGGCCCATCTGCTTATGAACCTTACACTCTAAATAAAATATAAATACACTTTTGATCTTATAGAAATACATAAGAAGTTGATTTGGCATCATCATATAAATGAAAATGAAAATTCCTTGGAATATTCCATTAAGGCAGATTTTCTCTGAAAGACATTCAATCGTAAACATGAATGGCACAAAGCACGACTTACGATTGTTGATCTTTTGGTCATCATCTGAAACCACCTCGTGTCACCAAGCGATACCGATGCAATCTGAGGGTACCTATCCACACAATATTCATCATCGCTATGCCAGGTTATACAGTCCTTACCGTTGCGGTAATAATTACACAGAACAGAATTGAAAGTAGTCTGCGTGTATTGCTCTACTTTGTCCTTCAAGGCCAGTATTTGTTCATCCCACTGCGGAAGAAATATTTCTTAAGATTGATCACTTCAGAATAATATCTTTTCATCTTAACAGTACACTAAATCTTTATCATGCTGGGTGTTTGTCAGAAAGAGCAGTCTACTTGTCTGCTGCATGCTAAGGTGTACGTGTTGTCTGAGCATCAAACAACATAACATCTTTTTTGTATGAAACAAAATAAGAAACTTTACAATAAGTGAAGTAATGAGTAAAACCATTCTTTTCACCCTTCTATCACCCACATTTCTGCCACTATTAACAAGTTGCTTCCTTCACAACAAAGCAAAAGCAAATCCACAACATCAAACCACAATTCTAGTCTGTATTTAATTATGTACATAAAAGAATGCCTAAATTGCCTAGCAATCTATTATAAGCATGGTAGTATCAATTAATTAGCAATCTATTATAACCATGGCAGTATCAATTAATTAGCAATCTATTATAACCACAGTGGTATCAATTAATTAGCAATCAATTATAACCATAGTGGTATCAATTAATTAGCAATCTATTATAACCATAGTAGTATCAATTAATTAGCAATCTATTATAACCATGGTAGTATCAATTAATTAGCAATCTATTATAACCATGGTGGTATCAATTAATTAGCAATCAATTATAACCATGGTGGTATCAATTAATTAGCAATCAATTATAACCATAGTAGTATCAATTAATTAGCAATCTATTATAACCATGGTAGTATCAATTAATTAGCAATCTATTATAACCATAGTAGTATCAATTAATTAGCAATCTATTATAACCATAGTGGTATCAATTAATTAGCAATCTATTATAACCATAGTAGTATCAATTAATTAGCAATCTATTATAACCATGGTAGTATCAATTAATTATCAATCTATTATAACCATAGTAGTATCAATTAATTAGCAATCTATTATAACCATAGTAGTATCAATTAATTAGCAATCAATTATAACCATAGTGGTATCAATTAATTAGCAATCTATTATAACCATAGTAGTATCAATTAATTAGCAATCTATTATAACCATGGTAGTATCAATTAATTAGCAATCTATTATAACCATAGTAGTATCAATTAATTAGCAATCTATTATAACCATGGTAGTATCAATTAATTAGCAATCTATTATAACCATAGTAGTATCAATTAATTAGCAATCTATTATAACCATAGTAGTATCAATTAATTAGCAATCAATTATAACCATAGTGGTATCAATTAATTAGCAATCTATTATAACCATAGTAGTATCAATTAATTAGCAATCTATTATAACCATGGTAGTATCAATTAATTAGCAATCTATTATAACCATGGTGGTATCAATTAATTAGCAATCAATTATAACCATAGTGGTATCAATTAATTAGCAATCTATTATAACCATAGTAGTATCAATTAATTAGCAATCTATTATAACCATGGTAGTATCAATTAATTAGCAATCTATTATAACCATAGTAGTATCAATAATTAGCAATCTATTATAACCATGGTAGTATCAATTAATTAGCAATCTATTATAACCATGGTAGTATCAATTAATTAGCAATCTATTATAACCATGGTAGTATCAATTAATTAGCAATCTATTATAACCATGGTGGTATCAATTAATTAGCAATCAATTATAACATAGTAGTATCAATTAATTAGCAATCAATTATAACCATAGTAGTATCAATTAATTAGCAATCTATATAACCATGGTAGTATCAATTAATTAGCAATCTATTATAACCATGGTGGTATCAATTAATTAGCAATCTATTATAACAATAGTAGTATCAATTAATTAGCAATCAATTATAACCATGGTAGTATCAATTAATTAGCAATCTATTATAACCATGGTGGTATCAATTAATTAGCAATCAATTATAACCATAGTGGGCAATCTATTATAACCATAGTAGTATCAATTAATTAGCAATCTATTATAACCATGGTAGTATCAATTAATCAATCAATTATAACAATAGTAGTATCAATTAATTAGCAATCAATTATAACCATAGTAGTATCAATTAATTAGCAATCTATTATAACCATGGTAGTATCAATTAATCAGCAATCAATTATAACAATGGTAGTATCAATTAATTAGCAATCAATTATAACCATGGTGGTATCAATTAATTAGCAATCTATTATAACCATTATAGTATCAATTAATTTCACCAAAAGACAAAAATTTACCATCAGAAAGCTTTGTGAATTTTTAGGCAACAAGATGAAATTTTTTAAACTAAGTTGTGTTGCATGACTGTACGAACTTGGTATTTTCTTACAAAAATCCTTTCTTTTTCAATCAAATATTATAATTCTTTGAAGGGGTGCTGGAATTTCTGACCACAAGTTTTTAGTCAAATCTTAGAAGCAATTACAACCTTTTCTCATTATTTTCAGTGACAAAAATTTAGAAAAAAAAATTCATAATTACATAAAGATTTTAATCTGTACACTCAATCAGTCATCAAAATTTTGCATATAGGAAAATGTCTTTTTGATCAGTCAAAAACTCCTACACTTAAGTTCCTCTTACTCACCTCCAAAGAACGTTCTACCCACAATTCAACTCTTTAATTCTACCTGTCCATAGATACCTAAAGAAATATTTCTTACATGTATGATAGAGGACTGTTAAAAAAACAAATTGGTGTAAAAACTGTTTTGATATTTTATCTGTTTTGTAGGTATTACATTTCATAGATTTTAGAAGTGTGTTGAAAAGTGACCTTGCAGTATCATGTTCATGCCGAAAAGTTTCTCTTTAAGCCTACCTGCCCCTACCTGCCTGAGTTAATCCTGAAAACTCAGGTATGGCAATTATCAGCCTGACTTCCTGTTCAGTGTATTGTGTTTCAACACCAAACAATGATTGTTTATTTGCCATTCCCATGCACACAACAGTCAAGTAGCCAAGGTAATTTGAGTGTATAAGATTACAGAAACCAGTGCTGAGTAATCAGGGCACTTTTGTGATTAAAATCACTCATCCATTCCACGGAACAGTGCTTTTTTAAAAACACTGTTCTGGATCAAATTTCACTGTTCCAACATTTTTAGTCAATAAAAAAGCAAATTCCTTGTTAAAATTGGAATTAATATACACCTTCTTTGTCATAATATGCCGGTAAGAGAAACAAGAAATAAATAATAATCATAGGGCTGCTGCGCACGTGTCGAAATTCTAAAACAAGTAAGGCTGTAACACGTATAGTATGTATGGGGTAAATGCGTAACGGAACTCATGATACTTATGTAAGATGACACATGCAAACACAGTATCAGGTATGTGAGTAAGACATAAAAGATGATGAATATGTAAAATTATCACGACTTTGGCAAACGGCATGAAGGAAGAAGGGGGGGAGGGAGAGGGGGGGGGGGGAATTTGACTATACCATGTACTGGAAAAAATACATTTTCCCAACAAACAAACAAAAAAACTTAAAAAGACATTAGGGAGAAAAATGATTTCATGGGGATGTTTGAACATAAAAATATGCTTTTAACAAAAGTTATGAGCTGTTTTGTATAAATCATGTGTGAGTCAATGGGTAATGTTAACCTCTTCCGTCCGATTATGGAAGTATAGGATTGACACGGTCAATTTGACCACACCACATGGTGGGAACTTATATTTTGTCACAAAGTTTATCTTAGTGAGGTCTTGCATTATATAACAATAGGTTTTGGAATTATCATGCACGCATACCATTGTTTCTAGTTATTTAGTCTACAAATGAAGCACTTTTCAAGCAAGCATTAATATCCCTGATAAATCCCCAGTTAAGTTTAACCCAGGGTTCTGTTATTTCGACAGCTCCATGGTAAACCTGAGAAGGAAACTGCCCAGGGAAACTGTTCCCCAGGTAGTATGTAGAGCTGTGACCATTTAGCGTGTACACACTACACGCTCGCAAATCTTGTAAACGTTTACTAAATACTTCATTGCGAGTAATCGTTTTTCATACATCATAGTGTCTTGCCGTTGAAAATCAATATTCATGATTCAAATCACACACACATTCGGCTGACAAAATTCCAATCAATGACTTTTTACAAACTGTAAACCCGATTAGCATAATCCTGTTTGAATGTGCGAATCACAAATGCGCAGTAATGACCAATGAATGGGGATATTATGCATTTTGATTTCGCCGAAATCTGAGTAATCTAACTTGTAAAATGCACCGCGAGTGTGCAGCAGTAAACAGTGAAACTAACAATAGGCCTAACGTTAGGCCATAAGGCTTTAAATTCCACGCAATCAAGGCCCGTTTTATCGACCAAAAAAAAAATTGAATCGTGACAATCAGTACATTTACATGTAAATATTACCTGATGAGTCAAATAAATTTTGCAAGAAAGAAAAAATATTGCATAATAAATAAAGAGAAAAAGGTTTTAACAGAGCTGAAATTCTGCATGCTTCGCAAAGATGGCGGCCATTTTTCAAGAGGACTCTTATTTCAGAACTTCCTGTTGGTGGTGGCGTAGTTTTTGAAATGTTTTACAGCAAGGTATATCATAGGCCTCGGTATGCAAGCTTTTCACAGAACTTTGAAAGCCGTAGCGAATAGGACAGAAAAGTTACGCAATGTTGAGTTTAAATGACATTGAAAGGAAGTTATCTGTTCTTTCTAAACTGAATTTCCATGCATATTTTCCACAAAAATGATGATTTATACTGTAGAAGTAAACTTTTTACGATTTGGAAAGCAAAACTCAGCGTCTATTTGGGCAATGCAGTCAGTACTTTTGCCATACTGGTTGCGCGATTTTTTTACTTTGCCTCGTAGTTTTGGAGCAATTTTGGTGTATTTCCGAAAATTACGGTACTAAACTCGTGTACACGATACACGCTCGTTTTTTTTGGCGTGTACACGTTTACTAAAACCCCTAAACGTTCACAGCTCTATAGTAGTATGTACAGAAATGCTTTCCACGTGGAACATTTACTGACATACTTTTAGAGCTGTAAATGTTTAGGGATTTTAGTAGACGTGTACACGCCAAAAACGCAAGAGTGTATCGTTTACATGCATTTAGTACCGTGATTTTTGGAAGTACAACAAAATTGCTCCAATTTACGATGCTAAGTAAAGCAATCGCACAACCAGTATGGCAAAAGTACTGACCCTATTGCCCAAATAGACGCTGGAATTTTGCTTTCCAAATCATGAGAAGTGCATTTCTACAGTATAAATCTTCATTTTTATGGAATATGTGCATGGAAATTTGATTAAGAAAGAACAGCAAAGTTCCCTTAAATGTCATTTAATCTTAACATTGCATACTTTTTTGCGGTGCTCGCTAGGACTTTTAGTAGAAATCGTGGATAATGTGATACCTCGGCGCCTCGCCGTAATCAATTTCAAAATTATGCCACCACAGTTTATCAGTCCTCTTATAAAATGGCTGCGATTTTGGCAAAGCATGCAGAATTTCACCTCTGCTGAAACCTTTTTAGTTTGTTTATTTTGCAATAGTTTTTCTTTCTTGCAAAGTATATTTGACTCATCAGGTAATGTTTACATGTAAAAATACTGATTGCCACAATCAAAGAATTTTCTCTGTGTATTTTGTGGTCAATTTTACAGCTTGTAAAATGGGTCTTGACAGAGTGAGATAAAAACCTGTTATCATTAGTTTCAGTGGCCCATCTATGATCGATTGCGCCGGTAATTGTGGGAAAAGAAAAGTTTTTCATTCATTAAAAGTATTTGTTATGAAGAATTTTACTCTTAGAACACGTTTTATATGCAGAAAACATTATATTGCAGGATGTATATATTATATGTTTGAGAAAAAAATGGAAAAACACTGTTCCATGGAACAGTAATATTTGAAAATGCCCTGTTCCTGCTTAAAAAGCACTGTTGTCAGAACAGCGGAAATTTTGACCTCTGATATTTACCACATATACAGTTAATAAGGAAATATAAAATTTTTGTATTTTATTTTTTTTTTTCCCCGAATTCCCGAATTTCCCATAAGTTATAACCACTGGAACCGTACATTTTTTCAAGCTCCATCTATCATATATATGAACATGAAAAATCATAAGAATATTCACTTCAGAAAATGTTGTACTTTTTGTACAACATTTTCAAACATAGTGCCAAAATTCAAAATACAACTGTACAGACATACTTTTATCTACCAGGCGGCTCTTTATATACAAAATGGACAGCTACGGTCACTTCTTTAATTCTTCTTTTTATTCCTTTAACTTATTTTACCAGGTTATGTCTTATATATATATATTATATTACATTTATTTTTTGTATCTATAGATTTATCATTTATATCATAACTATATGTTTTATGTAATTTCATTTTCTTTATTATATGTATGTTATTAAATGTTACTCTTTTTTACAAATGTACATTTGTACTGGAAGCAATAAATTGAATTGAAATTATGTAACAATAGCAGCATGCGTCAATCTCAGAAACATAAAAACAATAATCGTACCTCTTTATTTAAATTCCAGGTCGCTTTGGAGTTGGTGTAAGGCTGCTCTCCAAACCATATTGTAAGACGTGGTTCAAGGTAAGTTATGCCTGCATAGAGAAACAGAAAATACACTGGCAAGCAATAACCAAAATAGTAAATGCGCACAATATATTTTTGTGATAAGAAATATTTGAAAAATTCTTGCTTTGTTTAAATGTTTTCCTTTCAGTGTGATAAAGGATTATACCATGACACAATGCATTGCAGACTGAAAAAGCTTTGCTTTGGCAGCTTTGTCTGACGGGTAGAGGCATGTAGAACGGATAAAATAATTGGCTCATACAAATTTTCAAGTTGCGTCACCACTGGGGAGAGCTGTTTGCTGTGGAACCTAAATTCAAGTTAGATTAATAAGAAATCATCTTGCTCACTGAATCTCTTACCATTTGCTCGCGAGTTTATCTTCTGTTGCCAATTCAACTGTCTTTTGAAAAAATTGTAAAAGTTGAGTGCTTCATCTCCACCAAGGAAGTTTGGATCGTAAGTAATTCTACAAAGAGAAAATTCAGAACATATATTTATTCCTGGTTACAAGCTGCAATCTTTAAAAGAAGATAACTTTTTCTTTTCTCTAAATAAAATGCAAGGTGAACAATAAGTAGCACATGAGGTATAACCAAGTCAAAAACAAGTACAGGCAATAAGACACTATAGGAGATAACCTCATGGACCAAACAATGGTTCACAGCGGCTTAGGGATGGAATGGAGATAATCTTATGCTATGGTGCGGCTTAGGGATGAAATGGAGATAATCTTATGCTATGGTGCGCCTTAGGGATGGAATGGAGATAATCTTATGCTATAGGGATGGAATGGAGATAATCTTATGCTATGGTGCGCCTTAGGGATGGAATGGAGATAATCTTATGCTATGGTGCGCCTTAGGGATGGAATGGAGATAATCTTATGCTATGGTGCGGCTTAGGGATGGAATGGAGATAATCTTATGCTATGGTGCGGCTTAGGGATGAAATGGAGATAATCTTATGCTATG
This sequence comes from Chiridota heheva, assembly GCA_020152595.1. Lineage (NCBI taxonomy): Eukaryota > Metazoa > Echinodermata > Holothuroidea > Apodida > Chiridotidae > Chiridota > Chiridota heheva. The sequence continues at coordinate 642,034 of JAIGNY010003802.1, forward strand.
GTGCGCCTTAGGGATGGAATGGAGATAATCTTATGCTATGGTGCGCCTTAGGGATGGAATGGAGATAATCTTATGCTATGGTGCTGAGAGAAGATGATGATGATGCACCCGGGCCTTGAAAGACTGAGCCCCTTTGTCTTGAATCTCTCCAACAATACACTTTGGGAGACTGTTCCATGCTTGGACTGCAGTGTGGATGAAAGTCCTGCCATTGGAGTTACAAGCTGCAATCTTCAAAGGAAAACACCCTTTTTATATAAAATGCAAGGTCAACAACAGCGCATGAGGTATGACCAGGTCAAACACAAGTATAGGCAACAAGACACTATAAGAGACGTCCTCATTGGACAATCAATGGTTTTTAGCGGCTGTGAAGTTTCATTATGATAGATAACCATCAACTTAGGAAGATGGTCAAAAATCAAGTTGATGTCTTGCTTAGAAGTTATTACGCTTTGAAGATTTAACCAGCAATAACTCGGAGTATAAATTTTCAGTCTATTGCACTCATACCCAAGAGAGTGTTGATAGCTCACTGATCAAAACTTCCTTTCAATGTCAAAATGAATCTTCTTCCCCACCAGTACACACATGATCTGGCCCTATCCTAGCTACCAAACCGGGCTCTTCCCACTAAACCCAATTGCATGATCTGGCCCTATCATAGCTACCAAACCTGGCTCTTCCCATTAAACCCAATGGCATAATCTGGCCCTATTCTAGCTGCCAAACCTGGCTCATCCCATTAAACCCAATTGCATGATCTGGCCCTATTCTAGCTGCCAAACCTGGCTCTTCCCAATAAACCCAATTGCATGATCTGGCCCTATCCTTGCTGCCAAACCTGGCTCTTCCCAATAAACCCAATTGCATGATCTGGCCCTATTCTAGCTGCCAAACCTGGCTCTTCCCATTAAACCCAATTGCATGATCTGGCCCTATTCTAGCTACCAAACCTGGCTCTTCCCATCAAACCCAATTGCATGATCTGGCCCTATCCTAGCTGCAAAACCTGGCTCTTCCCAATAAACCCTATTGCATGATCTGGCCCTATCCTAGCTGCCAAACCTGGCTCTTCCCAATAAACCCAATTGCATGATCTGGCCCTATCCTAGCTGCCAAACCTGGCTCTTCCCAATAAACCCAATTGCATGATGTGGCCCTATTCTAGCTGCCAAACCTGGCTCTTTCAAATAAACCCAATTGCATGATCTGGCCCTATTCTAGCTGCCAAACCTGGCTCTTCCCATAAAACCAAATTGCATAATCTGGCCCTATTCTAGCTGCCAAACCTGGCTCTTCCCAATAAACCCAATTGCATGATCTGGCCCTATCCTAGCTGCCAAACCTGGCTCTTCCCAATAAACCCAATTGCATGATCTGGCCCTATTCTAGCTGCCAAACCTGGCTCTTCCCAATAAACCCTATTGCATGATGTGGCCCTATTTTGACTGCCAAACCTGGCTCTTCCCAAAAAACCCTATTGCATGATCTAGCCTATCCTAGCTGCCAACCCTGGCTCTTTCCAATAAACCCAATTGTTTGTTTACAGAGGACCGATGCTTACAACCGCAGAGTATTCTGTGATAAGTTTCTTAATTGCTTCTAGCAGTCTGAGAGTCATACCTGCAAGGAGCCTCAAATTTTGTAGCAAAATTTGGACGTAATGAGTGTGTTGGAAAGTGGCTAATACAGTAAGATGTGGTACTCGATTTAAGTGGAAAACATCTTAAGGTCATAGTTAAACAATCTTGCATGTGTCAAACAAGTCTGCATTGTTGATCATATTTTGTTACTAACCATAGACCTTTAATACTATGGTTTTAAATAGAAATGATGATTTTACATGTGACTTATTGATTATACAACCAACATATCTATTCAGAATTACTTCAGCGTAAAATACTTAAAGATGTATGGACAACTCACCTTGACTTCCCATTTGGAGTCTCACTTATATTGTAGTACCCTTTTGCACTTTAAAAAGAGAAATACAAACAATGATTTATGGAGAAGGTCGATGAAGTTCAATTTGCATGACAGAGGATATTAAAAGGAACAAGCTTGTGAAGAAAATATTCAAAAATCTTATTGAGATATGGAAATATTCAAGTTTAAACATGTAATAATTTTTTGAAGGAATGACTGGTATTCAAGACTAGGAAGTGACATCGCAGTTGGAGGCAGATTCCTCAGTAGTCTTTTTCAAGTATGTTGTTATTAACAGTCATTGGGTATATTCATATTTTACGTTGCAGAAATGATATTCCCCCCTGAAATTTAAAGGTGACACTCATAGGTGGGATTTGAGGCTGCAAGGGTGGGGAAGGGGAGGGGGAGCATACCCTCATGTTTAAGGTGATTTGTTTTGTGTATTTAAAGGTGATTTTAGATTTTTTGCCCCTTTACTTTTTCCAGTGGGCAAATCAGGTGATGGTGACAATATATTTTGGAATGTCAGATATAAACATTTAACCCCTTATACACAATATCTAAAGAAAAAAAAATTAAAATTAAATTTTACCTGATTTCTGACTCTTTGAGACTGTCATTTTCGTTTGGTCCGGCTTGAAGCTGAGAATCATCATACACAAAACCAGTTTGTACAGTCACTTCCGTACTCTGGTCAACAGTCTGCGGTGACACTGTAACACCCGTCAACCGTTTTGCTGAGTCAGCGCCAAGGACCTGACACTGACCCCTGACTTGTCCAACCGGAGAAACCATGGATGCCCTTCCTCTATTTTTGTCACAAATTGGACCTGAACCCTGTACACGACACAACCGGCGCTTCTCCACATTTGCACTTTTCTATGAATATGTAAAATGTAATGATGATTTGACAAAGACTGAAGAAATTGTCTTATATTTGTAAAGGAATCTCTAAATTTTGACTAGTAGTGCCCTCACATATCCATAGTTCCCAAATCTCTTTAAGAATTTCTGTAGATATAATTTCTGAGATTCTGTAAGCATACAGTTTCTTAGTCCTGCTAGTCTATTCTTGTATCTTCTTTCAAAATATTCAAATATTATTTCCTAAAGGTCTCTGAACTCCTGAAGCATGTCCATCATAATGGCATGAGAGTCAAGCTGCTTTGAGGTAGTAATGGAGCTTCGTCATTTAATCTGCTGCATCGGCTTAGGCAGGGTCACCTTTTGGCCGCAAGGACCCATAATTTTAGCTATAAGGGCACGAATTGCACTGGTAAGTTAAGAATCTATCAATACTTGCTGCTAACTAGGAAATCTCTTTTAATTTTCGTAAATTACCTTCATTTTTAGGAAATCTTATTTTAATACTTTCCCAATTTTACCCTCCAAATGTGTAGAAAGCATGCAAACGGGAAGATAAAATCCTCTGAGAGGGACAGTTTTTCCCTGCCCCCCCCCCCACTTTCTATGCCTCAGCTCTGCAGTTACTGATATATGAATGGCAAGTTAGCTCTTGCTCTTGTGTTCCTCACACTTGCTGCTTTTGGATGTTACAAACCAAATGCCGAACTGCAAGCTCTTTATCTTCTAAATTAAAATCAGACAACTACTGGAGATTCAAATACTAGCTCTAATAATGGATAATTGGCTAAAATACAATTTTGTTCCAACCTTAGAGAAACTTGTTTCTGTGGGATGCAAATATTTATCTGTGACTACAAACCACTGTTGAATCAAATTTTATGTATGTATTACCTAAAATGTCTTATGATGGCATCTCATCTATCACAGCATAAACTAAGAATGTTGCTTCCGCACTGTTTGATTGAACTTTTTTTTAAACTGCCTGCCGCTAGATCTACCTGCAGCACCATGTTCGGCATGTAACAGCCTTATAGAATTCAGCACTATTTCAACCAAGGCAGAAGAAAGTCTACCACAACAGAACTCTTGTAATATATATGTATGTATGTATGTATGTATGTATGTATGTATGTATGTATGTATGTATGTATGTATGCATGTATGTATGTATGCATGTATATGTATATGACAGACGTATGTATGTATGCATGCACGTGCGATATTACGCACATACATACATACATATATATATATATATATATATATATATATATACACATATATATATATATATATATATATATATATATATTTATATATATATGATCGAGGACTCTGAAAGGAACAATTTGGTGTAAAAATCATGTTGATATCTTTTTCCGTTTAGGACTTATTGCATTTCAAAGATTGTACGAGTGTCTTGAAAAGTGACCTCACATTGTACAGTATAATGTTATAAAGGCAAATTTAAGACAATTTTTGTGTATTCTTTGAAAATAAATTGCCTCTTCCTAAATAACTGGAAGTATTTTTGGTTTATCTATAGAGATGGGGTATAACATACACTTTATAAGAATGTGCTTTGCCCATCTGCTTACACTCTAAGTAAAAGAAAAACTTTTTTTTTGTTTAATAGAGATACATAAGAATTGTCTTGGATCTGCCTTTATGACATCACATTTTACTGCGAGGTCACTTTTCAACACACTCGCGCAATCTTTAAAATTCAATAACTCCTAAAATAGAAAAAGATATCAACAAGATTTTACACCAATTTGTTTCTTTAATGGTCATCTATCATACAACATTCACAGGAGTATTCCTTTTCGAAAATAATCATCGTGCTTACCCTCTTGGCAGCTGCTGCCTTGTGATCCTCTCCACTCTCATCGCCTTTCTGCTTGGTCTGAATTTTATCTAATTAATAAAACCAAGATAGTGTAGTGACAGGATCATGAGGATAATATCTGTTGCAAGTAAATCCACACAAAACCATTAAGAGCTACCTATCTAGCTTTCTTAATACATAATGTATGCATTGTATCTTAAAAATCTCCCCTTTTTTAAAATTAATTTACCTCTGCTTAACATAATCATCTATACTCTTTAAAGATTTTCTGTAAAGACTTCTTTGCTTTAATTAGAGATAGACAATAATAAAAGAATAAGGAAATTATTTTTTTAAGAACAAGAAAATATCTAGTATAAATGGATCTCAGCATCTGACTGTGTTAGATACAAAAAAGTTAGTTTAAAAAGATAAATCCATCTGAGCCATTGGAGGCACATAGGACTGGTACTTTTTCCCGGTTGCCTTGATGTAAACAGATGAGATTACACAACTTCCCCTGGATGGAACACCAGTCCATCTTCAGGTTACCTCCCCAGCAGTGCTGGTACTCAATTTACAGCTGAGTGGAATGGAGCAGCCAGACTAAAGTGTCTTGCTCAAGGACACAATGCAGCACTCATGGCAGGTTATAGAATCTGGTACCTTTTGCATACAAGCATGACTCCTTAACCACTGAACCTCATAGATAAAATAATGCAAAAAGACTATTCAATATGCGATTACACAAATGATAAATTTCAAAATTTCTTTCTTTATTCAGCATATTTTCAAGTTCAACATGAGAAGAATAATAAATAGTGGTGTGGTACCTTCAATTGGTTGCTTTTCTTGCCCATCGGCACCCAGCTTCTTTTTTCCACGTCTGACATCTACTCTTCTACCATCGTCCATTATGCAACCTAAACATTCCAAACAATCAATGAAATTTACAAAGGTGTCAGTAGTACTTAGTCTTCTCATCAGAAAATAAACTAAAACGTTTGTCAGCATTTGCTGAACTTCTTTATGCTATTTTGTTTGGAGAGGGTTGGGATTCGGAGCACAGGTGCATCAGAAACTATGTGGTCCCCTGGTTCCTAGATGAGAATAAGTGCTGGTGTCAAATTCATAACCTACATTAGAAGGGGCTCTAGTCCTAATTTTAAAAACACTTCAGTCAGACTGTTATTACAGTTTTGAGAAGTAATAGCATTAAAGTTACTGACAACAGTCATTCCTGTGTTTTTAAGGTATAAAAATAATATATACACACAATAATGATAATAATTGATTACAATTAATGTGGTGTCAATTGTTCTCACTAGGTATGTCAGGAACAAACATTCAATTACCCCCCCCCCCCTCCCACTCCTCTCACCTCCTCATTACTCTACCAGACTTTACAAAATATAAGTCCAAATAAACTCAGCGGTCAGGATGCAACATTTGCTAGAGGGCAAGATAACTTTGTTTTAATTTTTAGTACATAAGTTGACAACCTGATGGTAAATCAATTTTTTTGAATGTGTATCAATATTGTTATATTGTATAATGAGATTATGTAGAAATACAGATTGAATAAAGAAATTATTTCTATGATCTTTTGATCTCAAAATAAATCATTTTCATGATCTTTTTTACTTTTCATAATTTTCACTCTTTTGACTGTTTATTCTGAACCCATCAATATATTTTGTTCAAATTTCAATGTTTGTTTTCCGTTTTCAGGATGGACTCCTCCCCCCCCCCCTTCTCCCCCTCCCTCTTCCACCTGCTCTATGTGTTTACGTCAACACATACCAAACACATTCTTACCATCATAACATTCAACAGCCCATTCTGCCATCTGTGGGTTTTTGTACGTCACAATGCCAACTCCTCCTTTCACCTCAACCAATGAGTTACCAGTAGCTTTATCTGTCTGTTACAAATAGGGCAGAGCATTACACAAACTTTACATTATTGTTGCAACAAATTTGAAGTGTTTAAGAAGAAGAAAAGATCAGGGAAAGCTTACACACTATCTTTAAAAGTCAGAGCTGCCACCTTACAATCTTACAAATTTTCATTAAAAATCACTCTGTGCATCAGTCTTATCTAATCATGGCAGTATTAAATACCACCTAAAATTATTTTCATGTGTGATATATCAATTTTTTTTGATACTTTTCCTCTTTAACGTTGCTTTTTTTACTTCCCTTTATCAAATACTAATGCAATCACAATGAGAGAAAAAACACAATGGATTTAAGTGTACATCGTTTCTGTTTCTCTGTTTGATGTTTATAACTGTGATAGCTCTAGGTTTTCCCCCACAAGTGGTCCACTACTCCCCAACAGGTGGTTTAGCTATTTCATTGGTTTGGTGGGGCTGAGGTGGGCGTGGTGGGGCTGAGGTAGGCGTGGTGGAGCTTGGCTGTACCTATGATGCTTTTTATGAAATTTTCAGAGAGAGAGCGTGCAATGTTGTGTTGTACCATGTGCGTTTACTGGTCGAGCCACAGCGGAAGATGTGACATAACAACTCCTAGGGTTGAGATTTTTTTTGTCAGGCAATGAACTATTATTCAAAGAATGAGCCACTCTGCTTGTTATTTCCAGATCTGTTGCGTCGGGGAATAGGGGAATAAAATACTTCATAAGGACTTTCCCAACCAATTTCAATACAATGACCATAACGGGTGGTCATGGCTTTCCCAATGGGTGGGCAATGGACCTCTGGGACCCTCTCTGGAGCCACCACTGGATTATAACATCATGACAAACATCCACTGGAGTATCCATGTCAAAATGTATGCAGTGGTTTTATTAACCAGTTGTGGGCTTCTGGTTGCAGTTCTACCAGCAGTCAAACCCAGGATGCTAGATAGAAAAGCCAAAGCTTTCATACCTCTGCCACAGAGCAGTCTGTTACTGGTTGTGAAGGACTTTGGTTTACTGTTAAGAAGAGGATCACAACTCTTACAAAGTCCTTTTGAAAAAGAATACCTAATCATCCATAAAAGTCATAATCAAAGTTTCTGTAAAACAATGAAAGAAGCAATCACCAGGTATTTATCTGCACATACCTCAACCTGCCCGATGGTGCTGAAATGTTCAAATACATCACTTTTATGGGTTTTCTTTCCCAGGCCGTAGATGACAACTGTGTCCTCCGTCTTCTCATTTTCTGAAATGAAACAAATCACGAAGAAGTCCATACAAAATTGTAAATGTTAGCTTTCCTCCAAATCTACTTCCTTAAGTAACCAAGAATTATTTGCAATACTGCATGGTCTGGGATAAAAATTTCAGTCAAAATAATAGTGAAACTGGACTTTCTAAATAATGACAGATCCACAGTGACATACAGGGATGACTGCATGCTAAAAGGGCAAGGTGGAGTTACACTCAGTAATAGGGCACTTTTTTACATTTCTATGATGCCACTTGAGTTGTAATATAGTGAAAAACAAGGTGGTATGCTGGTTGGGGTGAAACTAGAGAACAATGTCATTTATTATCTAACAAAAACATCCATTATTCATAGAAACCACAACCAAAAGATTATTTGGTTCCGGTGCTTTCTTTCATGCTGATTGATTTTGTACAAGTTAACTGTTATTCCATTGTATATCATGAAATATTTGACATAACATGAATAGTTCTTTAGATATCGTGTTTACAAGCTCTTTTCAGCTAAATCATATTAAGCCCCGCCTTGTACAAACTTGCTAACATCCTAAGTTCTACAAAATGTGAAACACAACAGACATGTAATTGTTAAAATATAAGCATATCAAGATTTTTACATTAAGCCCCACCTACTCATTAATATGCATAGCATTACCACCAAAAACAATAGACCGCGGGTTATTTGTGTACCGCACTTGAAGTGAATCCAGTTTTTTTTTTTTTTTGAGATATACCATGTTTACAAGGCCTTTCTAGTAAAACCATATTAAGCCCCGCCTACTACGCATATCAGTGAAATTCAATAAGTTTATGCAATGAACACATACATACTAGCTAACAACATGATTATACTAAAAATGAAACAAATCAGACAAGTGATTACGAGCATTTCAAGCTTTTCACATTAAGCCCCGCCTAGTCATTAATATGCATGACATCACCAGCATAAACAGTAAGGCACATCTACAGATCATGGGCTATCTGTGTACCAAATATGATAAGAATCAAGGTTACAGTTCTTGAGATACCATGCTTATAATCTCTTTTCAACAAAATCATCTTAGGCCCTGCCCACTATGTGTATTAATGAAATTCAAAATTTTTGTACCATGAACATGTACACACTCGCTAACATCATAACTACACCAAATATGATATACAGCAGACATGCTGTTGTAAAAACATGAGCATTGCGAGATATTTACATTAAACCCTTCCCACTTATTAATATGCATGACATCACCACCAAAAACAATACGGCACACCTACGGACCATGGGGTATCTGTGTACCACATATGACATGAATCCGGTGTATTGTTCTTAAGATATCGTGATTATGAGCTTTGTGTCACAGACACACATACATACACATATACATACATACACACACCATACACACACACGTCAGCATGACTCACATACATACACACATACACCCATACATACACACGTCAGCATGAGATTGCATAGGTGTCTTATGCTATTAGCATCGGAACCAAAAAGGAGTTTTGGAGTCTAACAACTGGACATATTTATAGCCAGGCGCGTATTGCATGTTGCCCTTGTGCAGTGATGAGCAGAGGATACCCCTACGGTGCATGCATCCTTGGTGTTGTATGCGCCCTCCCCACTTCTGTTGATGTAAATTTTGTTCAAAGAGATTTAGATTCCAAATTGATGGAATACCACAAATTTGGGTAATGGCAGTTTGATTGAAACCTTTTGTCTGGTTTAGCCATCTCTAATGGACAATTGCAATCTTCAACTATTAACGTGACAACTTTGTGGGCCCCCAATTGTCAGAGTAAATCTTGACTTATATAATTCATCCCCAATTAATTTCTTCTTTTGGCTCTTCACAAAATTCAAGCCTAATGAAGTGGTTTTCCCCTCCCAGGTCACCTTTCTGTTGATGTCAGTATATTTGCCTTTACATACATGTACATGTACAAGGGTATCAACATGTAAATAGAACTGAACAACATCACTGGGTATACCTTTTAGATACTACTGGATGTATGCAACATACTAATTGGATATCCCTGCATGATGTAACAATCACTAGCATACCTATAATCATATTGCATGAAGTTAGCATATCTATTGCACACCGCCTGCATGAAGTTAGCATATCTATTGCACACCACCTGCATGTATTTAGCATACCTATTATGCATAATTACAGTGCTGCATGTATTTCGCATCCATACGGCATGCATTTGTGTAATGCATGTACTGTATTAGCACACCTACTAAGTGTATACAGTATGCAAATATTTAGCATACGTACTACATGTATTTAGTATGCATATCTACCACACATACTTAGCATACATACTACACACAATTAGCATATATACTACACATATATTTAGCATACATACTAAATTTACCTACTGTATTTAGCATACCTACATACTGCATGTATTTTACCTACATAAATATTGCAGAACTACTGCATACTTCTAGCATACATATACCCATTGCATGTATTTTGTATACATATATTGCATAACTACAGCATGTACAGTATTTAGCATGCCTACTGTAAGTATTTTGTATACCTACAGTACATTGCATAACTACTACATGTATTTAGCATGTATACCTATTGCATCAGAAAGGTCATGAGAGCTGCCAGATTGAGAGTGCTCCTCGGCACTGGTTGTATTCTGTTCTTCTGAAAGAGCAGCATTATCAGTGTCATGTGATGGCGAGTCGTCAGTCTTATCCTCCACTCTCTTCTGAAAATGAAAACACTAGCTGAATTGCAATTAAATGTTATTCTTGCAAAGATGACATTCCTTAAATGTGACTTCACATACAGCAGAAAATCTGTAAATATTAGTCAATTCAAGAATAGAGTCTGTTCTTTACACAAGAATTAAAAATCTTATGAATTTTTCCCCCCCGCAAATTCCTCTTCCCGTGGTTATAACCACCAGAACTAGATTTTTTCCAGCTCCAGTGGTATTTACTACAAAAGAAAACATGATAATTAACCATTGTCAGATTGGAACTGAGTGAAGTGCATGTCCTCTTTTCAGGCATGGAATGACAAGTCACAGGTGAAATGCACATGGTCTGACAAGGGTTGACGAGATGTCTTAAATGACTTTTTTGCTTTACTTACACAATAAACTGCAAAGTTCAAGTCAATATCTTTGATCATAACTGTCCCGTCCAATGAAAGTTCTGCATTCTGCATTGCAAAACTCTGATCTAAATCCTGAATTGCTTCATCAAGAATATTTTCCATCCATGACTCAGGAAGCTGATTTCGCTGAATGGTTTCAATTGCAGAGAGCGCCATTTCCTCAGCACTCCTGAGTTTTTGAAGGGTAAATCCATTTTCTTCTTGATATATGGTTACTTTGTCGATCACTTCCTGGTCTATGAGGTCAAAGAGCAAACGCTTTTGTTTCTCTATCTCGCGAAACAAATCATCCACTTTTTCAGATATCATCTGCTTCTGGATGTTGGCCTCTTCAGTAAAATAATTGATGGCAGCATTATCCTCAATGGCAGCAGTCTGCTCTATTACCCTGTGACCAATATTTTCTGCAATCTTTTGGAATTTCTCTTTCTTGTCATTTAGAAGCACCTCCCACAACACAACTTCCTTGCCCGATTCGTGCCGATGCTCCTGAATCGTGCACCCCTCACACACTGGTCTCTGGCATTTAACACAAAAGTACCATAATGGTTTACAGTGCCTGAGACAATTTTTAGGACTAACAGTTTTTGTTAGTTCTTTCAAAACCCCTTTAGTATGTAATTGTCAGGAAGAAAAGCAACCCCACCTTTGGGGCACACAACAACTGTCCTGCAATTGGGACACAAAAAAGAGTTAGCCCCAGAGGACCGTGCTAACTTTTCTAAACATGGTTTAAGACAGAAAGAGTGCCCGCAGGGTAGTACTTTTGGTTCTTGCAAAATGTCCGTGCACACTGAGCACTGGAATTCACTTTCCAGGTTAGTGCCAATTAATGACTTCTCCATCTTGCTGCGAGCACAGAAGTTTCTTGTAGGAAAACCATCTATTGTGGATGATCTGTATGGTCAAAGAAAAGATGGACAAAAAAGAGTAAATTAGTTCATTGGTCACACATGTCTATCTGTATGATAGAGGACTAAAAGACAAACAGAACTGCAGAGTTGGAATTAATTAAAACATTTCCCATGGTTTGAAGAAAGGTGTCAAAAATCTTCCCACGACAAATCACGATAGAAATAATATTCAATGCTGTGAATAGGCCTCGATCTTTATATTCTTTGCAATTTAATGTACTTTATATCGCACAATTTCATAAGGTATGTTTTTAGAGCAAATACTTACCACATATACTACTGCTGCTTACTCAAGAAATCTAAAATAAAAAATTTTTTATTATTATTTGTTTTTTTAATAAATTTTCTTTATCCCACATTTTCTAATTTCCTAAAAAGTTATAATTGCCGAAACCATACATATTTTCAACTACGGATATAACCAAGTTCCATTAAAAAGATACTTAATTTCACAAAGTTGCAAGTTTGTTTGAGAATGACTAATGTGCATTAAAAAGTCTTACTATGAAACAGTCACGTCACATAACAAGATGACAGGATAAGTCACCCCATGAAATGCTTATACCACCACCACTAAAGAAAACATAATACAGAAAATTGTCTTAGGTATTGCATGTATTTCCTTGATAACTTTGCAAACTTTTGTCAGAAAGTTGTCCTACAGTATGTTTGCAAGTCATGAAAGTTTTAAAACATATTGCGCCTGTGGATTTTAAAGCCCCACCCCCAGTGATTTGTACGGAGAGCTGGGTTCAGAGGCCAGTGCTTGAACAATCCAGTAGAAGACCTGTGAGTATATTTCAATTAAAAATACATGAAGCTTTTTGAGTGGAGTGAGCTTGTGATGTCATTCCTAGTTAAAGATCTTCACAATGTTGTAGCTTTCATTATAATCTTTCAGGTATTGTTTGTTTGATGAGGGTTTAACAGCACCACGGCATCGAGGGTCAAATTGTGCCTGAGAGGTTAGATCATTCCAGAGGATAAAAATGCTTCACAATTTTTTAAATAATAGTACAATACTTTTAACACTAATTATGCAATATTGGACATTCATTAAAAGTTTATCCTAAATGTGAATCTGTGACTCGTCTCTATTTTAATCCTCTCAGTACCATCGTCACATTATTGTGACTGATGTCACACTTCCGTAAAGACCAACGTCGCATTATTGCGAAGACAGAGACACGCCTGTTTATCTTTATGTATTGTACTGTACGTGTACTCCCTCAATTTGAAAGTACTTTGAAGAAATACATAAGAAAATGATCTATCATGTGACATATTACGTGATATACATTTGAAGTGAAAAATGTAGTGATAAAAATGGCCGCAAACAACAGTGATTCTTCGGATTTTGAGAAAAGTGCTTCTGACAGTTCAGAATTATCTACGGATGCTAGTGATTTAGACAATTTTGGACACAATAATGAAAACTTTTGATGATAGTGATACGGAAATTATCATAGGTGATGAAGTTAGGGCTAACATGAGGCCTAGGCTTACTGATAATTTATATTTGGGTAGGCTTTTTGCCAGAGTGGGAGCATTAATTCGTGGCCGTGTGAGGCAATAATGTTCAACAAATATGGTTTTGGTATCATATCAAAGCTTATATTGTACAAAACAACTTTTATGTACAACACTTTCTTCTATGAGTTGTTTTCATTTTGAAAATAAAAGTTGAATTACCTGACTTGAATACATATTAAATCTTTAAAAAAAAGCTGGTACTGGAAATGAGGACAGCATTTAAAATGCTGGTAATGAGAGGATTAACCTCAATGCCATCTGTGATTTGCTTAATAACATCGCTGACAAACAAAACCTGTTTAGATACTTCATTCTTTGTTAACAGATTTTCCTAGTGATTGAAATTTTACAAGTATTGTTATAAATTTTGTTATTAGAGATAAAAAACACCAAAAAAAAGATGCTATGGATTGATCAGGTTTGAAAAATCATAGTACAGTGATAAATTGCTATATGAAGTTACTACAGGTAATGTATGTGTTTTAGTTTCTTGATTTGAAGTACAGTATTTGTTTTATTCTACCAGGACTGAAATTATTTTTTAACTGCATTTAATTATAGATTAAATATTACAAGAATTTTTTCAGTTATAATTACTTAAACAAAATTTAACAAATCATAAAAAACTTAAACGTTTCACTTATTTTAATAACAGAATAAACTTGTATTGCAAGAAACCCATTTTTCCAAAATTGTACCGCTAATCCGCTATACTATGATTTTACCATCAGGATAAAGACAAATACCACACTTATTTGAACAGCTACAGTACATGTAAATAAACATGATGGAAAATTTAGGCTATAAATTTTCAGTCTGTTGCCCTTAATATCACCAGAGTGTTAACAACTAACTGATGAAAATGTCCTTTCACAATCTGAATAAAACCTCTGCCACAAGTTACACACATGGGTTTGTCCTGCATTCCTTCTATCTGCAATAACTTGGCATCCATTGTGTACATTCACATGATAAGGAGTGAAATAACTAATGCAAACAATCACTTAAGTGATCTGTAGTGGGTTTCTTAATTGCCTCTAGCAGGGTCTAAAAGTCATACCCGCAGAAATAAAGGTTTTAGCGGGTGAAAAAACTGAAAATTGCTAGCGAGATTTGGGTGTAATGAATAGCCTAGGTATTGTACCAACATTTGCTACTTTAAGGATTTTAAAATCATGTGGTCTTCTATGAAAGGGGACAAAATGGTAAAGAAACTACTTCATTCTCAATATCGGACATCCGGGAATGTTGTGGTGCACGGCAATATAACAATGCTTTTTTGACGATATCAAACTTCAGTCAAAGGGGAAAACAAACAGTTATCATTGCAGTCAATGGGGGAAAAACATATTTTTTGTCATTTTTTAACAAATACTGGACAGATTTATATTTTTCTTCAAATATAATGTGTATTAAATAATAGTTTCCAATATATATGAGTACCATTAATTTTTGCTGACTGGCTAAGGTGATACAAGTATTCATAAAAAATATCCCATTAAAACTGAAATAATAAAGTTTCCCCTCACAACTTGGCAAAACCCTACTGAGCTCGTACACAGTAACGCCGACTCCGACCGAGAGAATTATCTTACTTAAGTTTAAAGTTATATCTGATCTGTGTAGAAGTGACTGGTGTAGTAAGTCTACATTCTCAGTTTCTTAAAACTTGTCTATGTATTTGATTTTTTTTTTTAATTGTAACTTTTTTACTGTATTTGAATTATATTTCCTCAAACTTTCTTCAGGTGGTAAATTATAATTACGCTTAAGTTGTATGTTACATGTATGTCTAACTACTTTTCTCACACATCCAATGGTTGCTAAGCCACAAAATCACAGGAAAAAATATGATAGAATGCATCAAGAATTTGAGGAATCTTAGGGTGTGATGTCAAGTTTGAATTCAGTTTTTTTTACACAAATGATACCAGGCCCCTAGTTTTGCTTTTTCAGAAGGGTTCTTCACCCTGTACCTCATTGCCCCCACCATGACCCCTTTTACTAAGCAATCTACATTTTATTCACAAAAACAAACATTTGATAACTATTTTGCCTTCTCTTCATACTGAATACAGTTCCCCCATATGAAAAGATGCAGGGACACTTCTTGTTGTATTGATTACTTCCTTATTTACATTTCAAGTGCCCTTAAACCTGCCCCAAAGTGCCCCCTTCAGTGACACCCTGTCCCTTTCTGGATCAAGCTAGGGGTTTGGATACAGGCAGTGCCCTTCCTGAAAACTGGGAGAATTTTCCCAACAAACGGCTAAATATCCCAACAAACCACTAAAATATCCCGACAAATTGCTCCGAAAATAATTCATTATTATTATTTTTTTGGGGGAAGGGGGTATGCTGCTTGCCACACTCCCATGTGAACACTCCTAACAATTTAAGGTATGATCAGAGCGGGCCATATTAATGCATGGGCACACTGGGAAGTTGCCCAGGGCCCCAAGATTTTAGAATCCTTACGTGATCACATTTTTTTGCCCGCCACACGAACTGAACAACAAATTATACCCACAGACATATGCGAACACAAAACAGGCTTATTTCAATATTTTTAAAAAATCTACTCAAGTTTTTAGTAAATTAATTGCAAAACTTAATCAAAGATTTTTCTTTACAACTACACATATTCACCAAAAAGCAATCATAGACCTACTGTAATAGTAATTAAAAACTATTTGACATGAATTGTATTTCCTTGGCCTCAAAACGTCAATCTTGCAAAAGCTTATGGGCCTTCGCCCCCTATACCCCTACAAGGGCTTAACGGGAGGTCCCATTGCTTGGCTTGGTTTGTTGATGTGTAACAGCACCTCGAAAGTCAGCGTCAAATATGCCAAGAGGGTGTTAAAAGCTGAGATCCCATTGCATTTTCATTTACGGACCGCCATTTTCATTAACCGACCGCCATTTTCATTTACGGACCGCCATTTTTAGAATTTCCGGATAAAAAGTGTAGTAAACCACCCTTCTATTAAACTTGACTGCCACATTTTTGATGCAATGTAGGACATAGCAAATTGGTACCCTCTTTAACCGCACTGTGCATTGCTTATGAATACTTGGCATGTGAATAGATATTGACACGATTGGGTGGAATGAGTCAATGAAGAATATAAAGTGGGACTATTTCCCCTCTCCGCACCATGTGTTGCTATCTCTAGCTTGGCATGTGACTACATACAGTATACATTCACAACTTAATTGGGTGATATGATTGGGTGATGATTGGGTGATATGATGATTGCGCTGCCGGGGAAAATGAAGAATCAATGCAAGGTGGGACGGAACAAAACAGTTCCCTCTTTCATCGCACAGTACTTTGTTCTTGAAAACCCAAATGAAAAGGCAATGTGAGAGGGCTGATACAAGCATAACTACGTAGAGGCGCACTTTCGGAACTGATTCTGAGAGAGTAACATGTTGTTAGTAAAACAACGTACGGGGTAGCAGGTAGGATACTAGTGAGATAAACATCTCATTCAGCATGCCCTACATGCTATGCACTACCTGCAATACTAAGTGCGACATCGTTACACAAACTTATATTAGGATTATCATTTTGACCCATGATATGACCTACACTTTTACAAAGCCTCAACCATTAAAAATAGAACTGGCAAGCTATCAATTTGATTACAAGTTTTATAAAGTTTCTAAATACATTTTCAACTCCTTATATACACTAATCATAACCAAAAGGTTTTGTGGTTCTGATGTTTTTTTCTTTTTATAAGCTGATTGATTTGCAAAATTTGTATTAATTGTTATGTTAATGCATATCATGAAATATTTGTTCCATGATATGCATTCATAAGTTACACCCAATAAAAATGTTGACATTAGCATTTGCACAATAATTAACAACATTATCATAGTATGATGCAAAAGCAATTGCTAATTTATTCTATTTATAGAATTTGTAAGCCCTGCCTACTCATTAATATTCATGACATCTTTACCACAACATTAGATGGTTTGGTTTGTTGATGTTTAACAGCAGCATTAGAACATATACAGTATGTACAGACCATGATTCATCTGTAAACCTAATATAGCATAAATCTGATATATTGTTTATGAAGTACAGTATGGTGTTTACATCATTTAGCACTTTCACATTAAGCCACACCAACCATGCATAATAATGACATCTGCTGATAACATAAGCAAAAGCATAATAACCAACAAAATTATCATGCCCAATATGACACAAAACAGATATACTGTACACTTGCTCATTTACATGTATCCCTTTTTTAAAATTCTCACTGTAAGCCCCACCTACTTATTAATACGCATGATATCACCACCAAAAAACAATTTAGCGCATCTACAGACCATGGGCTATCTGTGTACCAAATATTGTTTGTTTGTTTGATGAGGGCACCACGACAACAAGGGTCAAATTTTGCCTGAGGGGTTCGATCATTCTAGAGGTAGGAAGGAAAGAAAATAAAGGGAGATTGAGAGAAACACAAAAACTAAAAGTCAGAAAGTTGGTATCGAGAGAGGTGCATGGGTGAAAAAAAATAAAGTAGAGAAAGGGGGTGGGAGAGGAGGACTAAATATGGTTGTAGAGGAAAGCATGATAAAGTAAGGGGATAATTTTATTCGGAGTTTTTTTTTTTTTAAGAACTCGGCTATTGTGGGGAGCAAGGGAAGCTCTGGGAAGGTTGTACAGGGGGCAAGCAAGGAGAACGTGATGGACTGTAAGGATGCAATGGCAATTGTTGCAGAGGAGTTGGAGGAGCCAATGAGGAGGTAGGAGTGAGTGAGGTAGGTGTGACCTATTCTAAGACGGGTAATATGAATGTTGTCGGCACGAGAAAAGTTGTGGATATGGTGGGTTTGATCAGAATGGTGGGCTGGATGATATAGAGTTTGTTATCAATTTAGGAGTCCCATGAGATTTGCCAGCGGTCACGAACAAGGAAGTGATAAGCGGTTTGATGTCAGAAAGGGTTTTGGGAAATGAGGTAGGGGGAAGTTGAGGGCAAACTTAGTGGCTGCATCAGCCCTGTCATTGCCAGGGATGCCAACATGGCTGGGTATTCAGAAGAAAATAATACTTTTCCTGCAGAGGATGGGCGAAAGGAGTGTACAGAGGAGGGGGTGGAGTTATCCCATTTAAGATTTGAGTAAAGAAATAAGGACAGCCTTGGAGTCAGAAAAGATGACAAAGTGGCTGAGAGGAGAGTTCTCAATAAAGTTGAGGGCGAGGAGGACGGCCTTAGCTTCTGCCGAGAAGATGGACAAGCCGTTGTAAAGCCTCCTACTGAGGGTGATGTCTTGGATAACAGCAGCAGCAGCTGTCTTGTTGCCCTCCTTGGAGCCATCAGTATAGATGGAGGTGTGGTTTGAGAGTTGGTCTTTGATTTGGTTGTGGAGGTTGATGAAGAGGTTAGGGGGGTTTGGGTTTTGTAATGAGTGGAAAGGCTCAGGTGGATAGAAGGGAGGGGATTGGCCCAGGGAGGAAAAGTGGGCCAGGAGAAGGTGCCAAGAGTGGCGGAGTTGATGCCGAGATGAAGGAGGTCTGATTTGATGCATAAGATGAAGGGAGGGAATAATGTTTCAGTCCTATCAGAGGGTAGAGAAATTGGGGTACCTAATGAGGTTGTAAACAGGGTTCTGGGTGTTGGTGAGGACTATAAAAGCATAAGAGAGGCTAAGCTTTTAACACCTAAAGCAGAAAGGGGGGTCTGTTGGCTTCAGCATGAAGGCTGGTGATTGGAGAGGTCCTGTAGGCACCCAGACAAAGCCTGAGGGCTTTATTTTGGATGGTGTTGATGTGGTTGAGGTAAGAGTTGTGAGCGACCCAGTAGATAATATTGCCAAAGTCAAGCTTGGCACAAATGGAGAGCCTGAAAATTTTGAGGAGAGCATGGCGGTTCGCACCTCAAGTGGTATTGGAGAGGAGACGGAGAAGGCTGAGGGAGCTGTTGCATTTCTGTTTCAGGTTGGTGATATGTTGCTTGTAGAAGAGCTTGGGGTCTAGAATTAAACCTAGAAACTTATTGTGTTCGACTTTAGGGATGCAATTGCCATTCAGCATGAGGTTCGGGTTGGGGTGGAGGTTGTTGAAATTACAGAAGTGCATGGAGACTGTCTTGTCTTTGGGAGAATTTAAAACCGTTATTGTTGCACCAGTCTTGCAGCCGGTTTGGGCTGAGTTGGAGCCTATTTTTGACAAGAGGAAAGCTAGGGGAGGAGTAGAAGATGGTGAAGTCGTCCATGTAGAGGGCACGTTTGATGTTGGGGCCAAGGTTGCCCGCAATGTCGTTAATGCTCAGCTTGAAGAGAGCGGGGGAGAGGATGCTGCCTTGGGGGACACCCTTTTCTTGGGGGTAGGGGTTGAAGAGGGTGTGGCTAATACAAACTTGGGACTGCCTAGATGAGAGGTTTTGAATAAGGATGGGGAGGTGGCGTCTGAGGCCGATGGTGTAAAATTTGTGGATAATGCCGTATTTTCAAGTAGTGTCGAAAGCTTTCTCCAGGTCAAAGAAGATGGCAATGAGGTGTTCCTTTTTTTCAAAGGATTACCGAATAGCGGTGTCAAGCGTAATTAACTGGTCCAGGATATTGCGATGTTTCTAGAAGCCGCTTTGGTGATGGAAGAGGATTCTGTTTGTCTCAAGGAACCAGTTTAGTCGCTGGTTAATGATCCTTTCCATAATTTTACAGAGACAGCAGGTGAGGGTGATGGAGTGGTAGCTAAAGGGGTCAGCAGTGTCCTTCCCTGCTTTGGGAATGGGGGTGATGATAGCTGTCCTCCAGATAGGGAGAAAGGAGTGTGAGGACCAAATGTGGTTGAAGATGAAGAGAAGGGTAGTGGTGGCCTTGTTGGGGAGGTGTTTCATGAGCTGGTAGGGGATGTTATCTGGGCCCTTGGAGGTGCAGCCAGCTTCGTGGATGGCTTGGCTTAATTCAGAAAGAGTGAGAGGGGTGTTGTAGCTTTCGTGTCTTATTGGAGGGAAAGGTGATACCCTGGGCTTCATCGTGAGCTTTTTGGTTTTGAAAGCATTCGGGTAGTTGGCCGAAATGTTGCTAAAAGAAGCGGCGAGGTGGTTAACGATGTCCTTTTTCGCGGTGAGAAGGTTACCATTCCAGGAGAGACGGGAGATGGGAGACTTGCCCACCTTACCGTGGAAGCTGTTAGCCATTCCCCAAATCTTCTTAGTGGGGTGTTGGTGGTGAGAGAAGAGATGAAGTTGTTCCAAGTGTTGGTTTTACTGTCCTTGATAGTGCGTCTGGCTTTGGCAAGGCTGATGTGAAAGAGGTTGAGGTTGTGGGTGGTCGGGTTAGTTTTGAAGTTCCTGAAGGCCCTTTTCCTGATCTTGATGGCAGATTTGCAGTCATCAGAGAACCAGGAGTTAAGGAGGGGGGGGGTGGTTAGGGGATTTGGAGGTTTTGGGAATAGAGCAGGAGGTGGCGATGTTGATAAGGATGTTACTGAAGTTTGACATGGGATCCTAAGCCTCAAGGAGATGAGGGGAGAGGTGCGAGTCGCAAAGGGTTTCAAAAAGGGGCCTGTCAGCCTTCTCGAGGTTCCAATTGGGGGTATGGTAAGTGGGGGTTTAAAGGTTGGAGTGAATAAGAAGAGGGTAATGGTCACTACCACAGAGATTAGCAGTGACCTTCCAGCTAAAATTAAGGAGATTGGGAACAGATAGACAGGTGAGAGAGCCTGTGTCAGGGTGAAGGTAGGTCAGGGAGTTAGTCTTGAGCAAAGAAAGGCTGTGCTGTCGGAGGGTGTTTTCAACGAGCTTGCCTCTGGGGGTGGCATTGCAACCCCACAGGGGGTTGTGGGCGTCGAAGTCACCAAGAAGGATGAAGGGGGAGGAGCTGGGAGATAAGGTTCTTAAGGCTGATTGGCTGAATGTTGGTGTTGGATGGAGATAAATATTGCAAAGAGTGAAGGTTTTGTGGATGGAGATGGACATACAGATGGCCTGAAGGTCGGTGTTCACATGAACAGGGCTGTGTGGGATATCATGTCTAACAAAAATGGAGATGCCCCCATAGGCTCTGTCGGTGTCCACTTGATGTTTGTGGTACCAAGTAAAGTTGTTAAGGGAATAATGGTCAGTGGTTTTTAAGAAGGTTTGTTGTAGGCAAAAGATGACCGGGTTGCAAGTGGTGGCCAGTAGGTCAATTTCTTCAGAATTGGCCTTCAGGCTCCTGATGTTCCATTGTATAATGTTGTGGGTGTTTTTGTAATTGTTTGTGTTGCACGCCATAAGAAGGCAGGGTGTTAACTGGAGGAAGATCTGTTGGGTCTGAGTTGGCTTGTTTTTTCTTTGGATCTGTCCCTGTTTCTTTGAGAGCGATTGTTTTTGAAAGTTGAACTAGATGTTCGGTAATCGAACAATCCATGTTCTCTTCAGTGTCATATGTGTGGGTTTGGATGGTGGGATGTTTGTTGATTGGTTGTTTGTTGGTTAGTTTGTCGGTTTGATGTTTGCTAGTCAGGTTGGCTTGAGTTTGATGGCATTAGAGGTTTTAGGGTAGGAGACGGCGGGGGTCTTAGAGAAGGAAGGAAGATAGGGGAGAAAAGTGGTGGTGGAGGTGCTTTGGGCAATGGGTGTGGTTGGGTTTTTGACAATGGTGATGGGCTAAGGACTGGGTAAGAAGAGCCATGTGAGGTCGATTTGGGCATGTGAGTCAGTTTTAGTTGTGTTAGGGGGTGCACTATTGGGATAAGAGGAGACTGCACTCAAGTAGGAAGGTTTAGTGTGGAGGGAAGCGAGAAATTGCCTCCTGGCCTCCGGGTAGTGATGTTGGGATTAAGGATTTTCAGCGTGCTTGGCTGCGGCAGGAGTTTTTACCATGGCCATATCTCCGGCACTTATGACAACGGAGGGTGTTAGGAATGTAAGGGGTGACTGGGATTCTCAGGTAGCCGGCAGTGATTTGGGAGGGGAAACTTGGTGTGGAAAAAGTCAGGAAGATGGTATTGGTGGGTGTTTCGGCACTGCCTCTCTTGAGGACAAGACGACAGGCTTCAGTGACATGTTAACTGGCAAGTTCCTCAATGAGGTCTTCCTCGGCCAAGTCTCTACTTCTAATGACACCTTTGCTGGAGTTCAGGGAAAGGTGGGGGGTGACTATAACATTACTACCAGTATTAGCCAAAGTTTTGGTGGTAAGGAGGGTGGTGGCTTGAGTGTCCCTGGTGCAGTGCACTAGGAGTTCACTGGATCTGAGGGTAGAGACCTTGGGGAGGGTACCGACAAAGCCTTGGAGTGCCTTGTGCATGAGAAAAGGGGAAACTCTTTTGAAGCTTTTTGGTTTATTGGTGGCCTGTATGATTATAATTTTGGGGACTGGGCTGAAGAATAGTCAATGGACTTAGCAGGTGGGTCACGAGGAGGGAAGGGAGGGTCAAGGTCAAGGCAGAGGCGTTTTGTCATGATGGAAAAAAAAAAAAAAAGGGCCGAAAGACCCGAGGCAACTAGAAAAAACCCGCGGTACTACTATACAGGTAACGACAAGGGGTGAATGTTTGGCCAGAACGGGAGGGAAAAAAAACAAAAGAACAATCTCACCGAAAGCAGATGCCCATCCACAGAGAGAATATCCCGGAAAATGAAGATACAAAACAAAATTTAGGTGGTAAAGTGCAAAGTAAAATGAATCGGAATGAAAAGTTTAAGAGAAAAGAACAAAAGTCATGTTGCTCTTAACAAGTCATGATTGAAATTCATGTACCAAATATGACATGAATCCAGGTTACCGTTCTTAAGATACTGTTTTTACAAGCTCTTTTAAACAAAATCATGTATTAAGCCCACCCACTATGCACATTAATGAAATGTTTCTACATCATGAACATGTACACACCAGCTAACATCATAATTATCCCAAATATGAAACAAAAGAAACATGTGGTTGTTAAAATATGAACATTTCAAGATTTTTACTGTAAGCCCCACCTACTCATTAATATGCATGATATCACAACCAAAAAAAATAATAGGGCACATCTGCAGATCATGGGCTATCTGTGTACCACATATGGCATGAATCCAGTTTTCCGTTCTTGAGACACAGTGTTTAAAAGCTTTGACATCACCATCAAAAACAATAGGGCACAACTAAAGACAATGAGCTAACTGTGTTCCACATATAACATAGATGCAGTGTACTGTTCTTGAGATATCGTGCTAACAAGCTGGCCGTTACATATACACATATACATACATATACCCACCATCATGACTGCATATGTTCCGATGTGATAGATTAAAAAACAATGAAATTGAATAATTTTTGGAGCAACTTTTCACTGTAAAACTTGGTCTGTCTGTCGATCGTGAAGGGTGTACACAAGCACATGTAATACATGCATATAGCCTGATTGCATTGTGAGAGTGTTAGTTTTCAGATAATTGTAATTAAAATCTTCCTCGAGAGATAACCAGACAACAGTGTGAGAAAAAGTTTACATAACATATTGTACGATGGAGGAGGTATGTTTGATATACACCAAAATATCAATTGGACGAAATAATATCATGTGGCAAAACAGTCAAAAAATATTTAGGGAAAAAGTTACAGCTATATAAAAAATATATAAGAAAGTCTAGTTTAGTCCATTATTGTTCTCCAGTTCTCATACATATTTTTTTAATGAATGTCATGTTTATAATATTCAAGGCATAGGACCAAGTGTAGGAATGGGGGGAGGGACAGGGGCACTTCCCTCACACATTGATGAAATATATGTAAAGTGCCCCTTTTGAAAATGAAAAGTGCTCCTCTATTTTTGTCACATTTATGAAAAATTTATTAAGTGTCACTGAAAAGTTATCCTCTATTACTGTCAAAAGTGTTAGAATTAGTGGTAAAATTTGCACACACTTTTTAAAAGCCCTTTCAAAATTAATGTTGTTATGGGCTGACTGATACTCTGGGACATATGTACCACTTTTGCTCCTGAAAAAAAAAAAAAAAAAAAAAAAAAAAAAAAAACTCTTCATTTGTTAACATATGAAATAAAAAGGACGACAACTGTTTTAAAAATAAAATTGTAGGCCCTATACCAAATTATTTCATTTAGGAAATTTAATATATTTTGGGCAATTTTCCATACCCCTTACCACAAACCAAATCGGGCTCATGACCCATATGAACAAAAACAACAGCAACCAATATGTTTAGTCATTAAAATTAAGCAGTTTGATGGCATCATGCAACAGGTGACACAAAATAAAATGCAACCAAACGTCTTCATAATGGTACAAAATCATATAAAGTATCATTTAAAAACTGAATTGCACATGGTGGAAAATTGAGTATCGTGAAATCAAAGAGGGAATAGAAATGTTTTGATGGATCATAACCTGATAATAGTAGTGGCTAACGGATGGTTTCAATAACAGGGATGGCAAAGCATCAATCAAAATATTGTGGGGGGTGACGACGTCCGTTGAAATGTGAAAAATATATTGGGGTCTATAATATAATGAGGTTCAGTGGGTAACATGATAATGCACTTGTCAGTTGTATGACTCACCCCTACTACCCCCAGCAATGTCAGTCAAAGGTGACATATGAAATAGTGACTCACATGTGAACCATTGTACCAAATTGTCAGTCATCAGAGTGACTCTGGGTTGAGTCAATTTACTTCAGACCCATTGACTTTGTACAGAGGTGATTAATTTGGGGTAAGTCATTTCACAAAAAAATGTCAGTCACCTAAGTGACAGAGGGGTGCAATGCATCAATGTACATGTTTTGTCCACCCACTTTGGTGTAATGACTCACCTTGTACAGGGGTTTAGGGGGGAGTCATACAATTGACAAGTGCAATTGACAAGTGCATAACACATGTTTGCCCCAAATTATTGGGAAAGGGGTGAGGGGGAGGGGGGAGGGGGGGGTGGTGAATCCCCTACCCTGGCTCCATTCCCCTAAATAGTGTAGCCATAGTGCAGAACCGTACTTTTCCTTTTGTGTGGGCACAGGGGAGAGACAAGAAGCCAACGTTTTCCTCCACTGTGAAAGTGTACTGTTTTGGGAAAAAATTAGGGAAAGTGTCTTGGCCAGACTGGAATGCTTTCATTTTGCGCGGGCAAGTGACCCAGCCTGGTGCCTCGTAGTAGACACGATCGCTTATACATAACCGCTTCTACATAACCGCTTCTACATAACCGCTTCTACAGTACAGTAGTCACAAAAGAGAGCATGAAAATTAACACCGACTTACCTTTTGCCTAATGTAACCACACAGACATAAAGCTGAACAACTTTTTTCAACTTACGTGTTGGTAGATTTTCCGAATTCCTTGTGAAAAAGGGTAAAAATTGTCAATTTTCTGGAAAGAAATTCAGTGTCTTGTGCACAGGACATAAGTGTGGCAACTAATGCTGCAAACGCGTGCATATAACTTGAAAAAGGAGGGGCCAAAATGGGCACAGATACAACAAAATCCACACTATCCATTCATTACAAGACGCGACAATTGTGTTGTTGCGCACTATTAGAATTATTAGAATTGAACTACCTCAACGCACTTGTTCTTTTGTTAATATTAATACATACAAATTGCACGCCAACATAAGTAACACGCACATAGAATGCACATCAGTGCGTTCATATGCTCAAGGTCACACAGGGGATGCAGATACCCACTTGGGAAAAATGCATATCACATTTTTGTCAAGATGCTGGTAGAAAGTCTGTCGAAACTTTATTATTGAACAAAAAATATGTGTCCTTTTAGAAAAGCAATTGGGTTATTACGTTATTTTCAAGAGGTAAAACCAATTCAAGTTTCCGTGTGCTGATTTTCAGATTAAAATATGGAAATCTTCATGCCGAAAATCAGGTTGCCCAGAATTCCTGGGCAACTTTTTTGAAAACACATGTTGAAGCCCATTGACTTTGCTTAAGCGTGTAAAATTTGTATGTATGTAATTGTTTATACTCAGAGATTCAGAGCGAATGAGTTGGGAGTATGAAGATTCGTACTGTAGGTGCCTCGGTGTTAATTTTCATGTTCTTTTCTTATAATTGTACTAAAAAGATATTTACTGCATTAGCAATCTGACCCACTAACTAGGCTTAGGCTACGTGTTCATGACTGGGATTGATACAGTACCTAATCATTCGGCTTAAAGTTTAATGATGACCTAACTAGGCTAAGCATCAAATGTTGTTAATGTTTTCGCGAAACTAGGTCTATGCCTATGTAGTATCTTACTAACGTTTGTGACAAGTGAGAGTGAGAAAGTGTAACATGTTGGTTATAATTTCTAGCCTTACCAATTTCACCGATCTCTTGATTGTTGGCAATGTGCATTCGACCGAATTCGCATATCACTGGTATCACATTCACAGGGCAACATTGAAACGGCTATCTGTAGGCCTGGAGGAGGTGGTGGCGTAGAGAAATGATTCATTTCATGCATGACGCAGCCTAGGCCTAACTAACTGATCGGGCATTCCAATATTTGTAAACAAACAGTACAGGCCGAGCCGCGCCTAACGTTAACTTCCTTAACGTTACTTATGCACGCGCAGCGCATAGACGTACGGAACTTCGACCGTACGCGTGCGTAAAACAAGAGCGTACGTACATGACAGGCTAGGTGTATACCAGTATTCACTTGGTTGGTACACGTCTTATCCGGGAGTTAAGGTCATTTTCTGGAGCGAAAACTAACCTTTGCGCCATACACGTGACAAGTCCGATGCGTTTACTATGTGTGGTACGAACGGCACGTAAACAAACACAGCTGAACACTTTTTTTATTTTCACTCCAATGCAGGGCGAATGCGCGCGGTTGTTATGCGGTCTGATGACCTCAGGTCATATTTCCGACCAAGTGAATAGCCCTAATCAAAAACAGCTGTTTACCATGAAGAAACAGCACTTCAATTACGTCGTCGCAACATTTGTTTGGTTTGCAGCAAATTGTCGGGCATTTACATTGTCGGGCATTTAAATTGTCGGGCATTTACATTGTCGGGCATTTAAATTGTCGGGCATTTAAATTGTCGGGCATTTACATTGTCGGGCATTTAAATTGTCGGGCATTTACATTGTCGGGCATTTACATTGTCGGGCATTTACATTGTCGGGCATCTAAATTGTCGGGCATTTACATTGTCGGGCATTTACATTGTCGGGCATTTAAATTGTCGGGCATTTACATTGTCGGGCATTTACATTGTCGGGCATTTACATTGTCGGGCATTTACATTGTCGGGCATTTACATTGTCGGGCATTTACATTGTCGGGCATTTACATTGTCGGGCATTTACATTGTCGGGCATTTACATTGTCGGGCATTTACATTGTCGGGCATTTACATTGTCGGGCATTTACATTGTCGGGCATTTACATTGTCATGACTGTAATGGGATAGAAAATTAATCGTTTGTACATCTCATCGGAAAAAGAAAAAAAATACTCTGGCTTATAAAAAAGGAGGGAGTCTCCGGCAAATGTGAGTTGAGTCAAAAATGTAATTAAGATGTGCGAGTGGTCAAAAAGGGAATTTTTATACACGGTTCGAAAGTCATGATATATATATATATATATATATATATATATATATATATATATATATATATATATATATATATATATATATATATATATATATATATATATATATATATATATATATATATATATATATATATATATATATATATATATATATATATATATATATATATATATATATATATATATATATATATATATATATATATATATATATTTAGCTTCATACCACTGAAGAAGGAAGCAGGAGTTTTCGAAATATTTGGTTTTTAAAATAATCTGTTGGCTAGAGACATTGTCATTTTTTCCTATTTTGTTTTGCCGAGGTGTAGGGTTTTCAAATAATTACTGAAAAACTAAGCTCATGTCTATGACCGTGGATGTAAGTCCCTGCGTGAAAGGTGAGGATGTCCTACATCCTTCTGATTCCCCCTAAAACTATCCAAAATAAAGTATCCAAAGTTTGTTGTTTAGAACACCACTTTTTTCTGGAAGGATCGTCCATGATTGAATGTAAAACCAAGTTCAGTCTATACTTAGCTTATGTTTACATTCAGCTGGTGAGATAACATCTCCCTCTGTAGACCTACATGCTACGCACTACATGTAATGGCTATAGCGTCAGAAGTTAACGTTCAGCTAACTCTGCGATCTGCCGTGATTAACAAGCCATATGTACGTACTTAATGACACGCGCGCATACTTGCAATTGGGTAAGAAGAAGCACTAAAGTAATAACACATCTATTCTAAGGCTATGTAATTTTAACCATTGGTGTTCACTCTGACCAGTTTGCCTAACATGAATTTGAGATTAAATTTGAGATAGTGAAGTAACATCTCCCTCTGTATGACCTACATGCTACGCATTACATGTAATGGCTATAGCGTATGCTACGGTCAGATGTTAAAGAGGGAGGCTCGTCTCAGTAAAATACGGTAAAAATGGGGGATACTTTATTTTGACGTCATTTCCGGTTGTGGAGGCAAGATCAGATCCTCTGTCTGTTTGTACCACACAGTCCAGCCAGACACTAGCATGTACGTTGTGTGTGCAGAATTACATACACAGCGCATTACGTTACTGTGACGAGAAACTTATTTGTTTTTTTCAATGCTTTTTTGTCAGAAAGCGAAAGTGAAATTTTAGTATTATAATACTACAATGATAGTCACCAAATGAAAATTACTGAGAACAAAAAAGAAGAAGATGAAAGCAAAAAGTCAAAATAAACGATTCTACCGGAGCTTGAACTCACGGCATGATTTGAAGAAAAAAAACGTTACTTGCGATCGCCGCAAGCATCTGGGCCATCTCGTGTGGTGACTTTGAAGACGTTTTAAATAACTATATACCTTGCAATATGAGACAACGAATCGCGCAGCAAAATTTCAACCAATCAAAAAAACTGAAAGGAATTCTAAATATTGTGCACATATGACGATATCGCCTCTTTAATGTTCAGCTAGCTCTGCGATCTGCCGTGATTAACAAGCCGTATGTACGTACTTAATGACACGCGCGCATACTTGCAATTGAGTAAGAAGAAGCACTAAAGTGATAGCACATCTATTCTAAGGCTATGTAATTTTAACCATTGGTGTTCACTCTACCAGTTTGCCTAACATGAATTTGATCAATTTACACTGAAAGATATAATTACAAAATTCTTATTGCTCAGGAAATATTATATGCAAGGAAGTGTATGAAATTATTGCCTGTTTTGGTTTTTTTTTTTTTGACCAAAAAGAGGGTGGCTAGCCACCCCACCTAGATCCGCCCATGTACACATATCCTAAGAATTCTGATGACAGAGCCTGAACAATATTAAAACCGGGATTAAAACCTCAATTGCGATTTTATTCATCAATGAAGATAAGGAATAACTCTCAGGTTGAATGGGGTATTGTCAACTTATATTGATTCTATAGACGCAAATCAGATGCAATCCCTACTCATTCCCGACGATTACAAACTTGTACTCCATTGAAAAATTGTAAGTGTTTTAAAGGGGACGGAAATCCGACGGGAGACGCATTTGGGGATTCATTTTTGACACTTACTTTCCCGGGGGTTCAGTTCCATATGTGAGGTATATGTATATGTGCCGCCTGAGCAGGTCCTTTTTTGTAGAGCAGGTATAAAAGAAACCAATTTTGTCATACTGCAGGTCTAAAAATGGGATGTTTTCATAATACAAGTGTCAAAACAAAACAAAATCACACATTTTCGTAGTGCAGGTATAAACAAATAGTTGCTCTTATACTGAAGTTACCATAAAACACTCATACTGCAGGTAAGATTTTGAATTCCTGGGCGGCTCATACGTGCCACTGAAGTATGGAACAACCCCCAACTCCCGGCTTATTTTCCCCAGTTGTTAAAACGGATGCATTTTTGGCCCGCTGCAATTGTCACTGACGGAACAGTATTGTACGCCACTGAATTCGTAAACGTGTGAGGGGGTCGTAGCAAACACGTTGGCCGCAATTTTTCTTCGAAAATCGCGTAACTGAGAATCGCGTAACAGAATCGCGTAAAACAACAGCAAACTTGTTGAGATCTTCCATGATCTGCATTGCAGATCTAACACATTACATACCACAAATACTCCACAACTTTCTTGCGAAAGTGTCCTTATCTTCAGATCTTACTGTCATATTCCTTCTAGATTAAACGTGCTTCAGAAATACTGCTCGGGAAATACTGTTCCATGAACAAAACAGGTATCCATAATTAATCCATTTTGATAAAAAAATAAGTGCAGTGCCATCTATTGTCTTATAAAATTCATGCCGCGCACTTCCAGTTCGCTGGCGTTATATTTATTAGTACGCGTATCGGTGTTGTTTACCCTGTTAGAAGAAAAAGAATCAAAGACGCCCAGAGTTAGTAAAGAACTTATCAATGTTGACTTTGAAATTGTGAACAGAATTGGAGCTAGCTACCCACTCAGGCAAACCATTCCACTCATTAGCAACTCTTTACGAAAAGCTAAAATGCCGAATATCCGTAAGAACTATTTGGTCAACTTCAAACTGTTTCCACTTGTCACATAACACATAAGGATTAGCTGAAACATGCAAGAAATTACAGGAAGTCAAAGCATCACTACTAGATAGGAACTTAAAAACCTGAAGTCTCACTCTGTATTGCATGTAGTGCGTAGCATGTAGGGCATACAGAGGGAGATCTCACAAACGCATATTGTTCTTGATTGATTATCGGTAAATCAATTTAAAATAGGTTACTTTGACATATTTCATCCTTAGTTTTGCACAGTTGGTTGTGATTTGTTGTTTTGCTAGTAAACAAAGCTCCAACTTGAAGTTTGCATGAGTTTTTTTTTAACCAAGGCCAGTAACATCATGAACGTTATTAGCGTTCACGCATGAAAATACGGATTCGATTAATCACTTATCAATTGCTTGGAAAACTCTTTCGGCGATTGTAATCTAAGTATTAGGCCAAAGTCAACAATTCCATCAAACTTATAAGGTATATGCCGTAAATCCGAGTACGACGAGAATCAGGAAAAAAAAAAAAAAAGCAGATATGATTTATGTTTTCAGCCAGTAGGCTTACCTACTAATTAGAGCCAAAAGCCCATTGAAATTAGGCTATCCAAAATTAAAGAAAGCATCACTGAAAAATAGTTAATTGCACATCAAGGTAGATATCAAATTGATTGAATGTTTATTTTATATACAAATACATTTTATGTCTTTATCTGGTTATGCATATGATTTATATCAAATGTAAATTTGATCTGAGATTTATATATACTCTTTGCTTTAGGGTGGACCTTGTGTGTGTTTTTTCAACTAAGCAGAGGCCACTGAATTTTGGTTCTTTTTATACTATTTGAAAGATATAAAATTATACCTATATAGGATGAATAGAAATACCAAAAATTGTTGTACTTTTTAAAAAGTTTTATATTCATGCTAGGCTACATGAAGGGTATGGTTTTGAAACACACTAACTCAGAAATCACAAAATGTAAAATTGATCATTTGAATGACTGCAAATATTACCTGCTGATGTATTCACCAAGATCATACATTTTGTATTCCATATCATCACCAAACGTACATTAAACATCAAGCTTTAGAGCAGTAAAGATTGAAATGAAGTAGGCCTGCTGTGACATGTTCATATTATACTCACATAGCACTACTATCATCAAAACTTAAAAAGTGGACATCTTCTTCAGATTTTATTATACATTTTAATATATGGTTTGTCACTTTTGATGTATGTCTTTTTGCCAATGTTTTACTGTTTGATTTATATTTGCTATTATATATATATAAATATATAAATAAATACATATATAAATATATATATATATATATATATATATATATATATATATATATATATATATATATATATATATATATATATATATTAGCAAGGTCTCATCTTAACTTCTAGTGAGATAAACACCTCACTCAGTAGACACTACTTGCAATGCAGTACTTGCATATTATTGTGCATAGTAGGCATGTAGTGGCAATAGTGTATGCTACAGTCAGATGTTACCTGACTACACCGTTACCAGCTTTCAGTTGAATGATAAGAATAAAAAATAGACATGGTCTATTCATCACATCACATTCTCAGACTATATGATCATCCAAATGTGATTTTTCCAACTGCTTGAATTACGTTTTATGCAACTTGTAAATGTGTACATACAATTTTGTGTGCTAAATTAGAGTGTATGAAATGTGTATATCAATACATATAAACTGCATCTATGCATACTTTTCTTTTGCCTACACTACTAATTCAATTAATAGGTGAACTTGGTGTATGCTTAAAAACCAAATTTTCATCAAAAATGTGAAACACTTTTAGGAGTCTGGGAGTAACTTTTACAAAGAGCTGTGCAAACCCTTTTTCTAATGAAGTAAAACTAATGTAGACCTATATGAAATTTCCTTGGCAAATTTGAGATTTTCACAGATCTGCCATCCCCTCTTTATATTCACTCAAAGAAATACTAAAAAGTGTTTTTATCACATATGATATGTAACTTAAGCAATCACTTTTGTTTTTAGCCCAAACTAACACCACCACCACAAAATCAAAATCAAAGACGCTCAGAGTTGGTAAAGAACTTATCAATGTTGACCTTGAAATTTTGAACAGAATTGGAGCTAACTACCCACTCAGGCAGACCATTCCACTCATTAGCAACTCTTTGCGAAAAGCTCAAATCTATCCGTGAGAACTATTTGGTCAACTTCAAACTGTAACCACCTGTCAAATGAGGATCAGCAGAAACATGCAACAAATAACAGGAAGTCAAGGCATCACTACCAGATATAAACTTAAAACCTGAATCATATTGCCACGTACTCTTCTCAACTCAAGCGTGGTAAAACCAAGAATTCGCAACCTAGATTCATGAGAGAGATTCCTTACTTCGGGAATAAGTCTAGTGGCTCTTCGCTGAACCTGCTCCAAAATGAACTTATCCTTCTCATAAAAAGGACTCCAAGCCTGAATAGCATACTCAAGGTGGGGCCTGACTAACTGCTTATACAAATTAAGAACAACCTCTCAACCAAGAAAACACAAGTTTCTTCTAATCAAACCAAGCATCTATTTGCCCTTGCAGCTGCTAAAGCACACTGTTTAGAGTGCTTCAAATTGCTAGTAATGACAACATCTAGATCCCTTTCTTGATCACCACAACCAAGATTTGAACCATTCATGCAGTAATCAAAGGCCAAATTGTTCTGAACAAAGTAAATTACTTTGCATTTATCAACATTAAATGACATCTGCCATGTTTGGGACCAAGAAACTTACTTATCCAGATCAGTTTGCCAAAGGAAAGAATCCCTAGCATCATCAAAAATCCTGTACAGCTTAGTGTCATCAGCAAATTTACAAATCCTGGAGCCAAGGGGAACATCAATATTATTAATGAAGATTAAGAAAAGAAGCGGACCCAATACAGAACCCTGAGGAACACCACTTATAACCTTTCCCCTTGAAGATACTTCACCATTAAGAACAACTCTTTGTGACCTGTCAAGTAACCAAAAATATATCCAATTGGCACACTTTCCCCCACACCAAGTACTCGTTTTCACCATGAGCCTGCCTAATGGAAACTTATCAAATGCTTTTTGGAAATCTAAATAGAAAACATCCACATTATGACCAGAATCAACTTGATTAGTAGTAACATCATCAAGAAACTCCAATAAATTAGAAACACAATACCTCTTAGGTAAGAACCCATGCTGGGACAAATTCAACAAATCATTGACCAGTAAATGATCTAGCACAACATCCTTAACAATGGACTCTATGACCTTGCAGACAAAACTAGTAAGACTCACTGGCCTATAGTTACAAGGCAAACTGTGGTCACCCTTTTAAAGACAAGAGTGACATTAGCAATTATCCAATCAATAGGAACAACACCAACATCAAAGCAGTTTGAAAAGATAATACTCAGGGGAACAGAAAGAACATCAGAACACTCACGTAAGACAACAGGATGTATACCATCTGGACCGGGTGCTTTATTTGAATTCAAACCCTTCAACTTCTTAGACACAACATCAACTGAAAAATCAACATTTTTAATGGATACTGGAGAGTGCACACTAAGATAATCCACAACATCATCAGCAGGGGACTCCTTAGTAAATACAGACACAAAGTAGTCATTCAAAACTTCAGCCATATCCTTACCATTATTGATAGTAATACCATCATTACCATTAAGGGGACCAACAACCTCCTTGGTTTTTTACTTTGAGCAAACATACAAATGAAATGACTTAGGATCAATCTTAACTTCTTTGGACAAACGTTTTTTAAAACGCACTTTAGTATCTCTTATTAAACCCTTTGTGAAGTTTTCATGATCCTTATACCTAGCAAGCTCCGCAGGACACAGACTACATTAAAACAACGCCACAACTTCTTCTTTTTCCGAACAGCCTGCAAAACCTCCCGAGACATCCACACTGGACGACTACGCCTACAGACTTTCTTTAATGGGACAAACCTATTTACACCCTCTAAAACTATAGTTCGGAAAACATCCCATGCTTTAGAAGGATCTAATTCACGGAGCAAAGAAGTCCAATAGAATGACAAATTATCCAAAAGTGCAGCAAAGTCAGCATTCTTAAAATCTAAAACTAGTTTATTAGCTGGAGAAACCTTTGTGAAACAATATAGATAAAAACTAATGAGGTCATGATCACTACCTTACCACATTTCTAACCATACTTATTATGCCATGCACAAATTGAATACTGTGTAGCCTAACGTTAGGCCTATTGACTAAGGCCTTTGAAGAGGAAATTAGTCGAAATCTATGAACGAAATCTACACTTGTTCTTTCTTTTTCAGCAAAAACGAAGTACACTAACGTTACTTACAGCAAGCCTAATTAAGACATGTAACTTGTAAGATAATACTAAGAAGTTCGGCGTTATCGAATATCGGGTCTAGAGTCTAACGTCGTTAGGCTAAAGACGTTTGCTGACATATTTATGTTAGGCCCTAACGTTATTATTGTAAGAATTGATTAAAGAATTGTGGTTTTGACGCCACATTAGGCTTAAAAAATGAAATAAGAGTTTCTTTTTGAGTGAAACATGTACGGTTTTCAAAAAGTCAAAAAACATTTTATGGGCAAAATTTGTCTTGAATTAATCTAGTACTCCCCGTAGTACGGTAGGACTGATGCCAGCCGTGTTAGTAATGCTGCTGTTGGTGATGGCTGGCCGTCCAAAGGAACTACACAATCCTATACCTCCTGTTTTAAGCGAGGTGTTAAAAGTATAGTTAAATCTCCCGTTTAAGATCTTTATGAAAACGAAACCATTTTACCTTTTTTTCGCCCACAATGATTAAAATCAATGTTTGAAGCCCATCCATGTTTTCAACAACTCTTTTTAAGGTGATTTTAGTTACTTTCATCGAAGTATTTTAGATTACTTTTCTTTCCGTAAAAATCGTCTGAAAAGTAACAGGCTCCCCAAAGTGCTGTCACAGCACTGCCATCGGGGCTATAACATTTTAGCGGGGGTAATATATTTTAAATTATTTTAGAAAAATGTTAAAATGATACTTTCAAATTACAATCATATAATTTAAACAATTCTTGATGTTTTATTTCTTTCTTTTGACACAGAGTGTTTTTTACCAAAACTATTTAATAAAGTTATATGAACAAAAAAAGAAAAAAATCTTTGCAGCGAAAAATCAACCTGCAGTTTAGTGAAACATATCCTAAAACTTATTCGCGGACGTTGAAAAATAAATCACAAACGTGCGCTGACTAAGAAAATGGCGACCACAATATGAATCTCGGATAACTTTATCCCGTTGTGGTGCTAGATAGGTTTGGAGAAGTTTTTTTGAAAAGTGTATTATTTAGACCAATTGATATAAGATTATCCAAAAAGGAAGTTTTCAATCCTAACTTTTCTACAACTTGTAAATAAAAAACATAAAAAAATCCCCCCCAGGAATTGCATTTAATCTATAACAACCCTCGTACGGCAATCCCAATGTCAACCAGTACTGAGGGATGTATGTAATAACTAGGATCAATCACAGTCTAGTTTAGGCCCTGTTTACGTTTTCTGTTGACTCGCTGCGTTGTTGTATGATATGTACGATCTAGTTGTTTGCCCTGCTATCGCTTTACAAAACTTGGTTTATTTACAAAATTGCCGCCGGGTGACGTCATTCTGCGTTCGGCGGATTACTGGCGCTACTGACTTGGTCTACAGTACAGGGAAAAAGCGTGACGTCACCTCCCTGTTTTACGTAGCATAGGGCGAATGAAGTCACGCTCTCTGGTACAGGTCTACATACTTTTTACCTGATTGAAATGTGGCCTGAGGTCATCAGACTGCATTACAACCGCGCCTATTTACCCCGCATTTGCATGCATTGTCTCCCACATATATTTCTGATCTTTTAATCCCATATAAGTCTCCCCGCCAGTTCATACGTTCTAATTTCGAAATTTAATTAGCTATTCCACGTAATTCTAGAACATGGGGTAAATGTTCATTTTCTTCTGCTGCCCCCTTTTTATGTAACAGACTTCCAGACAACATCAAACTTAGTCCTTCCCTCAATTCTTTTAAATCATAATTAAAGACACTCCTCATGTGTTCTGATTCTCTTCAATTTTAAGCTTATATTTGTTCTTGTATGTATGCATTTTGCAGTATTCTTAACTATCATTTCTTTTTTGTTTACATTGTTTTGCATTAATTGTTGTGTCGCTGCGCCATGAGCATCACTTTTGATGGATACTGGCGCATAACAAGTATTCATTATTATTATTATTATTATTATTTAAGTGAAAACAAAGCGTTCATTTGTATTTGTTTACATGTCATACGTACCGCACACAGTAAACAAAATCAACAAAAGAAGAAGAAGAGGCAAACGTGGAGGCGCTACACGGAGACATAAGCAGGAACTTGAGAACCAAACACAAAAGGAAATAAGCTGCCATAATCTAATTCGAGTTCCGTTGGAATGCGAGCTAAAGCAACATCAACACAAGATTAAGGTTATTTCTCTTAATGCCCAGTCCATAAAGAATAAAGATATTGTAATCAAGGCATACCTTCAACATGAAGACGTAGACTTTTGCATAATAAGTGAGACCTGGCTGAGTAGCAACGACAAAGCCTGGATTGATGCGTGTGAATTAAACTCCAATGGATTTACTATCCTAAATTCAAATAGAAATGCTCGCCCTGGAAGAGGTTTAGCTTGTGTTTACAGAGATAACTACAATGTTAAACAATTGAAGAGTGGCACATTGAAATCTTTTGAATTTGGAATTTGGCATGCAAAACTTAACAATATAGACAGCTTGAACATAATTGGTATTTATCACCCACCTCCATCAGTTAAAAACCCAAGCAACTCAGTTTTCATTGATGAATTTTCGCAGTTTTTGATGGATGAAATATTACACCTTCATAATTATCTTATCACTGGTGACTTTAACATTCGAATTAATGACGTTAATAATAATGATGTCAAGAAATTCACAGATACAATGGATTCTTTGGGACTCGAACAACATGTACATTTTGTGACTCATAATAAGGGGAACACTATTGATTTGCTGTTCACTGAAACTTTAAGTAAATTGAATATAATGCAGTGCGTACAGGGACCCTACTTGTCAGACTATTGTGCAATATATTGTGCAATATCTTTAAACAAAGGAAATGTAAAGCGTTCTAAAATCAAATACAGAAAATTAAAAGGTGTTAATGTCAGAGAGTTAATGAAGAAGATGGACTTAAACAAAATTGTAACTTCTGATTCCAACATAAATGAGTTAGTTGATCTCTTCGAGGAAGAAGCAACTATAGCAGTGGACTATCATGCCCCAATGATGGAAAAACTTGTTACACAAAGAGCAACAAAACCGTGGTATACAGATGATATAAAGGAACAAAAGAAGGTGTTTAGGAAATGTGAACGTATATGGAAATCACACAAGACTCGGGATAATTGGAGGACACTAAAATATGAAAGATATAAATATAAGAAACTGCGAACTCGATCTAAGAGAGATTCAATTACTAGTAAGGTGTCTGAGTGTGGAAATGACTCAAGGAAACTGTTTAAGCTTGTGGCAGAGCTAGCAGGTACAAAGGATCAGAATCCCTTACCCCTACATGATAATGGTCAAGAATTATCCGACGAGTTTGCTGATTATTTTATTAACAAAATAACTAACATCAGAGATGACCTCACAAGTAGTCCTAAATATACACCGGTCACGACTAAAAGCATTCCATCATTGACTCAATTTGATGCATTATCAGATGAGGACTTAAAGAAAATAATAAGTTCTATGCCTACAAAATCATGTGAAAGAGACATTATCCCAACTACATTTATAAAGCATGACTTGGATACAATTCTTCCAGTTTTAAGTCAGCTCGTCAACACATCTTTGAAATCTGGCGTATTTGCTGAAAAATGGAAAATTGCCACTGTTCGTCCGCTTCTTAAGAAGGCTAATTTAGACACCCAACTTATAAACTATAGACCTGTAAGCAATTTATGTTTCATTTCAAAGTTGGTGGAGAAGGCTGCCCTGATGCATCTTAATTTCCATTGTGAAAAACATCACTTGATGCCAGATTACCAGTCCGCATACTGTACCAATTACAGTTGCGAAACGGCTTTGACCAAATTAATGAACGATCTACTTTGGTCTATGGAAAGGCAAGAGGTCTCTGAGTTGTCTTGTATAGACCTAAGTGCCGCATTTGACACGGTAAACCAT
The DNA here is from genome assembly GCA_020152595.1 of Chiridota heheva. Lineage (NCBI taxonomy): Eukaryota > Metazoa > Echinodermata > Holothuroidea > Apodida > Chiridotidae > Chiridota > Chiridota heheva. The sequence goes on from JAIGNY010003802.1 coordinate 681,307, forward strand.
GAAATATTGCTCAAAGTTTTAAATGTTAAATTTGGTATAGAAGGCATCGCTCTTCTCTGGTTTCAGTCCTATTTGAAGTCACGATGCTTTAGAGTCACTATTGAAAATATGTTCTCAACTACTCGGTATTTGGATTTTTCTGTGCTACAAGGATCATGCCTAGGCCCCTTTTTATATCTAGTTTATGCCAGTACCATGCAGGAAATGATTTCACATGATTTAACACTCTATGGCTATGCCGATGACCATGCAATTAGGGGATCATTTTATAGTAATAATCGTAACTCTGAAATTAAATGTAAAACTGATATTGAGGAATGCATGATTAACATTAAACATTGGATGGACTCTAATCGACTGAAAATGAATGATGCAAAGACAGAATTTATTTTATTTGGTCATGATAAGCAATTAAGAAAATGTAGCACAAATGATATTAATGTAGTTGGTACTAATGTGAACAAATTACATACCATTAGATATTTGGGTGCCCTGCTTGATGAAACATTGTCTTTTAGATCTCATGTGACAAAAAATGCCAAATTGCTATGTTAAACATTCAAAGACTCAAACAAATTCGCTACTCTCTCACCATTGATGTATGTAAAACACTTGTGCAATGTCTTGTTATATCTCATTTAGATTATGCTAATGCTATTTTAATCGGTTTACCTATTTGTGAATTAAATAAGCTTCAACGAATACAAAACATTGCTGCAAATTTTATTCTCGGAGGGGACTATAGAGATAGTTCCACACAAACCCTCACAGATTTACATTGGTTACCCATTCGGGCTCGCATTGATTTTAAAATTGCTTCACTTATTTTTAAATGTTTGAATAATACCGCACCACAATATCTTATAGACTTAATAAAATCTAATTTATCAAAACGTCCTGGATTGCGATCCCGTAACAATGATATTTTCCTAGAAATTCCCTTTACGTCGAAAAAAACGTTTGCCGATAGGTCTTTCAGTGTGTATGGCTCCAAATTAGGGAATAATCTCCCTTTCAATGTTAGGAGCAGCGGTAATTTTAAATCTTTTAAGAAATGTCTTAAGACGCATCTTTTTACTAGAGAATTTATTTTATAATCATTTAAAATGTTATCTTGTTTCAAATTAATTGTACATATACTGTTTCTGAATATTTATTTTGAATATTTTTATACTTCTCATCAATTTCCAGCGTACGAATTTTTACATTTTGAACATTTTGAACTTTTTGATATCTTAAGTATATTTATATTTTACTAGCCATAGCCATTTTTATCAACATTTTGTCTTTTAGAATTTAATTTGTATGTCATGTGAAGCGTATTCGTTACGTTGTATCTATAATGTCTGTATTGCGCTATATAAGTTGTTAATAATAATAATAATAATAATAAACGCATATATGGACTTGCCCACGTTTTCGAGCAGAGGTTTGTTTTCGCTCGAGAAAATGTTATCTTCTACCGGATGTGACGTGCACCAACCAAGTGAAATTAGACGCGACGACGAACGATATGAATCATGATGCTCTCACGAATAGGTCTCGATATATCGGGCGCGACGAGTTCACGAAACCGAAGACCATACGGATCCACCATACACTCAGTCAGGAAATCGCCGTCGGTCAGTAAATAAGGCCATCATTGAATTAAGAATTATTAAACATTTATTCAGGTAGTACTAGGCCTATTGTTAGGCCTAAGTCGTTAATGACAACTTACATTTTACAGCAAATAATTTGTTCTCGGAAATGTTGTGGCTATTCGCACGGACCCATTCAGTTAAACAATATAAAGTACTTATTCGCACGGATGCAAACGTCAGGAAAATGGGGAAACTGAGCAAAAGGCTCACCCGAAATAAAATTCCATACAGTGCCTAGGGGCACTATCATTATGGTCAGCAGGAGAAAAAAAGTTTTTTGTGATTTTGACAACGATTGCACATAGGCCTAGGCCTAGGCTAAAACGTTAGTTATGGCTGCATATTGGGCAATTATAGAAAATATGTGAAGAGGAAGGAGATGGGGAGATGGGTTGGGGGGGGCTGGGGGTGGGTGGGTAGCTGTAAAATGATTGTGCTTAGGGGTGGGTGGGTGCACAGGTGTTCCTAGTGTTATGGTAACCTATAAAAAGGTAGGTCACTTTCTAAAGCGACTTTCGAACTGTATATGAAAATTCCTTTTTTTGACCACTCGCGAATCTTATTAGGTTATTTACATTTTTTGACTCAACTCACATTTGCTGGAGGCTTCCTTCTTCATTTATTAGCCGCAGTATTTGTTCTTTTTTTCTGATAAGATGTACAAACGATAGATTTTCTACCGGCATTACAGTCATGACAGTGTAAAAGCCCAACAATTAGCTGCATACCAAAGAAACGTTGCGATGACGTCATGAAGAAACAGCACTTCAATTGTTTTGCAGCAAATTGTTGGGTTTTTACACTGTCATGACTGTAATGCCGGTAGAAAATCTATCGTTTGTACATCTCATCAGAAAAAAGGATAAATACTGCGACTTATAAACGAAGAAGGGAGTCTCCAGCAAATGTTAGTTGAGTCAAAAAATGTAAATAAGATTTGCGAGTTGTCAAAAAAAGACATTTTCATTTACGGTTTGAAAGTCGCATTAGGAAGTGACCTACCTTTTTATATATATGTATTAAGTATATAGGTTGCCATAATGCTAGGAACACCTGTGCGTGGGTGGGTAAAATGACAGAGATTGAGATTATGGGTGGGTAAAATCACAGGTGTTCCTAGGGTTATGGCAACCTATATACTTAATATATAAAAAGGTAGGCCTAGGTCACTTTCTAATGCGACTTTTCTCTGCAAAGTAAAGAAACGTTGCGATGACGTCATGAAGAAGCAGCACTTTAATTGGTTTGCAGCAAGTTGTTGGGCTTTTGCACTGTCATGACTAATGTCGGTAGAAAATCCATCGTTTGTGCATCTTATCAGAAAAAGAACAAATACTGCGGCTTATAAACGAAGAAGGGAGTCTTTAGCAAATGTGAGTTGAGTCAAAAATGTAATTAAGATTCGCAAGTGGTCAAAAATGGGAATTTTCATATATGGCTCGAAAGTCGCTTTAGAAAGTGACCTACCTTTTTATATATATGTATTAAATATATAGGTTGCCATAACGCTAGGATTACTGTGGGGGGAGGTGGGTAAAATGACAGGGATGAGATTACATGTAGGAGTGGGTAAAATCACAGGTGTTCCTAGCGTTATGGCAACCTATATTTGATATATAAAAAGGTAGGCCTAGGTCACTTTCTAACGCGACTTTCCAACCGTATATGAAAATTCCTTTTTTTGACCACTTGCGAATCTTAATTACATTTTTGACTCAACTCACATTTTGGATTTTCTACCGACATTACAGTCATGACAGTGTAAAAGCCCAACAATTCTCTGCAAACCAATTGAAGTGCTGCTTCTTCATGACATCATCGCAATGTTTCTTTGGTTTGCATCAAATTCTTAGGCTTTTACACTGTCATGATTGTAATTTCGGTAGAAAATCCATCGTTTGTACATATCATCAGAAGAAAACAACAAATACTGTGAATTATAAACGAAGAAGGGAGTCTCCAGCAAATGTGGGTTGAGTCAAAAAATGTAATTAAGATTCGCGAGTGGTCAAAAAAAGGAATTTTCTTATACAGTTCGAAAGTCGCGTAGAAAGTGACCTACCTTTTTATATATACATGTATTAAATATATAGGTTGCCATAGCGCTAGAAACACCTTTGGTCATGACAGTGTAAAGCCCAACAATTTGCTGCAAACCAATTGAAGTGCTGCTTCTTCATGACGTCATCGCAACGTTTCAAAAAAATGTAAATAAGATTCGCGAGTGGTCAAAAAAAGAAATTTTCATTTACGGTTTGAAAGTCGCATTAGAAAGTGACCTACCTTTTTATATATATGTATTAAATATATAGGTTGCCATAATGCTAGGAACACCTGTGCATAGGTGGGTAAAATGACAGAGATTGAGATAAGGGGTGGGTAAAATCACAGGTGTTCCTAGCGTTATGGCAACCTATATACTTAATATATAAAAAGGTAGGCCTAGGTCACTTTCTAACGCGACTTTTCTCTGCAAACCAAAGAAACGTTGCGATGACGTCATGAAGAAGCAGCACTTCAATTGGTTTGCAGCAAGTTGTTGGGCTTTTGCACTGTCATGACTAATGTCGGTAGAAAATCCATCGTTTGTGCATCTCATCAGAAAAAAAGAACAAATACTGTGGCTTATATATGAAGAAGGGAGTCTCCAGCAAATGTGAGTTGAGTCAAAAAATATAATTAATTTTTGCGAGTGGTCAAAAAAAGGAATTTTCATATACGGTTCGAAAGTTCCGTTAGAAAACGACCTACCTTTTTATATAAATGTTTTAAGTATATAGGTTTCCATAACGCTAGGAACACCTGTTGGTAAAATGACCAAGATTGAGATTAGAGGTGGGTGGGTGGGTAAAGGGTAAAATGACCGGTATTTTGATTAGGTCTGGGTGGGTGGGTAAAATGACCGCGATTGGAATTAGGGGTGGGTGGGTGGGTATAATGACCGGGATTAAGATTAGAGGTGGGTGGGTGGGTAAAATGACCGGGATTGGGATTAGGGGTGTATGGGTGGGTAAAATGACCAGGATTAGAATTAGGGTGGGTGAGTGGGTAAAATGACCGGGATTGGGATTGGGTGGGTGGGTAAAATGACTGGGATTAGGATTGGGTGGGTGGGTAAAGTGACTGGGATTAGGATTGGGTGGGTGGGTAAAATGACTGGGATTAGGATTGGGGTAGGTGGGTGGACAAAGTGACCGGGATGGGGATTAGGGGTGGATGGATGGTTTAGCTCGCTGGGATTGTGGGTGGGTGGGTGTCTTAGTTTGCTAGGACTGAGGGTGGGTGGGTGGGTTAGCTCGCTGGGATTGCGGGTGGGTGGGTGGGTTAGTTTGCTAGGACTGGGGTGGGTGGGTGGGTGGGTTAGCTTGCTGGGATTGGGGTGGGTGGGTGGCTTAGCTCGCTGGAATTGTGGGTGGGTGGGTTGGCTTACTGGGATTGGGGGTGGGTTGGTGGGTTAGCTTCCTGGATTTGGGATTGGGGATGGGTTAGCTCACTTGGATTGGGGGTGTGTGGATTGGCTTGCTGGGTTTGGGCATGGGTGAATGGCTTAGCTCGCTGGGATTGGGGGTAGGTGGGTGGGTAAACTTGCTGGGAATAATAGTGGGTGGGTGGGTTAGCTTGCTGGGATTGGGAGTGGGTGGGTGGGTTAGCTCGCTGGGATTGGGATTAGGAGTGGGTGGGTGAAATTAAAGAGTGGGTGGGGGTGGGTGGGTTAGCTCACTGGGATCGGAATTGGGGGTGGGTACAAGTGGTATGTTGCCGACCCCCCTTCTTCACATATTTTGTGGAATTGCCCATTATAGCCTACGCATCCCTCAGTACTGGTTGACATTAAGATTGCCATACAAGGGTTGTTATAGATTAGGCGCAATTCTGATGGTTTTTAAAATTCACACATTGTAGAAAATTTATGATTGAAAAAGTACTTACTTTTTGGATATTCTCATATCAATTAGTCTAAATGATACATTTTTCAAAAAAACTTTTCTAAATATTTACCTAATTAGCACCACGACAGGGTAAAGTTTTGCGACATTCATATTTTGGTCGTCATTTTCTTAGTCACCGCTTGTTTGTGAATAATTATTCAAATCCGCAAATAATTTTAAGGATGTTCCATTAAACTGCAGGTGGATTTTTCACTGACAACATTTTTTTTATATAATTTTAATAGATAGTTTTGGTAAAAAAAGTGTATGCGAAAACAAATAAATAAAGCATCAAGAAATGTTTAGATTTTATTATTACATTTATTGTACTTTATAAGTATTATCTAAATTTTTCCTCAAATAATCTTAAACATATTCCCCCTGCTAAAATGTTATAGCCCCTATGGTAGTGTTTTGAACTTTAACTGTACTCTGGAGAGCTCGTCAGACGATTTTTACGGAAAGAAAAATAGTCCAAAATACTTCGATAAAAGTAACTAAATTCACCATAAAAAACAGTTGTTGAAGACATGGATGGGCTTTAAACATTGATATTATTAATCATTGTGGGCGAAAAAAAGAAGGTAAAATGGCTTCGTTTTGATGAAGATCTAAAAAGTGAAATTTTCCTATACTTTTAACACCTCGCTTAAAACAGTACAGGAGGGTATAGGATTTTGTAGTACCCTTGGATGGCCAGCCATCACCAACGGCAACCATACTAACACGGCTGGCACCAGTCTGACGGTGCTACGGGGAGTATTAGGCTAACATTAGCTAGCCTAACGTTAAGTAGGCTAGTATTACCCCACAATACACTTTTTGACATGACTGGTGGTGTGTACAGTGGCTTATTACACTTTCCATACATAAAGGTGAAGGTGTGTTGAACGTTAGTCTACCAAACGTAAGGCCATGGTTGATGGGGTGAAATTCACTCCAAACTTAAACTTGCTATATTAGGCCTATGCACCTTTCTTGCTTTAATTCTTATACGTAGGCTAGTTCTTTGAAGTTGTTTAGTCCTCAAAAAAGCAAAATTAGAAGACCCTTTATGCTTATTTTGGCGTAAACGTTTTTCCCAGTCAGACCTCCAAAATTTCTGTCACTCGTATTGTTTATGTTGACGTCATATTCTATGGTTGTTGTACAGCTGATTGACCAAATTTAAATGATTCAAGTAACAAAGTAAACAATTTTTATTGAACCTTGACCTGAATAATTAACAAAATTTAGTTCTGCTCTAAAAGTAATGGCTGAATAGTTGTTTGCATCGTGAACAGAAGACTCACAGAAAATAGATATATTCTACCATTTCCAAGTAAGTTTCATATGGGGTTATTTTATGGATCAACAATAAATTTGTTGTGAACCTAGTGATAACAGATTTTTAATATTTTAGTGAAGAATACTCTCAGGTAAGTTGTATAAAGTTGAATAAAGTTAAGACAAAAAAAATTGTCTTTCTTCTCCAATGGCGTGCATAGGAAAAAATCATAACCTTCGTGAGGCCACAGATCAGTAAACAGTAATTCTACAATGTCAGCATACAGAAGCGGGTTAAAGTGAAAGAAATTACAGCCGGACGATGGTAAATGTTTTCATAACTAGGGTATCATTCCAGGGTGCATTCCATGTAAAACCAACACGAAGGTACAACGAGGCCTTTGCTTGCATACGCCAAGACAGTCAAGAGACTATGTAGTGAGTTACCACATTAAGCTCAAGTCTTGTTTATTATTTTGCTTCTACAATACTTTCCGCGTTGACAAAACTTGCTTTTACTTTTAAAATAACATGATTGTCTAACAGTACAACTAAAAAATATGCATTAGTTCTTGACAGTATTCTATTAATTTGTATAAAGTCAATGATACAGGAATACACAAAAACTATATATAGCAGAGAAAAAATTATTGACTGAGGTTTAGAATGACTACTTTGTGTCTGTTATTACGAAGGAGTCCCCTGCTGATGATGTTGTAGAGTATCTTAGTGTGCACTCTCTAGTATCCATTAAGGATGTTGATTTTTCAGTTGATGTTGTGCCGAAGAAGTTGGAGGGTTTGATTTCAAATAAAGCACCCGGTCCAGATGGTATACATCCTGCTGTTTTACGTGAGTGTTCTGATGTTCTTTCTGTTCCCCTGAGTATTATCTTTTAAAAGTGCTTTGCTGTTGGTGTTGTTTCTAGTGATTGGAGAATTGCAAATGTCACTCCTATTTAAAAGAAAAGGGTGACCACAGTTTGCCCTGTAACTATAGGCCAGTTAGTCTTTAACTAGTTTTGTGTGCAAGGTCATGGAGCCCATTGTTAAGGATGTTGTACTAGATCATTTACTGGTCGATGGTTTGCTGAATTTGTCCTAGCATGGGTTCTTACCTAAGAGGTCTTGTGTTTCTAATTTATTGAAGTTTCTTGATGATGTTACTAAACTAGTTGATTCTGGTCATAATGTGGATGTTAATCTATTTAGACTTCCAAAAAGCATTTGATAAGGTTCCGTTAGGCAGGCCCATGTTGAAAACAAGAGCGCTTGGTGTGGAGGGAAAGTGTGCCAATTGGATAAATTCTTGGTTACTCGACAGGTCACAAAGAGTTGTTGTTAATGGTGAAGTATCCTTATGAAAGATGGAAGAAGGTTACAAGTGGTGTTCCTCAGGGTTCTGTATTTGGTACGCTTCTTTTCTTAATCTTCATTAATAATATTGATGTTTCCCTTGGCTCCAGAATTTGTAAATTTGCTGATGACACTAAGCTGTACAGGATTGTTGATGATGCTACATTGTAGGGATTCTTCAATGTTGCAAACTGATCTGGATGTTAGTTAGTTTCTTGGTGCCAAACGTGGCAGATGTTATTCAGTGTTAATGCAAAGTTATTCATTTTGGTCAGAGCAATTTGGCTTTCGATTATTGCATAAATGGTTCAAATCTTAGTTGTGTTGAACAAGAAAGGGATCTAGGTGTTGTCATTACTAGTAATCTGAAGCCTTCTAAACAGTGTGCTTTAGCAGCTGCAAGGGCAAATAGGATGCTTGATTTAATTAAAAGAAATAATTGTTTTCTTGGTAAAGGAGGTTGTTTTTAATTTGCATAAGCAGTTAGTCAGGCCTCACCTTGAGTATGCTACATGTATTCAGGCATGGAGTCCCTTTTATGAGAAGGATAAGTTCATTTTGGAGCAGGTTCAGCGAAGAGCCACTAGATTTATTCCCAAAGTAAGGAATCTCTCTGATGAATCTAGGTTGCGATTTCTTGGTTTGACCACGCTTGAGTTGAGAAGAGTACGTGGCAATATGATTCAGGTTTTTAAATTCATATCTGGTAGTGATGGTTTGACTTCCTGTAATTTCTTGCATGTTTCAGCTAATTCTCATGTGACACATGTTAACAGTTTGAAGTTGACCAAAGAGTTCTCACGGATAGATATTCGGTGTTTTAGCTTTTCGCAAAGAGTCGTTAATGAGTGGAATGGTTTGCCTGATTGGGTAGCTAGCCCCAATTCTGTTCACAATTTCAAAGTCAACATTGATAAGTTCTTTAATAGCTCTGGGCGTCTTTGATTTTTTTTAGTGGAGGTGGTGGTGTAAGTTTGGGCTTTTTATGGGGTGATTCACCCTTCTTAGCTCATCTTGTTATGTTATGTTATTTAAGCATTGCGCCCTCCCTATGTCACCTCTTTTGTAATGGCTGCCATTGCACTGTTCGTCTAAGGTAATCTAGAAGGAGTTAAAGTGTCTTTAAATGATAATTTAGGTAAGTTCATAGTATTGTTTAACATTATTTTGAACAGTAAGTAAATTTTCGAACTTTTTTATGGATGAATTCTTAATCATTTTGAGACAAGTAAATTGGAGTGTTCTGTTCAAGTAAGACTAGCCTAGGCTATTTTAAGTTACTATTGGTTGCATAGGGTATGCTCCCTGCCTAGGCCTAGCCTACCTCAACTAAAAACTCCCAGAAATGTAATTATCATCTGATTTTTCATTTTAGTTGGAAGCGTGTGTATGTGTAGGCTAGGCCTAACATTAGCCAGTCTGCATTCCATGCACAAAGAGACAAAGATCTTCGGTGTGAAACTTAGTTCTTTCTTTGGTGTGATTAAGTTTAGTAATGTTAAGATTAAATGACATTTAAGGGAACTTTTCTGTTCTTTCTAAACCAATTCATTCCCTGTAGAAAAATTTCAAAAACTTTTTTCCTTAGCTGCAAAATCAGGGAATATTTTGAGCTATTTTGAGAGCTTTATTAGACTTAGAACAGCGGTTTGATTGCAGCTTCTATCAAATTCACTGACATAGCTGATTAATAAATGAGTACAAAACAGTCTATATATATTTGGAAGAGTCTTTTAATCCCAAATTTTGGACTTGTTCATGATCAAATGTTTATAGATTGATGTATCTTGATTTTGGTAATTAAAAAAAAATGACTGGAATTACAGTTTTAGCTGAACTATTCAAAGAATAGTGGAGCTACAGTATTCTACTACTGTCGGCGTCGGCATGCGGTAAAGTTTTGGTAGTTTTTTTAAAGTTTTCATAACTTAAGTTATGAATGGTGTACATTTATGTGACTGGGCATAGGGGTAGAGGACATGGGTACTGATCAAATAAGCATGATTGGAGGGTTTGTGTGTGCATACTAATTGGCTTATTTGCATAACAATGACAATATTTGTCAGGTGAAAGATTTTGATTAAAGATTTTGGTTAAAGTTTTCATAACTTAACCTATGAATGGTGTACATTCATGTAACTTGGGATAGGGGTATTGTTCAATTAAGCATGATTAGGGGTTTTGTGTGCATACTAATAAGCTTATTTGCATAACAATGAAACTATTTGTATCTATAATATCTATTGAATTAAAGTGGAAGTGGGGATTTTGTTTACACAAATGATCATATATGTGAAGTCCATTGTCTACACTTAATGGTTAGGTGTAATGTGCATATTAATTAGGTTATTTGCATAGCAAGACTTTTGCATAAAATATTAAACCTTAGGTAATAACTTGTTACTTGTTACAGGGGTAGAGGACATGGCCCATGGGTACTGTTAAAATGAGCATGATTTGGGGTTGTGTGCATACTAATTAGCTTATTTGCTTAACAATGAAAATATTTGTATCTATGATATCTCTAAAATTAAAGTGGGAGTGGGAATTTTGTTTTACACAAATGATCATATATGTGAAGACCATTGTCTACCCTCAATGGTGAGGTGTAGTGTGCATATTAATTAGGGTATTTGCATACCAATAGACTTGCATACAAAATATTTAACCTGAGATAATAATTTGCTATTTGGTTCAGTGGTAGAGGGCATTGATACTGTTCAGTTGAGCATGCATGGTTGGGGATTGTGTATGCATAATAATTTGCCTATTTGCTTAGCAATGAAAATATTTTTACATGTATATGTGGTATCTCTTGAATTAAAGTGGGTATGATGATTTTGCTAAAACAAATGATCATATTCAGTAGTATATGTGAATGAGCATTGTTTCACACTTAATGGTGAGGTACAGTGTGCATTTTGCTGCAATATCTTTGACCTGAGATCAAAAGTATATGGCTATATGACTTACTAACTTCACATTTTTAGTTTTGTTATGATATTGACATTCCTGACATGAATACTATAGCAATCAAAATGTTTGTCTTGCCATGAATAAATAAGTAAATAAAAGTATACTTGCTTTTAAAGAATGTTAAATTAGGGGTTTGGGAAATTTAAACAATAAGCAGAATGTTGGATAGAAGATGACAATGATAAAGTACTGTAGCTGAAGGAATTAGGATGAGGTCATGTGGGACAGGGTGGAACTGTATGTAGGGCAGGGTGGGGTGGAATGTTGGTCAGGATGTGTTGGCATGTTAGACAGAGTTTATTGGCATGTAGAACAGGGTGGGTTGGCATGTGGAACATGATGGGTTGGCATGTGGAAAAGGGTGGGTTGGCATGTGGAACAGGGTGGATCGACATGTGGGACAGGGCATGTGGCGGGAAGCATCTGGATTTCAGTTGTGATGGCATGTGGGTCATGCTAGTGGTGGAATGACATTCAGTATTTGGTATTCGGGTGTGATTGCATGCAGTATAGACATGGGATGACATTTGGGACAGGTTGGGATGGAAAATGGGACAGTTTGGATTATGCATTATTAGTGGTGAGGGGATTCCTATTGTTTCCAGTGTCCAGTTTGTCATACATCAAACAATATTGTTTTGCATAATTTTGCTTTAATGTTATTGTACATGTTTCATGCTGCTTGAATTTGCTTGACACATTAACACACATATATTTTTTTAAATTGAAAGTTGTTTTGCAATCCAGGCTGTAGTTCTGGGAATGTATAGGAGCTGGGAGGGTACAGGTTGGAAAGGGGATTGAATGGCATTCTCTCATTGACATTGGTAAGTCAGGGCCTCTCCTTTCTTTGTTGTTAAATTGATATAACTAAAAGAGGTGTTGTAGTTATAAAGACTGCTAGGTTTTACATGTTTTCTGAGTTACTGCATAAGGTAACCTTGAGCTTTTTTGTCTTAAAATATCTGGGAAACTCAAAGATTTGTTGAAGCTTGTAGTGCAAATGAAAATGTAAGTGCATCTTTCAAAGCTCAAGTAACTTGAAATCATCTGCCTCTGTTACCTCATTTCTGTATATACTTCCCTCTAAAAGCTCATTCTCTATACTAGCTTTGAATAGTGGAGCATACTGTCTTTCCGACAGTTCTAATTAAGGCTTCTGAAAGTGTCTCCAATTTTCCCTGATTTTGCACCCAAGGAGGTAACTTTTTGAATATAACAATTTATCTTGCCATTTTTAAGAGTGTCATGACAAGATGCAAGAGTTTTAAAATAAGATTAAAAAAATAAAAATCTGAGGTTTTTCCTATGCAGCCTAACACCTATGACCCTTATGATTGCCATTTCAAGTGTAGCCACGGTACTGTATATAAGTGTATAAAAGAACGAAAGAGTGCCTGCTGCTGTACACTGACCATGCAGTGCATTTAACATCATCAAGAGATTTATCATGCACATGTTTTTTCTTCTCTTGAATTAGCATTATTAGCCATTTTCCTTCCTTTTACAATCAAACAATTGCACATGCTGCACTGTATTCCATCAGCAAAATTGACCATTATACCTGCCTTAGAAACAAGTTTATAAACAAGTCTTTAATTTCAGTTTGAATTATATGATATGCAAAATTGTGCATGTATATTATTTGTTAAGCACCAAATACATGTGGTCAATATTTGTTATTTAATATCTTCAAGTTCATCCAGTGGTTAGTGTTCCAGTAATGAAAAGTTGAGTTGAGAAGGACATTACTACTGTACATGTAAAAGTGTTTCAAGAGATGAAATGATGACAAATCTGCAATTAGTTCAATGACGAAGCATCCTTTGTAGGGCTATGGTAAAACTAGTGAGATAAACGTCTCACTCAGTATGCCCTACATGCTACACACTACTTGCAATACTGAGTGAGACAACTCAACACAAACTTCCATTGGGATTTTCATTTTGACCTATCATACGATCAACACTTTTAGAAATTATGATGGCAAAATCAATAAAAATAGAACTGACGAGCTACCAATTTGATGACAATTATATTGTAAGCTTAATGCATACATTTTTATCTCCTTATATACAACAAAAAGGAATGAAATTGAATGATTTTCGTAGCTAATCGTTTACCTTGACAACTTTGTCCGTCTGACTCGTGACAGGCGTACAAAAGTAACGCACAGCTCAGGCAAGATTACGCTGGCAAGTGTTAGTTTTCAGATATTCGCACTTACAATCTTCTTTGAGAGACAACACATCACCAGCGCGAGAAAAAGTTTATATCGCATATTACGATGGAGGAGCATGTTTGATATTCAAGAAAAGTGGCAAAACGGTAAAAAAATATGTGGGAAAAGAATTTAGGCCTATACAACTAAAAGAAAGTCTAGCTTAGTCAATAATTGTTTTTCAGGCAGTTATTGAATATTTGTTTTAATAAATTTCATTTCCATGTCGTGATGCTCAATACATAAGTGTAGGAGCGGGGAGGGCAGAGGAACGGTGCCTTACACACAAATGAATAAAGTGCCCCTGTTGAAAATGAAAAGTTCACCTCAATTACAAGGAGGGGGGTGGCCTTCCTTTCAATTTCCCTCTCAAATCCCGCCTGTGTACATGAACAACAGTAACCGATATGGGTAATATTCTCGTTTACATCCACCATGTGTTATATGTTACGTATTGTTGTCAGATCTCGTTTATACTTTCAACATCCAAGCTTTGTTATTATTGGTACGCACGCTAATTGTTCGATTTAGTGGTGTAGGCCGCGGATTCTTTTGACGCTTGGACGTTCGCAGTGTTTTCAATTAATTAGGTACAGACACTTCAACGCTTTGTACAGTGAACAATCGCGGAGAAGGATTAGTGAAATAATTTCTTGTTTTAACCAATTTACAACAGCCGTTAAGGTTTAAAACGTAGGTGCCTATTATGATTAAGTCTTTTTGAGTATGTTCATGTTATTTTTACAAGGACGAATTTTTTAACTTATAATTACAAAAGGCAACAGCCACAAATTCGTCGCGGAAAGGCTTATTTTAGGCCGTGCGTCGTCAATATTCGGTTACGCTATTATGTGAGCAATGTAAACGTTTTCCACGTTATAAAGTATACACAGCCTTCTGTCTGTGTACAGCCGATGCATATGGCTACAGTACACAGTCATATGTTATCTGACTATGGTAAAACATGCAAAATTACTATTTAACTAATGTGAAATACTGGTGTGGTGCAAAGTGGAAATGGTACTGATATTTCTGTGTGAGAATGAATTTATAATTTTGAATTTCTAGGTACTTTACAATATCCTTTCTCATTATGTATCCGTATTGTTATATGAATTGTTAACAATTTGAAAGACAAATGGACTTAATCAAAACCATCAATCTTTACAAGTGTAACGGTCTAGAACCTTGAATACATGTCAAGTGTAATGACTGTCAAGTTGTTGTTTTGTTCAGTTTACTTTTCTCTAAACTCATCAGGTCATACCGTATGTACAGGATGACATATTGGAATATTTGTAATGATAAAATTGGTGGTTTAAACTGGAAATCATTATTCTTACTTCCTCAGCTGGGACAAGAAAGTAAAAACTTGCAAACTGTAGCTGTTTTGAATATAAAAGATCACCAAGATCTATTTAGAATTTGCTCAATTTCAGACACTTAACACAGTAAAATAATTCATTATATATGCTTATGGACAAACTGTAAGATCAGTCAAGGTAATGTCAGTCATGCTATTTTAGTTACCATTCTATTAGATGGTTGAGTATTTGCAACTAATCTCCGCATGTATCACTAAAGGGTCTCTTACCATTCTTTTTGGGCTTAATTTTGTAATCCACATGCAGTTTGAAGAGAATTTTCAAGTGAAGATGATACATTTTCAATTTCTTGTTGTTGTTGTAACGTCCATCATGCCGCCATTTTGCCTGGCCCTCTCAGTCATACCCCAAAGCATACATTCTTTGTTTGTTACATCATGGAGCTATTAACTCAGATAATAGCTCCATGGTAACATCAACAAAGCAAACCAAACCTGTCATCAGATACCTTCTAACCCAAGTATGAAATAACTAGAACATTATGGACTAAAATTACTTAGGTGGGAAATAAGAGGATGTTATGTCAGTAATTTCTGCTCAAAATGTAACGTCAGTCATTGGGAATTGCCCATGTAAAGCTTTCAGTGAATATCTAGTTTATTTAAAAAAGTGTTTTGAGTCGTTGCACATACCATTTCTTTAGGGAGACCATTCCATACATTTCCTACCCTGTATGAGAAGAACTTTTGGTGAAGGGTGGAATTACATGTTGTTTTTTAAAGCTTATAAAGATGGCCATGAGTTACTGAATTTTATAGCTAAAAGGGAAGATTTGCAACATTATCAATTCAATTATCAATTCAATGGGTGTAGTTATAATGTATGTCTCAATCATATCACCACTGTTTTGCCTGTACACAAGAGATCTCTTGAGATGGTAGTCCCAAGCTTTTTTAGCCTCTCCTCATAGTCTAGATCTTTGATGAACGGTATAAGTTTGGTTGTTCTCCTCTGTGCTGCCTGGAGCTTCTTAATCTACTTCTCAAATTGTGGATAAACAATAGCATTGCAGTGCTCTAGATGGGGTCTCACAAGTGTCTTGTGCAAGATAATGAGGGTTTCCTGTGTGGGTGTTTCAAATGATGTGCAGATAATGCCCTTTTCTCTTTGTGGATGTCAAACTTCAGCTTATCATCAACCAGGACTCCCTACAGTAGGTCTTTCTCCTCAGATACTGCTTCAAGGACGACATTATCCATCTGGTATAAATCAAGTTGTTGGTTCTTTCAGCCCAAGTGCATGACTTTGCATTTACCAGCATTGAAGGACATCTGCCACACTCTTGCCTACTCTTGGAAACTTTGTAAGTCATTATTGAGGTCATCGTAGTTCTCTGGTGGGTAACCTAGCATCATCAGCGAATAACTGTATATAGCAGTGAACAACTTCAGGCATATCATTAATGAAAAGGGTGAAGAGTGATGATCCTATGACACTGGGGTACTCCAGATAGTACTTCCTTCCAAGTTGACAATTCCCCATTTATTACCCCTCTCTGTCTTCTTCCTATCAGAAAGTCCTTGAACGAACCCAGGATGTTACCACCAATATCGTAGCCTGTTATCTTTCCCAACAGTTGTACATGCGGAACACTATTATCAGGCTTTGGAAAAGTTGAGATAAATGACATCCAGGCACTGGCCTTTATCAGTTATATAAGTTACACACAATCTCCCTGGATTGAAACCATGCTGGCATGATGTAGGGAATTGATTGTCGTGTATGTGTTTCATTACATGGTCCCTGATGATAGCCTCCGTTAGCTAACATACCACACTGGTTAAGCTGACCGGCCTGTAATTGATTACATGGTCCCTGATGATAGCCTCCAATAGCTTACACACCACACTGGTTAAGCTGACCAGCCTGTAATTGGACCTATCAGACTTCTTGCTTTTCTTGAAGATTGGGTGACTTTGAGGAAGTTTTTGCTCATCCAATGACTTCTGCCTAATTATTGAAAGAGAAT
Organism: Chiridota heheva; assembly: GCA_020152595.1. Classification (NCBI taxonomy): domain Eukaryota; kingdom Metazoa; phylum Echinodermata; class Holothuroidea; order Apodida; family Chiridotidae; genus Chiridota; species Chiridota heheva. The sequence continues at coordinate 698,051 of JAIGNY010003802.1, forward strand.
TACCAATGACTGGGCTCAGTTCCTTTAATATAAGGATTGTATCAGACTTTGCATCTCCTTTAACCTCTTTTGACCAAATGTTTTTCAAAAAGTACTTTTTATTTTACATAATGATGCATACAAGCAACACTTATAAGTTCTACATTGAGTCAGTGTAAACGTTTTCCATATTATATTCTCCTGTGCCAAGCGATAAAGTTTTGTCTTTGATTTGGAATTACAGATGGAAAACAACAATCCAACAAAAAAAAAACAAGATAAAAAGTTTGATGTATACACGTGTCAGAAATTTTGTTTCACAATGCTCAAAATAAAATCTGTCAAATCATTCTAATTATTATTATTATTAAGTTATGTTTATATAGCACTTACTCTAGAAGAAAGCTCTAACAAGAGCATGAAAAAATGAAAAGTTTATTACTTACCAATACATAAAAAAAAAAAAATGATTCAACACCTAAAACTCCCATAATACAGTAGGTAAAAGCTAAAATATCAATAGTATACGAATAAAAGAAATAATTAAGTTTTAAACGTTTAGACCAGATACATGAATAAGATAAAACAGTTAAAAAAAAAGCGATAAAAACTACCAATCTTAAACACAAAACACTAAGAGAATTAAAAAAGTTATCAAACAATTAAAATGCATCAAAAAGTGAAACCTGGAGTGAAAAAAATTGATTGTGTTTAAAAAGTTAAAATAAGTTACTAAAATACTGTTTAAAAAAATGCATTTTTAAATCACATTTGAAATAACTAAGTGATGGAGCATTTCTTATACATAAAGGGAGGGTATTCCATTCCTTGGGGGCAAAAACTTCAAAAGAGCGATCGCCAGTTTTACTGATAGTTTTGGGAACCTGGAGAAGATTTTGATTGGAGGATCTAAGAGAGCTTACTGGTTTGTATGGTTGAATGAGTTCAATTAAATACTTTGGAGCGGTGCCTTGTAAACAATTAAAACAAAAAACTAAAACTTTAAAACGCACACAGCGTTCTATGGGCAACCAGTGAAGTGTAAAAGGAATAGGTTTAATGTGGTCTCTAAAGCTACAGTAGTTCTCATGATTAATCTGACACCAGCATTCTGAACAACCTGTAGACGATGAATTAATGACTTATTTACACCAATTAAAAGACTTAGCGTAATCAATCCTAGAAATTACACGAGCCTGTATAAGAGTCCTAGTTGTATCAATATCTAAGAAGTGACGGATTTGAGCAACAGAACGCAAATTATACATAGCACTTTGACATTTAGCAGTAATGAAATTATGCATGGACATTTGTGAATCAAAAACAGTGCCAAGGTTTTTTACTTTCGATGAGTTTTTTACTGTTACTCCATCAACATTTAATGATAAAGATGGCAGTTGTGTCAGGGAAAGTATACTGCCAGTCAAAAGAAATTCGGTTTTATCATCATTGAGTTTTAGAAAGTTAGTAAGCATCCACTTCTTGATGTTTTTTAAACAGTTTTTCAGACAATTAACTTGATCAGCAATATCTGAATTATCAAAAGAAATGTAAAGTTGAGTGTTATCAGCATAGAAATGATATCCCATGGAATAGCGCTTTATGATGTCAGCAAGGGGTGCAGTGTACAAGGTAAACGACAGAGGACCTAATACGGACCTAATGTGGAACACCGATGTCTAAAATTAATGCTTCCGAGTCGAGACCATTAACTGTGACACATTGAGATCTGTTCTCTAAGTAGGATTTTAGCCAGAGAAATGCACTGTTCTTGATCCCAAAACAAGTCGACAGGCGGTTTAAAAGAATACTATGATCCAAAGTATCAAATGCAGCGCTAAGGTCTAATAAGACGAGGGCCGCCATTTTCTTCTTGTGCATAGCCACTAAGATGTCATTATGCACCCTAAGGAGAGCAGTTTCTGTAGAATGGAAGCGACAGTAAGCTGACTGAAACCCTTCAGCAAGACTATGATCTGAGATGTATTTGTTAAGTTGTAAAGCCACCAATTTTATGCAGAGTGTAGATATGAAGCTTAAATTGGACACTGGGCGATAATTTTTGTATACATCTTGATTTAAATCTGATTTTTTGGTTTGCATGCGAAGCATCCATGCGAAGCATCCATGCGAAGCATCCATGCGAAGCATCCATGCGAAGCATCCATGCGAAGCATCCATGCGAAGCATCCACGCGAAGCATCCATGCGAAGAATTAATGCGAACCTATGTAATGGCGATTACGTCCGTCGGGCCGTCCGGCCGTCCACAGATTTATCCTGAAATTTCCTCAAAAGTGTTAATTTTTTTGAGAATTCCTCAGATTTTCCTTAACAAAATGTTAAAGTTTTTCAGAGGTACTTATGCTAGGATTAAAGACTAGTTCCTTAAAAAGTCTACAATACATTTGATATTTTCTTAGATAACTGTAAAATGATATAATTTTCCAATATTCTTCAGAGATCCTCAAGTCTCTCTTGTAGCACTTGAGATTTGAAATCCTTAAGATTCTTCAAAATATTTGGGCACCAAACACTTATATCAGGCATGATTTTTTAAACTCCACCTTCATTATTGTGCTCATTTGCATAAAGTTACTACAGTATATGACCTGACCAGACTTTTTTATATAGCATGCTTAGTCAGGGAGTGTGACAAGATGTGATTGCATATAAACATAGGGAGGGATGCCATGTGGGACATGGATGGGGGCCATGAGGGACATATGATATAATATTTACCATGTTGTATACACCAAGGGCTATATCAGGCATAATTATTTGACTCCACCCTTTTTTCTTATTCAACAACTCATTTGCATATAAGTTATTTTATGAACTGACACTTTAGTACATAGTATGCTCAATCAGGGACTGTGATAGCTAGGATGAGAGTTCTTATGGAGCTTATGGGACGTCATGTGAGACATAGGGTGGGATGACATGTGGGATGCCATGTGGAAAATGGGGTGGGATACCATGTGGAACAGTGGAATGCCATGTAGGATACGTGGTGGAATGCCATGCAGGACATAGGGTGGATTGCCATGGGATGGAATGTCATGGGATGATATGGGATGTCATGTGGGACATGGCGTCCCATCCCATTTTAACAAGTCATTTGCATATAAGTTATTATATGAACTGACACTTTCATACATAGTATGCTCAATCAGTGACTGTGATAGCTAGGATGAGACTTCTTATGGAGCCTATGGGATGTCATGTGGGACATGGGGTGGGATGTCATGTGGGACATGGGGTGGGATGTCATGTGGGACATGGGGTGGGATGTCATGTGGGACATGGGGTGGGATGCCATGTGGAACAGGGTAGAATGCCATGTGGAACAGGGTAGAATGCCATGTGGGACACCGTGGGATGCCACGAGTAACACAGAGTGTGACATAGGTTGTGATGCCATGTGTGACATAAGGTAGGATGCCATGTGTGACACAAGGTAGGATGCCATGTGTGACATAGGGTAGGAGGCTATGTGGGACATAGGGTGGGAGGCCATGGGAACATGGGATGTGATGCCATGTGGTACATAAAGTAGGATGTCATTGGGACATTGGGAGGGATACCATGTGGAACATATGGTGGGATGCCATGTGGGACATCAGGTGGGAAGCTACTGGTGCAGGACACAGGGAGGGATGCCATGTGGGACATAGGGAGGGATGTCATGTGGTACATATGGTTGGATTAATGTGGGACACACATGTAGGATGGGATCCATGTGGGTCATAGCATGGGATGCCATGTGGGACATATGGTGGAATGCCATGTGGGACATATGGTGGAATATGCCATGTGAGACACTGTGTGGTGGAATGCCATGTGGGAGATATGGTGGAATGCCCTGTGGGACATATAATGGAATGCCATGTGGGACATGGGATGCCATGTGGGAGATATGGTAGAATGCCATGTGGGACATGGGATGGGACGTCGTGTGGGACATGGGGTAGGATGCCATGTGGGACATGGAGTGGGATGCCATGTGGGACATGGGGTGGGATGCCGTGTGGGACATGGGGTGGGATGCCATGTGGGACATAGGGTGGGATGCCACGTGGGACATGGGGTGGGATGCCATGTGGGACATGGGGTGGGATGCCATGTGGGGCATGGGGTGGGATGCCACGTGGGACATAGGATGCCATGTGGGACTTAAGTGTGAGATGCCTTTTTTATAATTGGCCGGATTATATAATATGGGTGTCAATTTGCATGGGCATGCGAACCATGACGGTATTTACCGTTCTAGTTAAGCAATGGTTTAACAATGGCTTCCTTCATTGCAGCAGGCACAGTATCGCTCTGTAGAGATAAGTTGACTATTTTAGTAATAGCTGAAAGTAACTCAGAACTGCATAACTTAACCATTTTAGTAAGAAGTGGATCACTCTTACAATATGCTGTAGATGAATTGGTAACAAGTTTCGGTATCTCTTCTTCCGACGCAGTTGCAAACGCGTGGAATCTAGCGGTATCACTGCAAGCTGGTTCAACTTGAAAATCCTTCATGGTTTCTTTCGCTAAATTCTTCTTAATACTGACATGTATTTTCGTGATTTTGTTCTTGAAGAATTCAGCAAAATTGGTAGGTCGAGTTTCAGGTTTAGTGTCGGATGGATAAATAGGTTCCGCTTTTCCAACAAAAAGAGATTTCGCTGTACTGAACAATTTCTTTTTGTCCGATTTTGACTCAATGATGCTTCTCTTATAGTATTTTGTTTTAGCATTGTTACAGAGACTGATTACATACTTTGTCTAATTTTTGACCGCTTGACGATCAGTAACAGTACCGGATTTATTCGCTTTGCGTTCCAGTTTTCTTCGTAGAACTTTTGCTTTCCGTATTTCTGGTTTATACCAGGCAGTATCAGGGCATACAGTTACCACTTTTATAGCCAATGGGGCATGTTTCTCCAGAACGGAAGATAAGACAGAATTATATTGATCAAATGCACCCACAACAGTCTCTGGTACATTTCCATCCAATGCAGGAATGTCTTGCTTAAAAGAATCAATGTCAATTGCTCATAAATTACGGGAAGTTACTGTCAATTTAATTCTTTCAGGCTTCTTAATATTAATCGACATATTGATGAAATGATGATCGGAGATATATGAAGGTGTAACTAACGTTGCCACATTCATTCCTGTTAAGCCAGTTCTAGTGATGACAGTTTCCAGGCAATGACCAGAATCATGAGTAGGCTCAGATATAAGAGATTGTAAATTTAGAGGCATGATAAGGTTTTCAAATTTCATAGTGTCTGGAGAAAGTTTATGCTTTAAATTATGCCCGCCCAACAGGATGTGCTCATACAAGCTGTGCGCATCACTTTTTTCAACTTACTGTATGTGGAATTTGATTTCTCTTACCAATTTTTTTTCATGCAAATTATATTTCCATACACTGCTATTGCACATTTAAGCTGATTACACAGGCAAGGGATCTTTTTAAAAACAAAAAAGAATTCCAAATTATATTTCATATTCTATTTCACTATAGTTACTTTTTCTTCAAAAAAAGAAAGTGGGGAAGTAAGCTTTATATCATGCGGGCCCACTGTTGTGAAATTATCTACATTTACCCTTTGAAATTGTAGACAATACCTCCATTAATGTGTTCAAAAAACACCTGAAGACTTTTTTCTTTGAGAAACACATCCTGCATTCATACACGTAGCACCAGTTTTATGTTCACTCCTTTTATTTTCATCTTTTTACGTTGTTGTATTATTTGTGTTGGAGTGTTGTTTTATTTTGTTAAGTGCAGAGAACCTTGGGATTCTGAGCTATATAAGCACCGGGAAGTAAGAAAGTAAGTAGAAATATAAGTTTTAGTTTCTTTGTGCGCTCAAATTTAAATGTCAAATTTGTTTATATCCTTTTTCTCACCACACAGGTAATAGACACATGAAGAGAAAGACAAAAAAGAGGACACTTTACTGCTGAAAGGACAAGAGCTATCGAAAGAAGAACAATCACATAGATGAAATCTGGCTTAATGCAGAACTCTTGAGTTTGGGAATGGCATACAACATTGAAATCAGATAGTAGGACATAGACGTTATCAACGTTTACTGAAGGTATCCAGCAAATTAAGTAATCGAAAAAAGAAATTGTATTTTAAATGGAAGGAAGTTCAGGAGGCCCTTTTTCCAAGATGCATGTAGATTTAACATGCTCCATATGTACCGATACTTTTAAGAAACCAAAAGTACTTTCATGTGGTCATACATTTTGTCTAAGGCCGTGCTTAGAAGATTTGATTGGAGACAGGAGTAACTTCCGTTGTCCACTATGCAGGACAGTAGTAACAGTCCCTCAAAGGAACCCAAATAAGTTTGCAGATAACTATGTATTGATGAGTGTCATAGATCAGCTTAAAGCCCAAGAATCGACAGAGTCTTCATTTAAAGTATGCTGCAAGCACTGTCTTCCGATGGGGTATTACTGCGAAAAGTGTGACCGGCCCATTTGTAGCACATGCAAAACCACGGAACATGTTCATGACGAAGGCGATGTCCTTACATGGGATCAAATTATACCAAAGAAAATAGCCTACTTTGAAGTAGTTGCCCGTAAATTGACCTTGTTGGGTCAAAGTCAAGAGCAATTCAAAAAAGCTGCTTTAGTAGGATTCCAGCGTGATACCATAAAGAGCTTGAACAGTATCAACGGACGACTCACCTTCATGACTAAACTGCTCTCCAATCGTGCTTGTGCTATAGTAAACCAAATCAAAACTGAAATGGCAGAGACTTACTCAGAGTTTATTGGAGAGCAGACACAGTTCTTGAAAAGAATTGAGGAAACGAAGAAAATGGCGCAGAATGCTCTCCTCATCTTAGATAATGGGAAACTACCAGAAGCATGGGTAGAGAAGGATATTGATACCACCATGGAAGAGTTGCAGAAGATTTCATCAAATTCAAAACACAGCCAGGAAAATCCATACTTGAAACTGAAAGGAAGGGTTATTATTAAGGAAGAGTTTCAGGAGGATTTTGCCGATTATGACAAGGTAAATCCATCTATTAGTTCTTACCGTATGGGTACACCCCTTATTTGAAATTTACTGTCTGAAAGTGTGTGGAGAGGAGAGGGGGGGGGGGGTGGGGGCAAGGTGGGTGGGATTCACAGTAAGATACAAATGAAATATAAATTAGGAAAAATGTTAGGGGCATTGCCCACTTTACTCCCCTAAATCCTGTCTATGGGTACACCAAACATGATTACATTAGTGCTGGAAGGAAAAGCATTGAATCGAAATCAGTCAAAGCAAGACTGTTGAATCTTATTCACAAGCCCCTGCCATACATCCCCTCTTGGTTGGCATCTTACAGTAGGTGCTGTTTAAATACTGCTACTTGCTGAAAAGTGGAAGCGTTTTTGCACATTTGTTCAAAGAATGCGCACACCATTGAGAGTCATTAATAAGTACAGTATCATAGAAGCAATTTCTTTTGTGGAGTATGTCCAGGGAGGGCTTGGGGGTTGGGGGAAATACACCTTCCCACTTCCCTACAAGACCAAATTTTTGGTTCATCCAATTAAAGGAGAAATATAGAGCGGGTGAGTTAGGTATTTGCATTGTCTTTACCATCTTTTTGAGTTTTAATGACATACTTTTATCACTTTCAAGTCTACCCCACCCCACCTCTGCCCCTCCTCCACCCCACCTTTACCCCCACTCCACCTTTACCCCTACCAAACCTCTACCCCACCCCACCCAACCTCTACCCCCACTCCACCTCTACCCTCTCCCACCTCTACCCCACCCCACCTCTAGCCATCCCATATGTATCCCTCTCCACCTCTACCCCTCCCCACCCTTACTCCTCCCGCACCCACCTCTATCCCTCCCTACCATCCTCCAACCCACCTCTATCCCTCCCTACCATCCTCCACCCCACCTCTATCCCTCCCTACCTCTACCCCTCCTCCACCCCACCTCTACCCCCACTCCACCTCTACTCCCAATCCACCTCCCCTCCCCACACCACCTCTACCCTCACTCCACCTCTACCCTCTTTCACCCCACCTCCACCCCACTTCTACCCACCCCATATCTACCCCTCCCCACCTCTACCCCTCCCATACCCACCTCTATCCCTTCCTACCATCTCCCACCCCACCTCTATCCCTCCCTACCTCTACCCCTACCTACCTCTACCCTCCCCCACCCCACCCTCCCACCTCACCTCTCCCATCTCGTCTCCCCCACATCTACCCCTCCCCACCCCATATCTACCCCTCCCCACCCCACCTCTATCCTATCCATTTCATCTCTACCCCACCCACTTATACCTCTCCCCATCCCACCTCTAACCCACCCCCACCCCACATCTACCCTCCCCACCCCACCTTTACCTTCATCCTACCTCTAACCCACCCCACATCTACCCTCCTCCACCCCACTTCTACCCCCTCCCCAACTCCACCTCTACTCATCCCCACCCCATTCCCCTTCTCAAAATTGTTGTATAACAAACTTTAATTTCTCTATTAATGAGTCGTTTATGTCCCGTATTAGGTTTCAATTCACGAAGGGGGCAGTGAGAGTGTAGCATCATCCTCTGACCTGGCCGAGGAGTTGGCAGCGAGTACTTCTAACAAAGACAATTTACCAAAGAAAGGTTTTAAACATAAAGGTAATTTTGTCCTTTTGAAGCAAATATTGAATGTTTACTGTGTACACACTGTTTGCTCTGAAAAAATGGGTTGGTAGGAAGGAAAATTTATTTGCAGTTGATTAAAAGATTTCTGTACCATTTACAACCAGTGTAAAGTGGAATTAAAGGACATATATATGGATACTTATTGTGTTATTTCTGAATGTTATTTTCTAGTGAGCATCTTTAGCAAATGTCTTCACCTACCTACAGTATGCAGTAAATAGACACTACATTGAATTCACATTATAGCTTTGAAAGTTTGACCCAACAAGCTTAACACAAGAGACCCTCTTCCCAAGTAAAGACAATAAAACTTGTTGTGTTTTTTAGGTAAACTTATCAATTATCAGATCTACTTAGTTAAAGTTAGTTAGATCCTTTCCCTAAGCCTTTGAGATCCATATGGCTGGTACCCATCTCTGGGTTAGGTGGTGCAAGTGGATGAGATTCAGTGATTCTCCCTTGATGAGACACTGGTACTCATATACAGTCGAGTAATGGTAATAATGATAATAGTAGTAGTAGTAGTAGTAGTGGCAGTAGCAGCAGCAGTAGCAGTAGTAGTAATAATAGTAATAATAGTAATAATAATAATAATAATAATAATAAAGTAAGTCTTAATAACTCATGATGAGATTGACCGATTACTGTAGCATCAAATGTGGACACATTTTAGATTGTCAAAAACTAAACACACAATTTTTTTCGATTAGCAATAGAACGCATGGTTAGACTTTTATGCAGTGGTCAAATTTTGGCCAAAATTCAGCATGCTCTTATGGGGAAGTGGAGGAGGATTTTGAATATAAACCTTCTTGAATAAAGAATTAGATTATTTCTTTTTAGTCAATGTTTTGACATTTTTGATGCTTAGACCAGACATTATTCAGGAAAAACCTTACTCGTACTTGTATTTTAACACAGGTAATTTAAAAGTAAGACTTACATAGTTATAAAACACACTGGAATTTAATTACAAATTTGTCCTTACCTCTTTAAATAATTTGACTGTTGTAATATTTTTTGGGGGGACTTTGACTAACAAAAGGCTACCAATTTTCCAAAATACATGTTCAAGCTTCATCCTAAAGTGACTGCAGCAAACTCTAACACTTCCAGCAAGAAATGAATAGGAAATGGCTTTTATTATTATAAGCCATCCTCCCCATTCATATACCTGACATTGTTCTTAGATTACCTAATAATTTGTTATCATTTCTTTCTTTTGCTTTCATCTATTCCATAAGAGTTGATATAAATATTTACAGAGAGTGATAAGCAAGTAATGGTTTAAACAAAATAGAGAAAAGCGATATTGTGTTAGTGTGGAAGCTTATTTAGAGGGAGGAAGTATACACAATAGGAAGGCTGTAAAATGTAGATCAGTTTGATAACGAACCATACCCTAACCCCCACCTGTCTTCAGGTCTTAAAGTTAACGCCATTAAACGTTAGATCTAACGTAAGTGTTCATTTAATTACCGTACGCGTAACTAGTCAAGGCCTATTTTTGTTTTTTGAAGCCACGTAAAAATTGTTTTCTTTAAGTTATACCTTACCTTCCATGCTATAAATATGCAATCTAGTCTATGACCTATTTCTAACGCACTTCTAACTGACCTTAAAAACATAGTTATGAGCCCAACACCTGACCTCCATTACACCTCTAACATCCCTCACTTCTTTTCAGCGTGTTGTTTTCACAACATCACTGGAACTGGCAGAGAATTTTTGTTGTTGTAATTGTTCATCTTTTTCTAACAATTTTTTTCCTTCAAGCTTCTACCAGGCAGGTTTTTTTGCTGTTTGGCACACTCATCTACTCTTTTCAAGTCAAATGAGCTAAGACAAGGTGGCCAGGGCACTGGGAATTCTTTGGTCTGACTTACAGGACTTTTTCTATTAAGCTTGCACTTAAGTTAAAGTGTTTTTACTTCCACCCGTACAAAACGGATGACTAAAACAAGAGTCCCATTCTCGCAGTGGGTGTTTCAGTCCCTAGAGCACCTGATGAGCCTGTTCAGAGGATCCAATTGCCTTGGGTTGAAGTATTTTTCACCCTAGCTTTACTATGAGGATAGCCTAGTGTTATACTATGCTTTGTATTAACAAGTTAGGATGTTTTTAGTACAGGTTCTCCTATGTATTAGGCCAACTTCTCGTTTCGATGTTGGTGCATGCCCATGAGGTTGAAGTCACCACAGGGGTGATCAGGGAGTCGGCTTCATTCAGCTTTAAGGAGCTACAGTTATAAAAGGAGGGCCTATATATTCTTCTACGTTAAATGGGATAACTTCACATCCCACCTCCTCCTCCAAGAACTCCTTTCGTCCACCATCTGTAGGAAAAGTGTTCTTTTCTTCTGGAGACCCAGCCATGTTGGCATCCCTGGCAATGACAGGGCTGATGCAGCCGCTAAGCTTGCCCTCATCCTCCCTCTACCCGCTTTCCCGAAACCCTTTCTGACATCAATTCACTTAGCGCTTCCCTCGTTTGTGACCGCTAGCAAACCTCATGGAATTCCCAATTTGATAACAAACTCCATATCATCCAGCCCACCATTCCGATCAAACCCACCATCAACAACCTCTCTCGTATCGACAACGTTCATATTACCCGTCTTAGAATTGGTCACACCCACCTTACTCACTCCCACCTTTTTATTGGCTCCTCCAACCCCTCTGCAACAGTTGCCATTGCATCCTCACAATCCATCACGTTCTCCTTGCTTGCCCCCTGTACAACCTTCTTAGAGCTTCCCTCGCTCACCACAACTCAATTGCTAAGTTCTTCCAGAAAAATCCAGCGGATAAAATTAAATCTCCTTCCTTCATCATGCTTCCCTCTACAATCATATTTAATTCTCCTCTTGCACCTCTCTCTACTTTCTTTTTGTTTCACCCATGCACCTCCTCTCTTTATCATAGCTTTCTGACTTTTTGTTCCTAAATTTCTCTCATTTTTCCCCTGTTTCCTTTCCTTCCTACCTCTAGAATGATCTGACCTCTCAGACACAATTTGACCCTCGTTGTCGTGGTGCTGTTAAGCCCTCATCAAACAAACAAATAAACAAACAAACTAATTGATGTAATCTTCAATAAGCTTAAATAATTATTTCAAACTGCACAATCCTTGTTGGCTGACGTTCACTGATTGCTGTCGTTTCTGACTTAGCCTATGGCCTGACGGAGAACAAATGTCTGAGTGATAACATATGTGTACGTGGGTTGTGACAATTAGGCCTAATGTGTGTTAGGTCTAACGATAGGTCTATAACGAATAGGCCTAAATCAATTAGGTCTATAAAGGATTTTAATCAGCAATTGATAGTCATAACAATGATTTCAAACTTTCCTTAGCCTAGGTGGATAACATTTCTTTATTAAGAGATGTTACTGTTCATGAGATAAACAACTAGGCACTATCAGTAGGCCTAATTCAACTTGCTAGGCAATACTTGCAATTAATAGGCCTATGTATAGTGGGCATGTAACATTAGTGGCTAGGCAGTATAGGATAGCATATTATAAGTCAGATAACATATGACTGTGTACTATAGCCATATGCATCAGATGTTTTATCTGAATATAGCATAGGATACACATCCCTCAGTATGGTTGACATTGGGATTGCTGGACTAGGGCCAGCCATAAACGGCACCTATCACTAACAGTAACACGGCTGGCATCAGTCCAACGGTCAAGTAGGGGGAATACTAATATACTGTAGGCCCAGTCCTAATGTTAGGCCTACAGTCAAAATTGTTTCACTGGGGCAGGAAATTGAAAGCTTGCTTCAAATCTAGCCTGAGAGTCGATTTAGTCGAAGCCCTGGTAAGGTGGTCCAGGGGTCGAAGACCGCGGAAGCGCTGTTTTTCACGTGATTTCCATTGCAGAATATTACTTAATATTGTGTCAAATCCAGGGTCTAAGCCTTGCGTTCCTTATAATTTTGGTAGCTTAGAATTGCTTAATATTGTGTCAAATCTAGGGACGAAGCCCCTGGAAGGCTGGAAGCCCTACATTTCTCACGATCTTGAAAGCAGGAAAGTGTCTAATATTGTGTCAGCTCCAAGGGTGAAATCTAGGTGCGAAGCCTGGTAGGGGTTAGGGGGCAAAGTTCCTGGAAGCGTATATGTTTCTTGTAATTTTGATAGCAGAAAATTGCTTCAAATTGTGTCAAATCTAGGGTTGAAGCACCAGGGATCCCGGCGCTTCTTGTGATTTTAATATGAAAAAAATTGTGTCAAATTTTTAGGCATATAAGAGGCAAAGGCTGCGAAGCTCTGGTGGGGACTCACGAGGCTTAAACCCTACGTTTTTGATAGCCGCCGAAATTTGTTTTAAAATGTGTCAAATGTATGGGGTGAAGCTGTAGGATCGGAGCACTGGGGGCGAATATTTTGGAGGGAACATTTTTCATCATGATGCCAATTTAACTGTTATTCGAGTTTTCGGTCATCCGGGCATATTGAACATGCATGTGGAACATCTTATCGGTGAAAACATGCAACGATTTGTACACAACTGAACGTATATGTGCTTTACGTACTGTACGTATATATGCACGATTCGTGTGCTTTTAAATTTCAAATATATCTTTTTACGACATTTCCATCAAATTTGCAACAATTTCTTGCACAAATACCCAAGCGAACATATAGAGATTTGGCAGGGATGTCGGAGGGAACTTGGGGAAAAATTCGGTGAGGGCTTTTTCATTATTTAAATTTTTTAATGAGGATCTGAACCAAGAACAAAGTGTTTTAGTTCCATGTCAGGGGTGGCGGAAGATGTTTGAATCCAGATCAGTGGAACACGGGATCTGAAGGGCACTTATTCGACTGACACATTTTGAAAGCATGTACAACATCACTTGAGTGACAATTTTTAATGTCCTTCCCTTTTCCCTCCACCTTTCCCCTTGCCCTCCACTCCCTTTCACCTTCCCATACCCATTCCCCTTCCCATCCCCTGTAACTTACTTCACCTGAAATTGTCTAAACCTTTATCGGTCATAAAAGTACTCTTTATTTTCCTTTTCTTCTTAACTTTGCAGACATGACAATTTGCTTGATTGGGAATTTTAGATCAAGATATTGAGAACCAAAATTCAGAAAAAAAGGAAAATTTCATACTGAGTTCTATCTGTCCATAAGAATTGGGAAATTTATTGATCATAAGTCTCAAATTTGGAAATACATCACGATTAATCAACTGTATTGATCATGATTTGGATTATTTAATATCCTAAACAATGTGAAAAGCAAATAAGGGGTCAGAATGGTTTAGAAGGTTTTTCATCCTTTTCTGAGTTGCTTAAAATTAATTGAACTCGGTATATCGGTATAATTATATTTGACAAGATTCTAAATCAAGTCTGCATGATCCAAATTCACACTCAACAACCCAGTCTTCAGCGAGTCATTGGCGAGGGCCTCCATTGTTTTTTTTTACCGGATAAATTAAAAGTGCCTTTTTGTTGAAAATTTGGTAAGCTGTACGTAACATTTTTTAAGCATTGCAAAGAAGGCCTGGTGGAGAAGAGCATGTCAGTTTATGGCAAGGGGCTGGGTATATATCTTATATAGTTTGCCCTGGGACCCTATTTCAAAGATCTTCAATAATACAAAATTGTGGTGGCCGGCACACCCATAGCAATGATTTTTGAAACAAAATTATAAGCGGAGAAAACTAGGTTGCCAGATATGAATGCTTTGCTTTTTCTGTATGACGCTATTATGACGTCATCCCGAATACTCAATTAATACTCCACAATATAAATGGATCAAAGAGGTCTACTAAGCCCAATTTTTGTAAAACAATGTTGTGATTTTTTGTGCAGGGGGTAGAGGGGATGCTACCAATAAACAGCCTTTGTTTTCTAATAAACTTAACATTTAGCAGGCCCGTAGCCAGGAATTTGGGTTCGTTTTTCGTAAAAAAAAAGCAAAGGGCAAAAAATCTTGAAATTCTGGGTGCTTTTTGTAGATTTGAAAAGGGCACTTTCTCAACAAAAAAGGGGCTTCTTCGCTCAGATAAACCCTTCCCCCTCCCCCCTTCCTCCCCCTCCCACCTCACATACACACTTTTCCTGGCTAGGGGCCTGTTCAGAGTGGGCCTAGGAATATTTAGTAGCATTAATATTTGTAATTTAAATAGTACACTTGATATTTCACATCTTTGCTGGACTAAAATCAGTGCCCCCTCCTCCTCCCCTTTTTCTGTCTTGTAAATCCCTGAAAATAAGAAACATATTTAAGTTTCCAAATCATTTTCAAAGTATTTTAATTTAACTTTCCTACCATTTCTCTTCACATACCATGTTTTTCCTGACGAAATAATAGTTATGTAATCCTCTTAAGTTATGCCCATGCCCTGTCCTATGTATGTCCCTGCACATAACATTAGGCAACAAATTTGTAGGACCGCAGACCCCAAATGTCAATTTTATTAGAGTAATCACACATACACAACTTGTAATAATAATAGTACTAATAGTAATAATAGTAATAATAATAATAATAATACACAGTTCTTATATAGTGCCTTACCATGCAGTATGCATGCTCAAAGCGCTTTACAACAGACCCCTTTCCCCCCCCCCCCCCAAAGGAGACAGCCGACAAACAGCGCACACGCCTGTATCATTACCCTGCTCCAATCTTTTATGCTGAGCACAAGGCGAGAGGGCACCAGGTCCCATTTTTGAAAGTCTTTGTTATGACTCACCCAGGGATTGAACCCATGACCTTCCTGCTGGAAAGCGAGTGCCCTATGAATTGAGTTAACCAATCCATCCATCCATCCATCCATGTTCATTTGTAGTAGGCGCCTTTTCCATAGGATACAAAGCGCCCAGAATGCTGCCCCAAAGTTCAGTAAGTAATACATGATTAAAAAAGAAAAGTCTTAAGACGTGTTTTGAACTGTCCAAGTGAACTGGCATGGCGAATGTGTGAAGGCAAAGAGTTCCAAACATGGGGTGCTGCAGCTGAAAAAGCCCTACAACCAGCTTTGGTGTTAGTTCTGGGTTCAGTCAGGAAGTTTTCAGAAGAGGAGCGAAGGGATCGTGCTGGTGTATAAAGTTTCAGACTGTTGGATATGTATTCAGGTGATTGATGTATCAGGGATTTGTAGACAATAACACATGTTTTGTATAAAATTCGCTGTGACACAGGGAGCCAATGCAATTTGTTGAGCAAGGGTGAGGCATGATCACAACGACGTTTCCTGAAGATAAGCAGGCTGAGGCAAGTGAAAGAAATTGTTTTGTTCATGGACACAAGTTGAACCTAGTATTTCTGGAATAAAAGTTTGACTCTCTAACCACAGTGATTCCTGTGATCAATGCAGTTACCATAATTTAACTCATGTGCTAGTTGGGATTTCTCCATGGGTTAAACCAGGTGGTCGACAACTTGACAAGGTCATACGAACCAAAAAAGTAGAAAGTCAAGATTTTTGAAACAATGACCTTTTTATGTTGTTCACTTACATTTATCTACCAAACAGTGCAACAGACTGTTATTTTAACAACATTTATGGAAATGCATTCAGCAATTTTTCCCTTTGTGCCCCACCCCATGTATATGTATTTGATCAAAATCTTTTCATTTGTACCTTCTTTTACTTAATCTTCAAAAATGTAGACTAGATAATATTACACAAGCCAAACATGTCAGGTATATTGTATATGCCACTTTTTCTCTGAAAAGATCAGTTAAAATATACATGTACTGTAGTACATACTGTATGTGACAAATCTCCATTAGTGCTTAGGCATCATCATCAGTTCCTTCTTCCTCATGAGGGAATAGGGTCATAGATTCTCTTTTGCTATGTTGTCCTGTTACTTGCAGCTACACTTGCTGGTCAGGTGCTGTACCCCATCTCATTTCTTTCTCTCATAGCAGTCCTCAGCCAAGTCTCTTGAGGCCTTCCCCTTCTTCTCCTCCCCTCAGGTGCCCAAGAGAGGGCTGTCTTTGGGTGCTCATGCTCTCTCATTCTCAAGACATGGCCAAATCAATTTCCACCTCCTTCGCCGGATCTGCTCACTTATGGTGTCAATTTTTGCACGGTGTCTCAACTCTTCATTAAAGATCTTCGTGGAGAAAAATGTCAAGCTTGGCTTCGTCCCCTTTAGTCATTCGCCAAGTGTCACTTCTGTAATGCAGTACTGCCAGGACGTTTGTTTTAAAGACTTTCAATTTGGTTTTCTTTATGTATAACACTTCATGAATTCTTTAAACCCCAATTTTGTGATTTAGCAATGCATGACACCCTTAAAGGGCCACAACTAGAGACACAAATGTTGAAGGAAGGAGAGAGGGGGAGAAGGTTGTTTTCAGGTCCAGAAAGTCAAAGATGGTTAATTTTTCAATCATGCTTTTTAAATGCAATTTATGCTTTCTGTTAAACCTTAATACTTTTCTATTTCTCTATTCCACCGTAGTGGTGTAACAATGATTCTAAAGTTGTAATTTCTTGACTTTTGATTTCAGGCCCTGCTTATCAATATCAATTTTATTTTCATTTTTAGGTTTAAAAAATTCAGGTATTCCAACTCCGCAAAATCTTGCTCCATCAGAGGCCGGCCAAAGAGCATCCACTGGTCGTCATGAAGAAAGCAGTGGTTCAGAGGTCTTGACAGGAGAGGGTCAAGATGGCCAATCCGACGGGAGAAATGTTTGCACACAGTCTGGTATCTATGAAGGATCCCCTAAAGGTGTGTCAGAAAAGTCGCAAGATGGTGTTGATGCGCTAAACAGTGACCAGTCAAGATGCGGACTAGGTAGTCAACAAACTGAGGCCAAGAAAGATGCTTCCTCTAAAGACATTGCCACACATTCTGAAGAGGTTCATGTGCTCTCTGGCGATGACCATCACATTGCAAAGAAAAAGAGAACATCCTCCCTTGAGGAATCAGATGGTAATAAAAAACACAAGTCTGATCCAAGTGTAAGTTGATTCTTAAGTTTTTAGTTGATGCAGTTGTCACTCTGTCACAACACATTTTACTCTGCCACAACACAGGGTTAAATTCTTATTCTGTACGAATACGGTCAGTCATCTCTTTTTCAGGGAAAATAATATACTCTAATAGTTGTTGGTCAAAATTTGGAAAAGGTGAAAAGAATTATTAGGCCGATATATTAATAAAATACTGGCTTGCCGTACTCTTTGTTTCTGTAACATTAGTGTATACACACTATGTAGAAATCACCAGCATTATGCACCCCACGTTGATCATTAAGATTGATCAATCCTGCTCAGAATCAGACAGGACGTACGTAATAAATACATTACAAATGGCTGTGCTGAAGAGTGCATGGCTGTGCTGAACAGTGCGACTGAGGATGGGATTTAACTTAAATGTTTACAGACAGTGAGAGGTGAATTATTTCAAAATCTATTAAAACATGTGAATATTAAAAATGACCATTTGCGGATCTTAACATGCAAATTTGTGTTGTAAAATATTTACCTCCTCCAACCAAGTTGGATGGAGATTACGTTTTTGCCTGTGTTTGTTTTTTGTTTGTCTGTCAACAACATATCTTAAGAACTGATGAATGGATTTTGATCAAATTTAGTGTGTGGTTTTATTATTGCTTAAGATACAAGTGATTTAAATTTGGGATATATTGGGCAGAAATCGAGGGGTGGGTTGTTTAGGGTAATGTCTGTCAAGACTTTCCAATGGAATGTGGTGAACAATGAATCAAGTGGTCTCTGGTATCAAAGAAAATATAAACAATTGGCTTCTGCCATGAATGGAAAATGATGGGATGTGAATCTTGACTGAAAGGAACTCAAACAATGAATGGTTAGCCTGAATGAAACCGAAATAATATTGCCTTGGAAGAAATCAGTCAGAAGATAATTCCCAAGTCTTTAGAATGCACGTGATCAATACAGATCAAACTTGGGGATGAATCTTGGTGGGCCTAGAATATCTGAGATAGATTGTATTGGGTATGGGGATCGGATGAATTCTAAAATTATTTTAGGCATGTTGAAATTCCATGGGGGTGGAGGTATGCACTCTACAGAGATTCTAGTTTCTCATGTAAGCTCAGTATTGTTTTTGAATTCTTTGCTAAAATTCTTTTTAAGTTGGGCAGCAATTCTGAGGAAGGGGTCCTGCATCTTTACCATACCCCCAATCAGGGGCATAACTAGACCAAGAGCGCAAGAGGGGGTGTAGGAACAAATTTGCCCGACGAAAAGTTGCACTTTCCTGTCTTACCTGTAAACGATACACATGTTGTCTACAATCACAATATTGAACAATTGGGAATCCTCCCCTCCACCCCCTCCCTCCCTTTATCCTGAACCAAACGAAACTGCATGAGAAACAGCATATCCCTTAAGCATCCCTGGCGGCATCCAGGTGGCAAAACTTTGGTTTTTGCCCCAAAAAGGCTGAAAATCCAACACAAAGTTCAAAAATTTGTGTGATGAAAAGAAATTGTAAGTTTCTCTTCTTAAAATCTAGGTTACTGTTTCTAAACAGGCAGAAGAGAATTTTCCATTGAAAAGCATGTATTTCCATTGAAAGCATGATTTGAAGATATTTAGTTTTTGATGCCCCAAAATCAACACAAAGTTCCAAAATGTAAGCGAAAAATTACAGGGTTCTGTGGTGAATCAAGGGTAGGAATTCATCTGGAGCCCTTGTAAGGGGTTTAGGGACAAAGCCCCTTAAACTCTGAAGATTTCTTGTCTTTAATGCCTTAAAATGGCTGAAATTCATCACAAACTAACAAAGATCAGAAAATTTAAGTGGTGATAAGATGACAATATTAAATTCTCATGTTAAAATCTACTCAAATAAGCATGAATACCATTTCTAAACAGGCAGATTCAGGAGAGACCCATCCCCAGAAGCTCTGAAGATTTATAGTTTTTGATATAGGCTCTGGATTTTAAGCGTATAATGTCAGTACATGGGCGGGAATCTTTCATACATCCCAGGTGTCCAACCCGAGCCCAAACAGCATCATGCCAAGTTGTTTCTGATATCTAGACAATTCTAGCATGATTGAGATGTATCTCTAATTTAAACCGTAGAGCCAACATTTTAAATTTCTGCCCGACTAAGTGCCCAGGTATGATGTTGTTTGCATCATGATGCCAAGTCGAGAGGACATTATTCTGATATCTAGACGATTCAGGAATGATTTAGATATATCTGTGATTTGAATAGTACATCCAACATTTTACATCTCTGCCTGAATAAGTGCTTAAGTATGATATTGTCAGCATCATGCCGAGCCGGAGGTCGGGATGACATGATTTTAATATTTAGCTGAGTCGAGCATGACTGAGATATACTCTGATACAAGTACATCCTACATTCTACATCTCTGCCCGACTAAGATCGCCGTCAGGCCAACTAAAGGAAGAGGGGGGAGGGGGGGGGGGGGGTGCTCATACGGCCATGAAGATAACAAAACATTTATGATATTATCCAGAGCAATTTCAAAAGTAGTTTGTCTTAGATTTAAAAAATAAAAAAATTAAAATAGTAAATAATAATAATAGTAATAATTTTCCTACATTTTTTTCTCCTAATATTGGACCATGTTTTTGCCCGATGAAATAGTCAAAATTGGAATTACCCGTTGAATTTTTTATCTTTCTTTTTCTAGGGGAGTATAACACCCCCACATCCCCTTAAGTTATGCCCCTGCCCTCATTTGACATCGAATAGCTGAAGGTTTTTATTTAAATGGATTACATAAGAATAAGAAATTTGCATATTAAGGCCTGAAAATTCTAAAAGTTCCAAAATGGTCATTATAACTATCTTTAAACTATTTAAAAGTTTTTGGTCATCTATTTGGAAATGATATAGCGAAATGTTGCCTTCAACTCCCCATGAACCAGAAAATCAAAAATATAACCTTACAAACCAGTCTTCGACTGGTGTTATCCACGTACCCAAATTGTATTATTTTTTATCTGCAGCACCTTGATATTTGTGAGATCATGCGGGACATTTTATTATCAAAGAAGACCAGGCAGGAGCAGCTATCTGTAATGCTGAGTACTGTGCACAACAATCTAGAGACAATTTTTCCCGGATACGATAAAAAAGTGCCATACGCCGAACTAAGAAAACTGTGGAAGGAAGTGGGCCAAGAAGTCTTGAATAATGTGAGTAGAGTGCTGAGACAAGTTAAAGTCTTATTTCATCACCAAATATGAATCGAAATGCCGATGTTCGATTTATTATCTTCTCTTTTATAACTGACAACTTCTCCTTTACCACTGCCTACTCTTTCTCTTCCAACCTACTCTACACTTCCTGGCTTATCTTCCCTCAGAATGCACCATTTATTATTTCGATGTTTTAATATATTTTAACCTCGGCGTTGAAATGCCCTCTGTTGGGTTGGGGCACCCCTACACTGTTGCAGATTTCACTCAGTATAACAACAAGGCGCAAAAATGTGTCAAGCAATGGCTGTATTTAGTTTGAATTTGTGTGTGGACTCGATAAGAAGACCGTTGACGTACATTACCAATAAGTCTCATTAATCAGTCTCAGGGATGCCATTGTATAACAGTAATAGCAAAGAATATTCTTTTTGTACATCTGTGCACAAGTATATCATGGCCTTCCAAAAAATGGAACATGAAAAAAATGCTTAGTACAAATTGACAGAAATTATGACTCAAGTTATCAAAACTCATACTTATCAAACCTGGAATTATTGTGATTGTTTTTTGTCAACTTCGTGGTTAGGTTATGGTTTTTGTTCTTGTAGAATGTATGGGGATGATTGTTCTAAACTGTAGGAAAGAAATGATGAGTAATCACTGGATTGAGTAAAAGTCATTAATGGCTGAAAAAATGGCTGAATGGGAAAACAATTTTGTAGAGTTTTGTGAGGATTTTGGGCATGCCTACAATTCACCTTTTATGCCATGAATTTGTACAAAGGTAAGATTTCTTGAAAGTTTGATGACTTGACAAACGAAATTAACTTTTGAAAATTCTTTAAAAGACCAGCTATGAGTTCTATGCTTTTTGGCACAATATTCTTGTGATTTTTCCTGTGCATTTTTATTAAAGAGGAGAATTAAAGAAATAAATTGGTGAAAAAACCCATGCTGGTATCATATTCTGTTGAGAGGAAAATTCTAAGATTCCCACATTGTGTTGAAAAGTGACTGTAACTAATTCATATGATATATAGATGCAGGTTCAAAAATGTGTTTTTATTTCTTTGAAAATTAATTACTTCTTTCTAAATTATAAGAATTTTTGCAGTTTTGATAATTGGGATGGGGCATATAAAAATGCAGTGTACAAGAAAATGGCGTGTGTGTGTATGTACGTGGGTGTATGTGTGTGTTTATACATGTTTGTGACGGCCAGCTCGTAAACGTGATATCGGGGCTTAATTTAAAAATATCTAAATGTTCATATCTTAGCAACCGTGTGCCTTGTTTTGTTTCATATTTGGTATAATTCTGATATTAGCTGGTGTGTGCATGTTTATATTTATAAGTGGGCGGGTTTTAAAGTGAAAATTTTGAAAAAGTGATATACGAACAATTGTATGTCCATTTTGCGTCATATTGGCATGATAAATTTGTTGGTTATTGTGTACATGCTTATGTTATTAACAGATTTCATTAATATGCATGGTGGGCATGGTATAATGTGAAAGTGCTAAATGATGTAAACACCATACTGTATCTCATGAACGATATATCAGATTCATGCTATATGTGGTACATATGGTCTGTACATATGTTCTATGTGCTATATGTGGTACACAGAATGTGCATGGTCTGTACATATGTTCTAATGTTGTAGTAGTGATGTCATGAATATTATTGAGTAGGCGGGCTTACTGAGAAATTCTTTAAATAGGATAAATGAGCAAGCATTTTTGCATCATACTTGCTAGGACAATGTTGTTTCCCCCTCGCCAACAAAGTTGGTGAAGAGGGGATCTAGCATCTTTACTATTCATCCGTTTGTCTGTCCATATCTATTGTCTATTCGGCCTCATGCATTGTTCAGCTACTAGGGAACAAAAGATTGCTGCCCTAGGAAAGAAATTCCAAATATTTTTATGAAAATTTATAAAATGGAGAACAGATGCATTCCAGACTTGAATAGCAGCAATTAAGGGATTTGTCCTAGGATGAAAAAAAAGTTGAATAATAGAACTGATGACTGAATGGAATTTATAATAAAGTGTCTTGGAAATGAATAAGGAAAAAAACAAGGTTTTGCTAGAATAGAGTGGAAACATAATAGACTTATGATAAAGTCCAAGTTAATCTGCAATGAATTTTCATGATGGTAGTTGAATGGGGCATGTTGAGTAGATAGAAGTTAGGGGATGGGAGTCAGAGGAAAGAATGTTGGGTGGAAGATGGTAGAATGATTGGTAGATGTAGGAGGAATTAGGATGAAGGTGGGATGGCATGGGGGACAGGATGGGATGAAATGTGGGACTGTGGGATGGCATGTGGAACAGGGTACCATAGAATGTGGGACAGGATGTCATGGCATATTGGACAGGGTGGGGTAGCATGTGGGACATGGTGGCATGGCATATGCAACAAGCAAGGGTGTAGGAAGCACAGCGCTGAGGGGCTTTAGCCCCCCCCTATCAAAATGTGAGGGTGGAAGTATGCTTTCCCCCCCCCCCCTCCCTTTTCTCCACATACACTTTTCAGGGAAGAATACCCGTTATTGGGCTTATTTGTACCCTCTGTGAAATATATAAACCTTTTCGGAGCTTGTTCGTCTGATTTATTCGATTATAATACCTTGGTCCGATCCGGGGTCTAATTTTAGTTTCCCCAATTATAATCATTTGAACTCACCACACTTGGCCGTAAAATGTAGCATTGCATCGTATAGACTGCCGTATCGCTTGCATATGTGTAACATACAGCATGCAGTTAGTACGTGTACATGCAGGCGATAGGTCACTGCACTACGAGCGTGTATGTACTGCCACGTACGTCTTATTTTATTGTCTATTCTTCTTTGTAAATTTTTTTTTTTTTAATTCCCACAATTGTGAAAATAAATGGGACAAAAATGAGACTTTTGAATGAGAAGCAGGGTTGAGGTTCGTGGTAAATAAACTTTCAGCCCCACCAAGAATTTTTTTTGTTTCTATGCTGTTGGAAACAAGTTACTGTCATGGCATTTATATTTATGACAGGCTGGGATGGCATGTGGGACAAGGTGGGATGGCATGGGGACAGAGTGTAATGACATGTGAGACAGGATGGCATGTCATCTGGATTTCAGGTTCGATGGCAAATGGGACAGGGTGGGATAGCATGTGCGATAGGATGGAATGGCCTGTAGGACAGGGTGGGATGGCACGTGGTACATGGAAGGATAGCATGTTGAACAGGGTAGGATGGCACATGGTACAGGGAGGTATGGGATGTGGGACAATATGGCATGGTATATGAAACAGGGAAGGATGGCATGTGGGACAGGGTCGCATGGTATATGGGACAGGGTGGCAAGGTATATAGTGAGAAGTCATCTTGATTGCAGGTGTGATGGTATTTGGGTCATGTTTTGGAATGGTATCTGGATTTACTGTAAGGAGGGATATAGGATGGGACATGCAGAACAGAGGATGGGATGGCAGTTGTGACATAGGGTGGGAAGCATGATATTAGCGACGAGGGGATTTGTATTATTTGCGATGTCTGGTTAATTACTGTGCAAATGCTTATGTGAACATTTTATTGATCTGCATGGTGGGTGTGGCTTATAAATCATGGAACAAATATTTTATGATATGCAATGACATGACAGTTAATACCAATTTTGCAAATCAATCAGCTTATGAAAAAAAAAAGCATCGGAATGACAACACCTTTTGTTCTGGTTGTTTTAATAGTCATCTATCATAATAATACATTCCCATTAGAATTTACATGAAAACTCCATTGATTCCACCATTCAACAGTAGGTTTCCATAGGTGCTTTATGACTCTCTACCCTCCATATTTCTCCCCAGCCAATCAAAGAGCCAGAGAAATTCAAACGTAGGTCTAGTATGCCAGTGCTATCTGTGAAATCCTCCAACAATGGGAAGCAAACTGAGATCTCATCCATGTCGTATGCAAGGAGACCTTTATACAGATTAATTTCTTCCTCTCCGTCACTGTCAACATCCAACCAGCCCTCTGTCTTCCAAAGCAACCCACCGACTTCAAAACATTCATCATTGACGAGCACAGCTAACAGTCAAGGACACCAAGCCCCACTTCCATTAGTAGTCAAATCTGCCAGCACTTCAACAAAGGTGATTAAAACTTTGGAGTTTTGTAAGCAGAAATCAAAAAAGTTGAACTCGGGTCCTGTTGAAGTGCTAGATGTGGAGTCACCTGATGGACCCTCACAGACTCTGGCCAACGTATGGACTGCAGATGATGTGGAAGTATGGCGGACCAAGGGTGCCAAGGTCCATCCGAAGCTTGACCACACAGCCAAGATCAATTTATTTGGATCCACACAGTCATGCACTTCATCCAGTGCCCACAAGAAGAAGAAGAAAGAGCATTCTGGGGCTCGAGAGGAGGCTCAAGAGTCTCCGTGCATGATTGTGGAGGATGACGATGACTCGATGAGCCTTGGGAGTTGTTCCTTAACGAGCCTTGATAGCTGCAATGAAGACATAATTGGCATCTCCAGTTTATCATCGGAAGATGATGACCTTACTGTGGTAGACCTTGGGGAGTAAGTTATAAGCCTGGATCGGATACCATGTAAGTTTGAAGGTGTAGTGGTATCTAATTACAATGTATACCTTTTACAAGTAAATAGTCAGTGAAAACGTGTAATAACTGTTGAACAAAATGTTCCCTTAAATGACGTTTTTATAGGAGATGAATATACTCATGTCTCCCAACAAATTAGATGTTAAAAAAGTTATTAATGCCACACATATCAGGTATGGGTATCTTGCGTGTGTGGGGGGGGCTGCAGTTCTGATCTGGCCCAGCTGAAGGAGATAGGGAAGGTCGCAAGAAGCTTGGTGATGTAGATTAATTCTGTAATGTCTCAATTTCACTAATAAAAAATGACATTTATTACATTAAATATGAATTGCAAAGCAATGAGAAAATGCTTCCTAATATTTCATAATTTAACAAATAGAAAGTTGAATCATTTGTATGTATTGACACTAAAATTTAGTGTCATGAACATTGAAATTTCTTGGTGGGTTTTAAATTTGTTTAAGTTTGTGAAATGATAGTTTTGTACCAAAATTGACAACCTATTAACAAACTATGCTGCTGGCCTTGTTGCTTTTAGGTGAATCAGATCCTTATTACTGTAATTTTTTTTCAAACATTCTTCAATTGACCTCTTTAAATTAGCTGATTGACAGCTTTTTCAACCAATCACCCCGCAAATTTGCCTAGCCACAGAATCTGCATAATTAAGTTGGGAAAAAATCCTATGCGGTACTGGTACAGCACATCTAGCAATAGCGGCTTGCGCTCGTGCAGTCAATGCAATATACTGCACAAAGCAAATTTCTGCACACACAAACTGAGTGACGACAAGATGGTGAACAAAAATTGTGCCTACGGGGCCTGCTACAGGCTTTGTAAATCTCCCCGTTACGCAGAATAGTTAGCAAAACAGAATTTTGTTATTCCTTTTGCTAAAAGCTGTAGAGATCTGGAGAAGTGCCATAAATGGATCAAAGCTTGCAGCAGGCCATATGAACATCTAATTGTCAATGCATTGGTCATGCATGATTATGGATTTGAGGTTTCTTTGCCCCAACAAGTTACGGCATTGCTATTGTGGGTGTGGCTTATTTCCCAACTCAGAGACATCAATAATCTTTTGTAGACATGATTCTTCTAGACTAAGGAGGAAGTAGCGGTATTCATGTGACTCTGTCTACTTTTATATCAATTTCTTTTTCGCAAGTTTACTCAAACCTATCATAATCCATTTTGTATTATATTCCTTTCATTTTATATTATTTAAAATCGTATGATCTTTGTTTACTTCTTTTTTTCTTAAGGCTGGCAAATGTTTATTTTTTTACTGAAGACCTCTGTTTACTTCTTTTTTTCTTAAGGCTGGCAAATTTGTATTCTTTTACTGAGGACCATGGTCATAGCAGTCATGGTATCAGCTCAGCATGCTGGGGTTGCAGGTTCAATCCCTAGTGGACCTCCATGGTCATAGTATCAGCTCACCATGCTAGGTTTGCAGGTTCAATCCCTGGTGGACCTTCATGGTCATAGCAGTCATAGTATCAGCTCAGCTGCTGGGGTCGCAGGTTCAATCCCTGGTTGACCTCCATGGTCATAGCAGTCATACTATCAGCTCAGCATGCTAGGTTCGCAGGTTCAATCCCTAGTGGACATCCATGGTCATAGCAATCATAGTATCAGCTCAGCATGCTAGGTTCGCAGGTTCAATCCCTGGTGGACCTCCATGGTCATTGTATTAGCTCAGCATGCTAGAGTCGCATGTTCAATCCCTGGTGAACCTCCATGGTCATAGTATCAGCTCAGCATGCTAGGGTCGCAGGTTCAATCCCTGGAGGACCTCCATGGTCGTAGTGGTCATAGTATTAGCTCAGCATGCTAGGGTAGCAGGTTCAATCCCTGGTGGACCTCCATGGTCATAGCGGTCATAGCATCAGCTCAGCATGCTGGGGTCACAGGGTCAAGCCCTGGTGGATGGACCTCCATGGTCATAGCGATCATAGCATCAGTTTAGCATGCTAGGGTCGCATGTTCAATCCCTGGTGGACCTCCATGATTATAGCCGTCATAGTATCAGCTCAGCATGCTAGGGTCGCAGGTCCAATCCTTGGTGGACCTCTATGGTCATAGTATAAGCTCAGCATGCTAGGGTTGCAGGTTTGATTTCTGGTGGACCTTCATGGTCATAGTGGTCATAGTGTCAGCTCAGCATGCTAGTGTCGCAGGTTAAATCCGTGGTGGACCTTCATGGTCATAGTATAAGCTCAGCATGCTAGGGTTGCAGGTTCAATCCCTGGTGGATCTTATTTCACTAGTTCTTCACAACTCATTTATCAAACGGCCATGGACATCTCTAAATAACCTCAGCTGTTGAAAAGGATGTAACATCCCTAAACTACCTACCTACCTTTTACTGAACAGTTATTCTATAATCAGTGATTATAGATGTTAGCTAATTTTTGGACAAGTTTAATAAGAGTACAGAATGTGTTCTTCATAGTAATATTCTTTAGTTCCACACTGCTTGAACCGACTGAGAGTGAGAGCCTTTCAGCCATTAGACCAGGTTCGTTCCTGTGTTGGGTCATACCAAATGGGACCTGCTGCTGGTGCTCATCATAAGAGAACAAGAGCAGTTGGGCCATTGTTGTGCTGCAATGGGGGCACAGCCCACCTAGTACAATGCTGAGAACAATCTTGGTTTGTGTAGACAGTTGGCTTTATTGTAAAGCTAGCTGTGGGGGCTGTGCCTTGGAAAGTACAATATCAGAATCAATGTAGTATATCTTTTGTTATGCAGATTAAACTTTCTTGGGAGGAGACCAAGTATGATAGAAGCAGGTAGAGTATTGGAGTGGTATTCAATCTAAAAACTGCACTTTAAATCTTTGAATTTGAACAGAAAATGCAGTTTAATCTTATTGATTTGTAGTTTGTAACGTTTCATTATCTTGCAACTGTTTAACACATTTTCCATAGAATAGTTTGAATGATACTTATTTACCAATGCGTGCATGCCTTTTTGTACATGATCAAAAACCATTTCAAGTCACTTAAACTGAGACTAACTTTGTTTCTAATATTTCCACTTAGCGTAGCTAAAGGGGGTAAATAGCCGGGACTTTCCAAAGAAGTCACAAAATTTGTGCAGATTCTAATTTGCACAATAGAAATTCAGTGTGTTGGTTTTGTTGGTAATCCAAATGAAAGCAATCAGTCTTCGAGTTAATTTTATATACCAGCCATCTTTGGAAAAGGATCACAAATTTTCCAAAAGCTTAAGATTTAAATTAAGCCTATTCAGATTCAGCAAATTTCTGACTTTTTTTTTCAAACTTTCTGACTTTTTACTCAAGTGTCAGACTAAAAAGTTCGGTAACAGAGGTGGGGAGTAGCTTAAATTATGACATAAACAGCTGCATAGATACTGGAACATGTACAAGTTGTAGGAACTCCTTACTTCATAACAGGTGAAGAAAATTGTTGGGTTTATTGATGCAAGTTTGTATTCGTGTTTGTAACAAATAACAAAGTGTAATTTATAAAGGAACTTATTGAGTATCAATGTATTTAAGAAGTCTTGAAATATGCATCAGGCTTCACTCACTGTAGTACTTATGACAAACTCAGTAAAGTGTTATGTACAGACATGTACTGCTGTATAGTACTGAATACATTGAAATATTATTATTATTAATTTTGTTATAGGTGTGCCTTTTTATCAATAGGGTACTGTGAATGTATAGCTTAAGTTCTGACATGGGTGGATGTGTATTTAATGGGGAAGGGGAGGTATGGGGGAGGGAGGTATGGGGGAGGGGAGGTATGGGGAGGGGAGGTATGGGGGAGGGGAGGTATGGGGGAGGGGAGGTATGGGGGAGGGGAGGTATGGGGGGAGGGGAGGTATGGGGGAGGGGAGGTATGGGGGAGGGGAGGTATGGGGGGTGGTATCGAACTTGAGGAACAAAGTCTGCTCACAAATTATTTGAATTATGACTAAAAATTTTAAATTTCAATTTTATTGGGTGTTCCTAATTTGTGGCATGCCTGACAGGAAGTGACTGCCCCTCCTCCCCTAAATAGCATAAAAATGGCCTTTGCATGTTGAGTATATAATATGTACGTACACACATATTTTGTATAAACTGGTTTTGTATCGGATACTCAATGCAACACATTATCTTGCCAGTGAGTTGTTTTAGTCTAATAAAAAAAATTGATGTTAAAAAATATTTTAAAAATGTGAAAATGCTAGATTATAATATTTGAATAACTTCTGCAAGTTTTAGATAGAAATTTGTTTTTAAAAGAGGTTTTAGTTTTATATGATTTAAGTCACCTTTTTTCTGTATTAGTATCGATAGTTTTCTTTGTATGTCAAACATACCATATGCACATTATAGATTTTGTTAAGTACTGTATAAAACAGTTTCCATCACATTTTGTTTTTATAGTTTCATAAGTTTTTGACATTACATCTTTTTATATCTTTTACTTTGAGAACTCAGTATGAAATGTATTTGATTTAAACAATTGATGAGGCTGTCCAAGGTTGCTCCCTCCAAGTATCATCAAAGTGTTAGAATGAATTACATAATCAGGGACATAACCAGCCTTTTGGATTTGGGGTGGATTTTGTTCCAAAATAGCGGTCTTTAAAATGTTTGGAGGCTAAATTTGATAGAAGACGGAGCAGAAAACAAAATCTGAACCTTTTAGCAAAAATGTTGACCTTTTTGGTTCCGATGCAATAACATCAGGAACCTATGATGGCGTGTGTGTGTATGTATGTTGTGTATGTATGTATGTATAGGGTGTGTGTATGTATGTATGTTGTGTGTGTATGTACATTGTATATGTGTATGCACATTAGGTATGGGTGTGTATGTTTGTGACGGCCAGCTCCTAAATGCGATATCTCAAGAATGATACACCATAGATGTACCCTATTGTTTTTAAGGGTGATGTCATGCATATTAATGAGTAGGCGGGGCTTAATTTAAAAATCTTGAAATGTTCATATTTTAACAAACAGCATGCCTGTTTTGTTTCATATTTAGTGTAATTAGGATGTTAGTTAGTGTGTACATGTTCATAATGTAAAAACATTGAATTTCATTAATATGCATAGTGGGAAAGCTTGTAAACACGGTATCTCAAGAACGGTAAACTGGATTCATCTAATATTTGGTATACAGATAGCCCATGAACTGTAGATGTGTCCTACTGTTTTTGGTAGTGATTTCATGCATATTAATGAGTAGACAGGGCCTAATGTAAAATTATTGAAATGTTTATATCTTAACAACCGTAGGTCTGTTTTGTTTTATATTTGGTGTAATTATGATGTTAGCTGGTGTGTACATGTTTAAGATGTAAAAACGTTGAATTTTATTAATATGCATAACGGGCAGGGCTTAATAGATTTTGTTGAGAAGAGCTTGTAAACACAGTGTCTCAATAACTATACATAGGATTCAGTTCATATGTGGTACACAGATAGCCCATGGTCTGTAGATTAATATGCATAGTAGGCATGGCTTAATGTGAACGTGCTAAATGATGTAAACACCATACTGTACTCCATGAACGATACATCAGATTTGTACTATATCAGGTACATAGATGGGTCATGGTCTGTACATATGTTCTCATGTTGTGGTAGTGAATATAAATGAGTAGGCAGGGCTTACTGACAAATTCTTGAAATAGGATAAATGAGCAACTGTTTTTGCATCATACTTGCTATGATAATGTTGTTGATTATTGTGTAAATTGCTAAGGTTTTCAACACTTATATTGATCTGCATGGTGGATGTGGTTTATGAATAAATATCCTTGAACAATTATTTCATGATATACAATAACATGACAGTAAGTACAAATTTTGCAAATCAATTAGTTTATGAAAAAAAAGCATCGGGACCACAACACGTTTGGTTCTGCAGCCTTTTTGGAGAGCTGTTGGTCGAATGACCCTGTCGACCTACCCCGTGGCTTCACGTAATAATCCCTGTTGAACACTGCATATCAACACACATTGGTAGGTGCACTGTTTATTATCCTCAAAACGGATAAAAAATTGTGAAAAATCATTGATTCAAATACCTTTAGTAGATTTTCATCTTTGTACCTTTTCAATTGTAACGCTTTTCATGCATGTTTAATAATGCCAATCATTTAAGTATTGTGAATTCCTTTATAATTGGTTAATCCAAAAGTTTCTAATTCCCTTTCTCGCAAATATTGACTGTTTTTCCTTTGTATTAAAAAAAATTGACAATTTTTAATCTAGTAAGAGCGATGCAGTGGCTCAGTGGTTGAGTCATGCTCGCATGTGAAAGGTACCAGTGGTTGAGGAGTTATGCTTGTATGCAAAAAGTACCAGTGGTTGAGGAGTTATGCTTGTATGCAAAAAGTACCAGTGGTTGAGGAGTCATGCTTGTATGCGAAAAGTAATAGTGGTTGAGGAGTCATGCTTGTATGCGAAAAGTACCAGTGGTTGAGGAGTCATGCTCGCAAGCGAAAAATACCAGTGGTTGAGCCCTGCATTGTGTCCTTGTGCATGACTCTTTACTCCCACTTGCTCTAGTTCACTCTGCTGTAAGATCAGTACCAACATTGCTGTGGAGTTAACCTGCAATGGATTGGCGTCCTGTCCAGGGGGAGTCACATGTTCACAACTATCCGCTTGCGCCATGGAAACCGGGAATAAGCACCGACCCTGTGGGCCTCATGGCTCGGATGGATTTGATTTTTAACCATTTAAGATGTTCATTGATACATGTATTTTAATCAGTTTTTGCACTGAAACAGGTAGTTTTGATAAGGGCATCAGCAAAACAAGAGAAGAGATTGTTTGTTCCAGAAAATAAGCAGTTCTAGGACCCCCTTAATTGTTTAATGCTGGCTACACCACTGATTGGGGGGTTGTATAATGAAATGATTCCTGATGGTATAACTTTTTCCATTGTGTCAAAATAGCAGCCATTGCCTCAAAATCTGGATCTTTTAACCAAAGTTCTTTAGCCGAATTTCCGGACATTTTTATCATTAGGGGAGTCATGGGAAGAGGAAGGGGGTATCGAACAAGCAGGGCGACCTCTGGTTACACTCATGGGCTAACAGAGCTATCCAATATATTACAATCAGAATTAAATCAGAGTCTCACAATAACCACATTTTTCAGCCATACATTTTAGAAACTGACAGCTCAGCTCGCATAACCTAAGATACTGCATGATTGTTAGACGAGAGGCGCGTGTGTCCTTTTCATATACAAATTTAGAGCCCGACTGAAATTCCTTTCTTCGTGACAGTCGCTATCTAAGATCTCTTCCTTTTTGGAGGCTGACAAAGATAAGACCTGGGATTGAGAAACGATTTGAATTTTATGAAAATAAAGGACAGCCTATATTCATGAATTTGATTATGACGGTAAAAGTCTCCAATCGCCTAATCTGAAAGCTACAGTAAGTCGTGGGAATCGTATCCGGCCCAAAACTCATATAATTCTCACTTACGTCGACAGGAGCATCCCTATTGTAAAAGAAGAATCATTGGAATGTAGAAAAAGGATAAGAAAAAGTGCCAAAACTCCTTCCAAGCGCCCCCCAATCATATCAAGGGTTTTGCCCAGGCCCCACACTCATTCGGACCCAAGTGACACCAAAAATTTGAACAAATGCCAGATATTGGGCTAACATGGATCCCATGGAGTTCAATAATACAATACAATCCAATGCTTTTGATTGGTCGAGGAATTTACACAATCACCGACCATTCACCCAGGTGGAATAACTCGACTTCAAACCAAATGTAATACAAATTTGCCAGACACAAACTAAAAAAAGGGAGAGGGGTGGCATCCAATGGGTTCAAAACCATTTTCCTGCGTGACGGTTTTGTTCAATAGGGGGGTGACCAGGCTTTTGAAAAATGTCAAAAAATTTGGGATCGGATCTATTCAAATAGACTCAATCAGCCGTTTTTGTAGAGGAACAAAATCTGAGAATTTCGGAATGATTTACGTAAAGTGGGGCGCAATTTGGTTGAATCACGCCTTAAAACAACACATTTTTCGAAAATTGTATAAGCTCGGGAGACAGAGGACTAGTAGACCTTTCGTTATGATATTAGAAAATGTATGTTATATTGTAATTAGCTACCTCTAATTAGCTGTATCCGTAAGGCAATAATTATGTGCACACTAAGTCAATTAGACTTAAAAAGGGAGAGGGGTGGCATCCAATGGGTTCAAAACCCTTTTCCTCCGTGACGGTTTTGTTCAATAGGGGGGTGACCAGGCTTTTCAAAAATGTCAAAAAATTCAGGATCGGATTTATTCAAGTAGACTCAGTCAGCCGATTTTTGCTACCATTTCTCAAAAAAATTTTTAGCTGTATCCGTTTGATAAGGAAAATGTATGTTTATGTCTCATTAGCTGTAGTCGATGAGACTTAAAAACGTCTTAAAAAGGGAGAGAGGGTGGCATCAATGGGTTCAAAACCATTTTCCTCCGTGACAGTTTTTTGTTCAATAGAGGGGTGACCAAGCTTTTCAAAAATATCAAAATATTTGGGATCAGATCTATTCAAATAGACTCAATCAGCCGTTTTTGCAGAGGAACAAAATCTGAGAATTTCGGAATGATTTACATAAAGTGGGGCGCAATTTGGTTGAATCACGCCTTATAACAACGCATTTTTCGAAAACATTTTGTGCTCGGGAGACCGAGGACTAGTAGACCTTTTGTTTAATATGCGAAGATGTATGTTAAATTGTAATTAGCTACCTCTAATTAGCTGTATCCGTAAGGCAATAATTATGTGCATACTAAGTCAATGAGACTTAAAAACGTCAAAAGGGAGAGGGTGGCATCCAATGGGTTCAAAACCATTTTCCTCCGTGATGGTTTTGTTCAATAGGGGTGACCAGGCTTTCAAAAATGTCAAAAAATTCAGGATCGGATTTATTCAAGTAGACTCAGTCAGCCGTTTTGCTACCTCTAATTAGCTGTATCCGTAAGGCAATAATTATGTGCACGCTAAGTCAATGAGACTTAAAAAGGGAGAAGGGTGGCATCCAATGGGTTCAAAACCATTTCCCTCCGTGACGGTTTTGTTCAATAGGGGCTGACCAGGCTTTTTAAAAATATGAAAAAATTTGGGATCGGATTTATTCAAATAGACTCAATCAGCCGTTTTTGCAGAGGAACAAAATCTGAGAATTTCGGAATGATTTACGTAAAGTGGGGCGCAAATTGGTTGAATCACGCCTTATAACAACACATTTTTCGAAAATTTTATTTGCTCGGGAGACAGAGGACTAGAAGACCTTTTGTTTGATATGCGAAAATGTATGTTATATTGTTATTAGCTACCTCTCATTAGCTGTATCCGTGAGGCAATAATTATGTGCACACTAAGTCAATGAGACTTAAAAAGGAGAGGACTGGCATCCAATGGGTTCAAAACCATTTTCGTACGTGACAGTTTTGTTCAATAGGGGGGTGACCAGGCTTTTTAAAAATGTTAAAAAATTCAGGATCGGATTTATTCAAGTAGACTCAGTCAGCCGTTTTGCTACCTCTAATTAGCTGTATCCGTAAGGCAATAATCATGTGCACGCTAAGTCAATGAGACTTAAAAACGTCAAAAAGGGAGAGGGTGGCATCCAATGGGTTCAAAACCATTTTCCTCCGTGACGGTTTTGTTCAATGTGACCAGGCTTTTCAAAAATGTCAAAAATTTTGGGATCGGACTTATTCAAATAGACTCAATCAGCCGTTTTTGCAGAG
This sequence comes from Chiridota heheva, assembly GCA_020152595.1. Lineage (NCBI taxonomy): Eukaryota > Metazoa > Echinodermata > Holothuroidea > Apodida > Chiridotidae > Chiridota > Chiridota heheva. Next base: position 733,275 of record JAIGNY010003802.1, read on the forward strand.
GAACAAAATCTGAGAATTTCAGAATGATTTACGTAAAGTGGGGCGCAAATTGGTTGAATCACGCCTTATAACAACACATTTTTCAAAAATTTTATGTGCTCGGGAGACAGAGGAATAGTAGACCTTTTATTTGATATGCGAAAATGTATGTTAATTGTAATTAGCTACCTGTAATTAGCTGTATCCGTAAGGCAATAATTATGTGCACACTAAGTCGATGAGACTTAAAAAGAGAGAGGGGTGGCATCCAATGGGTTCAAAACCATTTTTGTACGTGACAGCTTTGTTCAATAGGGGGGTGACCAGGCTTTTCAAAAATGTCAAAAAATTCAGGATCGGATTTATTCAAGTAGACTCAGTCAGCCGTTTTGCTACCTCTAATTAGCTGTATCCGTAAGGCAATAATCATGTGCACGCTAAGTCAATGAGACTGAAAAACGTCAAAAGTGGAGAGGGTGGCATCAATGGGTTCAAAACCATTTTCCTCCGTGACGGTTTTGTTCAATATGACCAGGCTCTTCAAAAATGTCAAAAAATTGGGATTGAGTCTATTCAAATAGACTCAATCAGCCGTTTTTGTCGAGGAACACAATCTGAGAATTTCAGAATGATTTACGTAAAGTGGGGCGCAAATTGGTTGAATAACGCCTTATAACAACACATTTTTCAAAACATTTATGTGCTCGGGAGACAGAGGACTAAAGACCTTTCGTTTGATATGCGAAAATGTATGTTAATTGTAATTAGCTACCTCTAATTAGCTGTACCCGTAAGGCAATAATTATGTGCACACTAAGTCAATGAGACTTAAAAAAGGAGAGGGTGGCATCCAATGGGTTCAAAACCATTTTCCTACGTGATGGTTTTGTTCAATAGGGGTGACCAGGCTTTTCAAAAATGTCAAAAATTCAGGATCGGATTTATTCAAGTAGACTCAGTCAGCCGTTTTGCTACCTCTAATTAGCTGTATCCGTAAGGCAATAATTATGTGCACGCTAATCAATGAGACTTAAAAACGTCAAAAAGGGAGAAGGGTGGCATCAATGGGTCCAAAACCATTTTCCTTCCTGACGGTTTTGTTCAATAGGGGGGTGACCAGGCTTTTCAAAAATGTCAACTTTTTTTGGATCGGATCTATTCAAATAGACTTAATCAGCCGTTTTTGCAGAGGAACAAAATCTGAGAATTTCGGAATGATTTACGTAAAGTGGGGCGCAAATTGGTTGAATCACGCCTTATAACAACACATTTTTCGAAAATTTTATGTGCTCGGGAGACAGAGGACTAGTAGACCTTTCGTTTGATATGCGAAAATGTATGTTAAATTGTAATTAGCTACCTCTAATTAGCTGTATCCGTAAGGCAATAATTATGTGCACACTAAGTCAATGAGACTTCAAAAAGAGAGGGGTGGCATCAATGGGTTCAAAACCATTTTTGTACGTGACAGTTTTGTTCAATAGGGGTGACCAGGCTTTTCAAAAATGTCAAAAATTCAGGATCGGATTTATTCAAGTAGACTCAGTCAGCCGTTTTGCTACCTCTAATTAGCTGTATCCGTAAGGCAATAATCATGTGCACGCTAAGTCAATGAGACTGAAAAACGTCAAAAGTGGAGAGGGGTGGCATCAATGGGTTCAAAACCATTTTCCTCCGTGACGGTTTTGTTCAATATGACCAGGCTTTCAAAAATGTCAAAAAATTTGGGATTGGGTCTATTCAAATAGACTCAATCAGCCGTTTTTGTCGAGGAACAAAATCTGAGAATTTCAGAATGATTTACGTAAAGTGGGGCGCAAATTGGTTGAATAACGCCTTATAACAACACATTTTTCAAAACATTTATGTGCTCGGGAGACAGAGGACTAAAAAGACCTTTCGTTTGATATGCGAAAATGTATGTTAAATTGTAATTAGCTACCTCTAATTAGCTGTATCCGTAAGGCAATAATTATGTGCACACTAAGTCAATGAGACTTAAAAAGGGGAGAGGGGTGGCATCAATGGGTTCAAAACCATTTCCCTACGTGATGGTTTTGTTCAATAGGGGTGACCAGGCTTTTCAAAAATGTCAAAAAATTCAGGATCGGATTTATTCAAGTAGACTCAGTCAGCCGTTTTGCTACCTCTAATTAGCTGTATCCATAAGGCAATAATTATGTGCACGCTAATCAATGAGACTTAAAAACGTCAAAAAGGGAGAGGGGTGGCATCAATGGGTCCAAAACCATTTTCCTTCCGTGACGGTTTTGTTCAATAGGGGTGACCAGGCTTTTCAAAAATGTCAATTTTTTTTGGATCGGATCTATTCAAATAGACTTAATCAGCCGTTTTTGCAGAGGAACAAAATCTGAGAATTTCGGAATGATTTACGTAAAGTGGGGCGCAATTTGGTTGAATCACGCCTTATAACAACACATTTTTCGAAAATTTTATGTGCTCGGGAGACAGAGGACTAGAAGACCTTTCGTTTGATATGCGAAAATGTATGTTAAATTGTAATTAGCTACCTCTAATTAGCTGTATCCGTAAGGCAATAATTATGTGCACACTAAGTCGATGAGACTTAAAAAGAGAGAGGGGTGGCATCCAATGGGTTCAAAACCATTTTTGTACGTGACAGCTTTGTTCAATAGGGGGGTGACCAGGCTTTTCAAAAATGTCAAAAAATTCAGGATCGGATTTATTCAAGTAGACTCAGTCAGCCGTTTTGCTACCTCTAATTAGCTGTATCCGTAAGGCAATAATCATGTGCACGCTAAGTCAATGAGACTGAAAAACGTCAAAAAGTGGAGATGGGTGGCATCCAATGGGTTCAAAACCATTTTCCTCCGTGACGGTTTTGTTCAATATGACCAGGCTCTTCAAAAATGTCAAAAAATTTGGGATCGGATCTATTCAAATAGACTCAATCAGCCGTTTTGCGAGGAACAAAATCTGAGAATTTCAGAATGATTTACGTAAAGTGGGGCGCAATTTGGTTGAATAACGCCTTATAACAACACATTTTTCAAAACATTTATGTGCTCGGGAGACAGAGGACTAAAAGACCTTTCGTTTGATATGCGAAAATGTATGTTAAATTGTAATTAGCTACCTCTAATTAGCTGTATCCGTAAGGCAATAATTATGTGCACGCTAAGTCAATGAGACTTAAAAAAGGAGAGGGGTGGCATCCAATGGGTTCAAAACCATTTCCCTACGTGATGGTTTTGTTCAATAGGGGGGTGACCAGGCTTTTCAAAAATGTCAAAAAATTTGGGATCGGATCTATTCAAGTAGACTCAGTCAGCCGTTTTGCTACCTCTAATTAGCTGTATCCATAAGGCAATAATTATGTGCACGCTAATCAATGAGACTTAAAAACGTCAAAAAGGGAGAGGGGTGGCATCCAATGGGTCCAAAACCATTTTCCTTCCTGACGGTTTTGTTCAATAGGGGGGTGACCAGGCTTTTCAAAAATGTCATTTTTTTGGATCGGATCTATTCAAATAGACTTAATCAGCCGTTTTTGCAGAGGAACAAAATCTGAGAATTTCGGAATGATTTACGTAAAGTGGGGCGCAAATTGGTTGAATCACGCCTTATAACAACACATTTTTCAAAAATTTTATCTGCTCGGGAGACAGAGGACTAGAAGACCTTTCGTTTGATATGCGAAAATGTATGTTAAATTGTAATTAGCTACCTCTAATTAGCTGTATCCGTAAGGCAATAATTATGTGCACACTAAGTCAATGAGACTTAAAAACGTCAAAAAGGGAGAGGGTGGCATCCAATGGGTTCAAAACCATTTTTGTACGTGACAGTTTTGTTCAATAGGGGGGTGACCAGGCTTTTCAAAAATGTCAAAAAATTCAGGATCGGATTTATTCAAGTAGACTCAGTCAGCCGTTTTGCTACCTCTAATTAGCTGTATCCGTAAGGCAATAATCATGTGCACGCTAAGTCAATGAGACTGAAAAACGTCAAAAGTGGAGAGGGGTGGCATCCAATGGGTTCAAAACCATTTTCCTCCGTGACGGTTTTGTTCAATATGACCAGGCTCTTCAAAAATGGCAAAAAATTTGGGATTCGGTCTATTCAAATAGACTCAATCAGCCGTTTTTGTCGAGGAACACAATCTGAGAATTTCAGAATGATTTACGTAAAGTGGGGCGCAAATTGGTTGAATAACGCCTTATAACAACACATTTTTCGAAACATTTATGTGCTCGGAAGACAGAGGACTAAAAGACCTTTCGTTTGATATGCGAAAATGTATGTTAAATTGTAATTAGCTACCTCTAATTAGCTGTATCCGTAAGGCAATAATTATGTGCACACTAAGTCAATGAGACTTAAAAAGGGAGAGGGGTGGCATCCAATGGCTTCAAAACCATTTCCCTACGTGATGGTTTTGTTCAGGCTTTTAAAAAATGTCAAAAAATTCAGAATCGGATTTATTCAAGTAGACTCGGTCAGCTGTTTTGCTACCTCTAATTAGCTGTATCCGTAAGGCAATAATCATGTGCACGCTAAGTCAATGAGACTTAAAAACGTCAAAAAGGGAGAGGGGTGGCATTCAATGGGTTCAAAACCATTTCCCTACGTGACGGTTTTGTTTAATAGGGGGGTGACCAGGCTTTTCAAAAATGTCAAAAAATTCAGGATCGGATTTATTCAAGTAGACTCAGCCAGCCGTTTTGCTACCTCTAGTTAGCTGTATCCGTAAGGCAATAATTATGTGCACGCTAAGTCAATGAGACTTAAAAACGTCAAAAAGGGAGAGGGGTGGCATCCAATGGGTTCAAAACCATTTCCCTCCGTGACGGTTTTGTTAAATAGGGGGGTGACCAGGCTTTTTAAAAATGTCAAAAAATTTGGGATCGGATCTATTCAAATAAACTCAATCAGCCGTTTTTGCAGAGGAACAAAATCTGAGAATTTCGGAATGATTTACGTAAAGTGGGGCGCAAATTGGTTGAATCACGCCTTATAACAACACATTTTTTTTAAATTTTATGTGCTCGGGAGACAGAGGACTAGAAGACTTTTCGTTTGATATGCGAAAATGTATGTTAAATTGTAATTAGCTACCTCTAATTAGCTGTATCCGTAAGGCAATAATTATGTGCACACTAAGTCAATGAGACTTAAAAAGAAAGAGGGGTGGCATCCAATGGGTTCAAAACCATTTTTGTACGTGACAGCTTTGTTCAATAGGGGGGTGACCAGGCTTTTCAAAAATGTCAAAAAATTCAGAATCGGATTTATTCAAGTAGACTCAGTCAGCCGTTTTGCTACCTCTAATTAGCTGTATCCGTAAGGCAATAATCATGTGCACGCTAAGTCAATGAGACTGAAAAACGTCAAAAGTGGAGACGGGTGGCATCCAATGGGTTCAAAACCATTTTCCTCCGTGACGGTTTTGTTCAATATGACCAGGCTCTTCAAAAATGTCAAAAAATTTGGGATTGGGTCTATTCAAATATACTCAATCAGCCGTTTTTGTCGAGGAACACAATCTGAGAATTTCAGAATGATTTACGTAAAGTGGGGCGCAAATTGGTTGAATAACGCCTTATAACAACACATTTTTCAAAACATTTATGTGCTCGGGAGACAGAGGACTAAAAGACCTTTCGTTTGATATGCGAAAATGTATGTTAAATTGTAATTAGCTACCTCTAATTAGCTGTATCCGTAAGGCAATAATTATGTGCACGCTAAGCCAATGAGACTTAAAAAAGGAGAGGGGTGGCATCCAATGGGTTCAAAACCATTTCCCTACGTGATGGTTTTGTTCAATAGGGGGTGACCAGGCTTTTCAAAAATGTCAAAAAATTTGGGATCGGATCTATTCAAATAGACTTAATCAGCCGTTTTTGCAGAGGAACAAAATCTGAGAATTTCGGAATGATTTACGTAAAGTGGGGCGCAAATTGGTTGCATCACGCCTTATAACAACACATTTTTCGAAACATTTATGTGCTCGGGAGACAGAGGACTAAAAGACCTTTCGTTTGATATGCGAAAATGTATGTTAAATTGTAATTAGCTACCTGTAATTAGCTGTATCCATAAGGCAATAATTATGTGCACGCTAATCAATGAGACTTAAAAACGTCAAAAAGGGAGAGGGGTGGCATCCAATGGGTCCAAAACCATTTTCCTTCCTGACGGTTTTGTTCAATAGGGGGGTGACCAGGCTTTTGAAAAATGTCAATTTTTTTTGGATCGGATCTATTCAAATAGACTTAATCAGCCGTTTTTGCAGAGGAACAAAATCTGAGAATTTCGGAATGATTTACGTAAAGTGGGGCGCAAATTGGTTGAATCACGCCTTATAACAACACATTTTTCGAAAATTTTATGTGCTCGGGAGACAGAGGACTAGAAGACTTTTCGTTTGATATGCGAAAATGTATGTTAAATTGTAATTAGCTACCTCTAATTAGCTGTATCCGTAAGGCAATAATTATGTGCACACTAAGTCAATGAGACTTAAAAAGAGAGAGGGGTGGCATCCAATGGGTTCAAAACCATTTTTGTACGTGACAGTTTTGTTCAATAGGGGGGTGACCAGGCTTTTCAAAAATGTCAAAAAATTCAGGATCGGATTTATTCAAGTAGACTCAGTCAGCCGTTTTGCTACCTCTAATTAGCTGTATCCGTAAGGCAATAATCATGTGCACGCTAAGTCAATGAGACTGAAAAACGTCAAAAGTGGAGAGGGGTGGCATCCAATGGGTTCAAAACCATTTTCCTCCGTGACGGTTTTGTTCAATATGACCAGGCTCTTCAAAAATGTCAAAAAAATTGGGATTGGGTCTATTCAAATAGACTCAATCAGCCGTTTTTGTCGAGGAACACAATCTGAGAATTTCAGAATGATTTACGTAAAGTGGGGCGCAAATTGGTTGAATAACGCCTTATAACAACACATTTTTCGAAACATTTATGTGCTCGGGAGACAGAGGACTAAAGGACCTTTCGTTTGATATGCGAAAATGTATGTTAAATTGTAATTAGCTACCTGTAATTAGCTGTATCCGTAAGGCAATAATTATGTGCACACTAAGTCAATGAGACTTAAAAAGGGAGAGGGGTGGCATCCAATGGCTTCAAAACCATTTCCCTACGTGATGGTTTTGTTCAATAGGGGGGTGACCAGGCTTTTAAAAAATGTCAAAAAATTCAGAATCGGAATTATTCAAGTAGACTCGGTCAGCTGTTTTGCTACCTCTAATTAGCTGTATCCGTAAGGCAATAATCATGTGCACGCTAAGTCAATGAGACTTAAAAACGTCAAAAAGGGAGAGGGGTGGGATCCAATGGGTTCAAAACCATTTTCCTCCGTAATGGTTTTGTTCAATAGGGGGGTGACCAGGCTTTTCAAAAATGTCAACAAATTTGGGATCGGATCTATTCAAATAGACTCCATCAGCCGTTTTTGCAGAAGAACAAAATCTGAGAATTTCGGAATGATTTACGTAAAGTGGGGCGCATTTTGGTTGAATCACGCCTTATAACAACACATTTTTCGAAAATTTTATGTGCTCGGGAGACAGAGGACTAGTAGAGCGTTCGTTTGATATGCGAAAATGTATGTTAAATTGTAATTAGCTACCTCTAATTAGCTGTATCCGTAAGGCAATAATTATGTGCACACTAAGTCAATGCGACTTAAAAGGGAGAGGGGTGGCATCCAATGGGTTCAAAACCATTTTCCTACGTGACGGTTTTGTTTAATAGGGGGGTGACCAGGCTTTTCAAAAATGTCAAAAAAGTCAGGATCGGATTTATTCAAGTAGACTCAGTCAGCTGTTTTGCTACCTCTAATTAGCTGTATCCATAAGGCAATAATTATGTGCACGCTAAGTCAATGAGACTTAAAAACGTCAAAAAGGGAAAGGGGTGGCATCTAATGGGTTCAAAACCATTTTCCTCCGTGACGATTTTGTTCAATAGGTGGGTGATCAGGCTTTTCAAAAATGTTAACAAATTTGGGATCGGATCTATTCAAATAGACTCAATCAGCCGTTTTTGCAGAGGAACAAAATCTGAGAATTTTGGAATGATTTACATAAAGTGGGGCGCACTTTGGTTGAATCACGCCTGATAACAACACATTTGTCGAAAAAGTTTTGTGCTCGGGAGACAGAGGACTAGTAGACCTTTTGTTTGATTTGCGTAAATGTATGTTAAATTGTAATTAGCTACCTCTAATTAGGTGTATCCGTAAGGCAATAATTATGTGCACACTAAGTCAATGAGACTTAAAAAGGGAGAGGGGTGGCATCCAATGGGTTCAAAACCATTTCCCTCCGTGACGGTTTTGTTCAATAGGGGGGTTACCAGGCTTTTCAAAAATGTCAAAAAATTTCGGATTGGATTTATTCAAATAGACTCAATCAGCCGTTTTTGCAGAGGAACAAAATCTGAGATTTTCGGAATGATTTACGTAAAGTGGGGCGCAATTTGGTTGAATCACGCCTTATAACAACACATTTTTCGGAAATTTTATAAGCTCGGGAGACAGAGGACTAGTAGACCTTTCGTTTGATATGCGAAAATGTATGTTATATTGTTATTAGCTACCTCTCATTAGCTGTATCCGTAAGGCAATAATTATGTGCACACTAAGTCAATGAGACTTAAAAACGTCAAAAAGGGAGAGGGGTGGCATCCAATGGGTTCAAAACCATTTTCCTACGTGACGGTTTTGTTCAATATGGGGGTGTTCAGGTTTTTCAAAAATGTCAAAAAATTCAGGATCGGATTTATTCAAGTAGACTCAGTCAGCCGTTTTGCTACCTCTAATTAGCTGTATCCGTAAGGCAATAATCATGTGCACGCTGAGTCAATGAGACTTAAAAACGTCAAAAAGGGAGAGGGGTGGCATCCAATGGGTTCAAAACCATTTTCCTCCGTGATGGTTTTGTTCAATAGGGGGGTGACCAGGCTTTTCAAAAATGTCAAAAATTTGGGATCGGATCTATTCAAATAGACTCAATCAGCCGTTTTGCAGAGGAACAAAATCTGAGAATTTCGAAATGATTTACGTAAAGTGGGGCGCAATTTGGTTGAATCACGCCTTATAACAACACATTTTTCGGAAATTTTTTGTGCTCGGGAGACAGAGGACTAGTAGACCTTTCGTTTGATATGCGAAAATGTATGTTAATTGTAATTAGCTACCTGTAATTATATGCACACTGTATCCGTAAGGCAATAATTATGTTTAATAGGGGTGACCAGGCTTTTAAGTCAATGTAGACTTCAAAAACGTCAAAAATGGGCTAAGTCAATGAGACTTAAAAACGTCAAAAAGGAGGGGTGGCATCAATGGGTTCAAAACCATTTTCCTCCGTGACGTTTTGTTCAATAGGGGTGATCAGGCTTTTCAAAAATGTTAAAAATTTGGGGATCGGATTTATTCAAATAGACTCAATCAGCCGTTTTTGCAGAGGAACAAAATCTGAATTTTGGAATGATTTACGTAAAGTGGGGCGCACTTTGGTTGAATCCACGCCTGATAACAACACATTTTTCCGTGAAGTTTTGTGCTCAGACAGAGGACTAGTAGACCTTTTGTTTGATTTGCGTAAATGTATGTTAAATTGCTACCTCTAATTAGGTGTAGTAAGGCTGTATCACTAAGTCAATGAGACTTAGGTGGCACAATGGGTTCAATGAGACTTCAATGGGGTTACAGGCTTTCAAAAGGAGATTTCGGATTGGATTTATTCAAATAGACTCAATCAGCCGTTTTGCAAGGAACCATTTTTCGAATGAATTTTGTGGGGCGCAATTTGGTTGAATCACGAGGACTATAACAGACATTTTCGGAAATTTTATATGCTCAAAAATGATCGGTTTTATTCAGGTTTTCAAAATAGTTATAGTCAGCCGTTTAGCTACCTCTAATTAGCTGTATCCGTAAGGCAATAATTATGTGCACACTAAGTCAATGAGACTTAAAAACGTCAAAAAGGGAGAGGGTGGCATCCAATGGGTTCAAAACCATTTTCCTCCGTGACGGTTTTGTTCAATAGGGGTGACCAGGCTTTTCAAAAATGTCAAAAATTCAGGATCGGATTTATTCAAATAGACTCAATCAGCCGTTTTTGCAAAGGAACAAAATCTGAGAATTTGAAATGATTTACGTCAAAAGTGGGGCGCATAATTTGGTTGAATCAATAACAACACATTTTTAAAATTTTGTTCAGACAGAGGACTAGTAGACCTTTTTTAATTATGTCAAAAAATGTATTTATTTAATTGTGTTTAGCTACCTGTAATTAGCTGTATCCGTAAGGCAATAATTATGTGCAACTAAGTCAATGAGACTTAAAAACGTCAAAAAGGGAGAAGGGTGGCATCCAATGGGTTCAAAACCATTTTCCTCCGTGACGGTTTTGTTCAATAGGGGGGTGACCAGGCTTTTCAAAAATGTCAAAAAATTTGGGATCGGATCTATTCAAATAGACTCAATCAGCCGTTTTTGCAGAGGAACAAAATCTGAGAATTTCGAAATGATTTACGTAAAGTGGGGCGCAATTTGGTTGAATCACGCCTTATAACAACACATTTTTCCAAAATTTTATGTTCTCGGGAGACAGAGGACTAGTAGACCTTTCGTTTAATATGCGAAAATGTATGTTAATTGTATTTAGCTACCTGTAATTAGCTGTATCCGTAAGGCAATAATTATGTGCACACTAAGTCAATGAGACTTAAAAACGTCAAAAAGGGAGAGGGGTGGCATCCAATGGGTTCAAAACCATTTCCCTCCGTGACGGTTTTGTTCAATAGGGGGGTGACAAAGCTTTTCAAAAATGTCAAAAACTTCAGGATCGGATTTATTCAAGTAGACTCAGTCAGCCGTTTTGCTACCTCTAATTAGCTGTATCCGTAAGGCAATAATTATGTGCACGCTAAGTCAATGAGACTTAAAAACGTCAAAAGGGAGAGAAGGGTGGCATCAATGGGTTCAAAACCATTTTCCTCCGTGATGGTTTTGTTCAATAGGGGGGTGACTAGGCTTTTCAAAAATGTCAAAAAATTCAGGATCGGATTTATTCAAATTGACTCAATCAGCCGTTTTTGCAGAAGAACAAAATCTAAGAAATTCGAAATGATTTACGTAAAGTGGGGCGCAATTTGGTTGAATCACGCCTTATAACAACACATTTTTCGAAAATTGTATGTGCTCGGGAGACAGAGGACTAGTAGACCTTTCGTTTGATATGCGAAAATGTA